>VDFB02270651.1:601558501-601771349 GCA_007258455.2 Sequoia sempervirens | reverse complement strand
GTTTATCTTCTTTAGTTTTATAAATAAAGCACTTGCATGTTGGCAAGCTGAGTTGTAAAAGCAAGGGAGTTGTAGGGTTCCCTACCTCTTTCTTGTCTATAAATAAGAGTGTTTTCTCTCTCTTTTTCTTAACCATACTTGTGATAACTGTAGACAAGTAAAATGTACATGCACCTGATCCTAATTTTACTAACATCGGTTCATCTTGAATCATCTCTCTGCTAATAATTTAATTAAATAATCTGTATTTAATTAAATTCATCACATTTCATCTCTTAATTAAATAAATTATTTTTTATTTGATTAAGTCATCATCTCATGTTAATTAAATAAATCACTTTGTTTAATTAATCATATAGTCCCTCTTTTAATTAAATAATTCATTTTATTTAATTAATCTCTAAAGTCATCTCATTTAAATTAAATAAATTAATCTTTATTTGATTTAAAGCTAAGACCATCCTCTTTAATTAAATAAATCAAATCTTATTTAATTAAGTCTAAAATCATTATTCCTCTCATTTTGATTTATTTAAATCCAAAAATCTAAATCAAATGTCAAATCAGCTAATCTCCTTTAAATTAATCAAATCCTAATTAATCTTAGTCTTAATCCATCAAATCCTCTAGATTTTGCAAGTTGCGTATGAAAATCAATTTAATTGTTTTATAAATCATCTATTTTCATTCAAAAAAGGCATCAAATATGGAATATTCTTCAAATTTGAAATCTCTCCCCAAAGGGACTTGTCCCTTCCAACAAAGCATTTAAAATCTATTACATGTCCTTTTCTTGAGCCATGTGCATTTGCTTCACCTTTCACCTCATCCTTCAAGCCATATTTTGAATTTGAATCTCCCCCCTCTTTGCACATTATTCAAAATGTGTTCATTCCTCAACCATTCACATGATGACATGTGGCTTCTTCTCATTGGTTGAAGATTAGTCCCACATTCATCTATTTTTCCTTTTCTCTCTTTACTTTCTTCTATAAATGAAGAGCTCATCCTTCATTTTCATCATCCACAATTTGAGCAAACTTATTATGCTCAAATTCATCTTCAAGCATCACCATTTTCATCAATTTTATCAAGTTCATAGCTAGGTTATGCTAGAATTCAACCAAAGTGGATCACATCTTCATCAAAGATCATCAAAGCTAGCAAAGGAGTTGGGAAAGGGCCAATTTCCACATCAAATTGGCACCAATTCCCCCATGGGATAGTGGTTTGATTGTTTTGAATAAGATTTGATAGTTTTCATTTGAATTCTTTTCCTATCTCTTGTTCATTTCATTTGAATGGATCTTATGGGGAATGATTGTTTTAGACTTGTTTATGGACTAACATTGTGTTGTTTACTCATGTTTATGTAGGTCTAGATAAATCATTCACATTTTGGCACTACAAGGAGGGAAAACTAGAAGATCAAATCACGTTTTTTGAGAAAGTTATGTGGTTTTTTATGTTTTTGGTGTTTACAGCAAACATAACCACTCACAGTCTAGTGGTACCATACAAAACCACTCCAAACTTCAAACTACACCACTAGACTTCAAACTACATTGCTGAAAACAAACTGCACCACTCCAAACTTCAAACTACATCACTGGACTTCAAACTGTAGCACTGGAAACAAACTACACAGCTACAAACTTCAAATTGCACCGTTGGACTCCAAATAGAGCCCCCGTCACAGACAGAACTGCTAGACTTTCTTATTTTTTCATTCAAACTTAAAATGGCCATATCTTGGTCATTTTTTGGTCTTTTTTGAATCCTTTTTTTTTGAAATGGGGTATAAGTTCATAAGATATCCAATGTTGTAGGTGTTTATCAATTTTTATAGAGTTAAAATTTTCAAATTTTCACCTAAAGAAAAACACATTATAACTTGATCTAAGTTTTAGGGTTTTTATGCTTAATGATTCATCTAAGCCCCATATCCTTTTGTTTCATGATATCATCTAACATTTTGAACACTTTTTTAGGTTAGGAAATCAAAAAAAGGGGGAGGAGGAAACAAAAGAAAATATTTTTATGACATCATTTCTCTATTGTATCAAGTGTCTTTAGACACTCTTGGAAGCAATTATAATTCCAAGTATAAGGATTTTATCTCTTCAAGATTTTAGGACTCAATAGATTTCAATTTGGGCTTTAAAAAGAGCAAGACAAAGGGATTAAAAAGAACCTTAGGAAAAATTACTAGATATTGTTTAAGGTTAATAATTGAACAATCAAATCTCACACTTCTTTTGGTGCACTAAAAAGAATTTACTTTTGCTTTATGGACTTAAAATGAACATGTGTTCTCATTGTTTTGTAATTACTTAGACAAAGTAATATCATCAAAATTTGTATGCACTTCTCTCATGCCTCATGAAGATCTTGAGAATCAAAAGGCTTTTGGTGACATTAGGTTGTGTAACTAATTGCCCATACACTTCAATTTGGGTTTAAAATTGAACAACAAACTTTGTGAGTGTGAGTGGAACCTATTGCATGAGTTCTCCCTTTGTTTCTAAATGAAGGTTGATTGAACTATGAATATGTTTTCTCGCTATTTTTTATGTTAGAGGGCATACCTTGGGGAAAAAGTACTCACCCAAGGGAACAACTCAACTGGTAACACTTTGAACCCAAGAGTATTTCCAACCAAGATGTAAATGTGGGTATTGGAATAAATGCCAATATCACGTAGTTGACTCTGATGAGAAGGGAAGCAATGGTCTCTTGACTCGATGAGTCAACTCCTATGAATGGAAATTTTGAATTTAAACCCTTGTAGAAAATCCAAAATCCTTGTTCTACTTGTTGGTGCAAGAATGGTTGTTCTAAAGCCATCCCACATTTTTACGGCTCATAGTAGAAATGAAAAGCATGCCATGGGAGTTTCATGGGTTATGATGCTTGGTTGTCCCATATAAGTGAGTGTCATGGAGGGGAGCCAGGGGGTCAAGCATCTAATCATTCGCTAAGAGTAGGCGTAGTTGGACTTGTCCAAGTGGGAACTCAACAAGTAAAGTCTTTCATATCCATAGGGTTGTGCATGTTCTTAGTATCAAAACACTTGCTTGTTCAAAAATGTTGGGAAACACATAGTCAATAGGAAAATCAAAATTTCAAACCCCTTAGTTCAAGAAAATACCTTTGAAAAAACCCAAGAACTATTGCTTACCTTGGGGATTATGTCCTTAGAGTTTTCTAATTAATTGGGTTTACATCTTAATTTTCTTCTACCAAGGTAAAAATTAGGTAACCATTGCCTTTATTTCCTTGAATTCCACATAGCACTTTGTGGGATGAAAATAAGTTAGGACATTGGATGTTTAGTTTGAAAATCTAATCAAGAAAGTGTTTGTGGTAACATAAATTCACTAATCAAGATGAAATAAATTGAACCCCACACATGTGCTTGTGTGTCTTTTTTCTTATGGTCTTTTGGTTTGAAAGGAAAAGCATGTTCTTCAAAACGTTGGCCTTGTAAACAAGTCCTTCTTAGGTTCATTTAGGATCAAAACCAAACACTTCATCCATTTCATACATTTATCATCCCATCCCACAAGCAACTTTAGAGCTTTGGAAACATCATTATCTAGACTTGGGTACATCCTTAAACCAAATCAAAATCACCTTGTTTAATTAGGAGTATGGGAATGCATCCTTTCTCATACCTCTAGTTAAATTAGCACACCTTTGAAAAAGTTTATACTAAAGATCACATCCAACATCTTAAGGTTTACAGGTTCATTATCCAAATAAAAAAAAATCAAAATCAAATCCTAAAGTTTAGCATTGATCCAAAGATTCCTAAAAAATCAACATCCATATCATTCATCCCTTTCCTCATTCATCTCATCATTGATCCTAAATCCCTTAGAGGTCAACAAGGTCGAAACACAAGAGGAACATGGAATATAAACTTGATCCATACATCATGAGTAGTCTAAACCAAAAAAACTATCAAATCTTTACAATGCCAATTGATTGTCAACACTTACATTTATAGAATCCATACATAGGATAATTATCTCCTACAAACCTCAATGGTACAACAAATGTGAGTATACCCAGTCAAAACTCTGGAACACCTTTCTCGATAATAGATTTAAATCTGAGCCCAAACCTACAAATCTCTCAACCGAACAATCAAGGCATGATTCTTCAAATGAACAACATCATCCCACCAAATCCATATATGCCAAATGTGAATATACCAAGTACAAGTTTTCCAAACATGAACATTTCAAATCCACACTTGGAAAACTTTGGGATAGATATGTTTACAAATGTCGTTCAAAGTCCAAACAAGATGTTAATGACTCCAAGACAAGGTAACACTATCCAAAATAAAAGTTACCTAAATCAAGACAATGTTCAATTTCAACCTATAATGCCAAATCTGAACACCATTCCAAATCAAAACATTGTCCAAAATCAATTTTTCGATGATCCCATGCGAACACCACAAGTGTACATCCCAAATCTGCTTGAACAAAAGAATCAACTATTTCAAGGGAGTCAAATTCAAAATAAAGATCAAATTTCACTAGAGAAACTTGCTTCACATGAAAAACTAATTGAATTATTGAGCCAAGAGATATCTTCACTCCAAAACCAGTACACTCTTCCTTTGGTTGAACCATGCCATCAAAGTGTTGAGTTGTGTCCAAAACCACATCAAGAACAATATCTCCAATGTCAAGAAGTTAGAGATCAACCACATTAACAAATTCAACCCCCACATCTCGAAGATCAATCACCACATCTCCAAAATCAATCACCACAAGGTCAATTTAAAGGACAAGTCTCACAAAGTAAAAAAAGAAAATACACTCCAGTAGGGAGATCAATCAAATCGGTCATGCAACAATTGGTACAAGAAGATATCATCAAGCTCCCCATCTATGGGAACTATCAAGAACCCCTAGTTAAACTACCAGGGTATAACGAGGAGCACCATTGTGATTTTCACAAAACAAAGGGACATGCAACTTCAAGTTGTATTCGACTCAAAAATATCATCCAAGACCTTATTGATCAAAATATAATAACTATTGGGGACAATGATGAAGATTCGACCACTGGTGATAGTATTGGCAATCTCCTGATCACAATTGTTGAAAACAATGATCAAGATCTATCCATCGAAGAGCACATTGAAGATGTTTTTATCTCATCTGATGATTAACTCACCATACATCAAGAGCCACTTTTTAGTGATCTATTTCAAGGAGTGTTAGAATTATTTGATCCTATTGACAGAATCCATGACCCATCGACCAATGATCATGTTGAGAATGTCTCTACATCACCTTATGAGTTAGAGGACATATCTCAAGAATTTATTCCAAAGCATGATCAAAATCTTTCACCAAGGTCTAGGAATGGTCCTCTCCAAGACATATTGACATCCTTTGACCTCATGGTTATAGATACTAAAGGAATCCTCAACTCGACACTTGATCTAAGTCCACTCAAAGATCAAGAGGATATCAATCCACTTTCCATTCCTAATAAAGATATCCTAGAAACCTTTATAAGCAATCCATCCTTTGAAACTGACCCATGTCAAGAATTTGATCCAAAGCATGTCAAAAGCAATTATGAAATCATTCAAGATCAAGAGTTTGTATCTCCAAACTACTACAATGGTCTAATAGATACTCTCCTATCTATGCAAGATGATCATACCCACATAGAACATACTCCATCTACCCATGAGATGCTTTCTTTGGATGGACACATAAATGATCTTCATTTAGAATAGGATTCCTTTACTCTTGATATTATTACAAAAAAAGAGAAGGTTATTGATTCCTACAATCAAACTGAATTATCAACATCAAGATCAAATATATCCCAAATTAGACTGAGGACATTAGGTATGAGGATATCTAGCATTATCCACTCAAGGAAATTAGTCAGGTTTAATAGGATATTATGAAGTCAACAGAGTATCCAATCGAAATAATGTCATCTGCAGTGGCCATTTATCAAAGCATGCTTACTGAAAAAGATATCTCAAAACAAGAAGAATCAAGGAACAAAGGTGCTACTACCACCATACTGGGGGAAAATTTATCTAATGCAAGCAACAACATAGGGATCAAGAAGAATCTTTATGGTGAAACCATTTCCAATACTACAACCATCTACGTCATGAATCTTCATCCACCCATCACCCCATCCATGAATTGGGACCAACGTCAAAAGAAATAATTGAATCAAAGAATGAAGAACATTATCAAAGAAAAAGAAGTTGGAAAACATAATGGAAAAATAAAATACACATGGATACCAAAGAATACAAAGAAATATTAGGGTATGTGTAGGATCATGGTGCGCCAAAAAGTGGCAATATTATGGGGGTATGTGGCTGACGAATTTTTTTCACCCAAAATTAATGAAACGAAAAGGGTTTTTTAGAGATTCTCATATTACCAAAAATATAAATTATGATTTAATTTGAATTTAATAAATAATTATTATTCATTTTCTATTAGAATTACGACTAAAGTCCTGATCGATAGGTTGATTGAAAAACATCTATAACTTCTGCGGTACCATTATTTTTGAATCCAAAACATGCGTCACATTCTATGCTTCACATACTATAGGATTAAAAAAAAGAAAAATTAAATTTCATGAATTTTGACCAAGTTAAGATGGTCGGTTGATGAGTTTTATATTTTTTAAAATTTGTAATAAAAATTCATAATTAATTATTTACTTAGAAAAATTACAAAAAATATGCATCACATCCAGACACGAGTCCTCTACTTATATATAAAATATTATAAAAAAATATTATCATTTTATTATGGTTAGTGTGGTCAAACAGACACCTACACTTATTTTTTCCCTGAAATTTAAGTACTATGCATTGAAATTTCAAATTTTCACCAAATAGATTTATTTATTTTAATAAACCTAGTATTTTAGAAACTACATTTAATTTTCTACAATTCTATTCTTACATATTTTTGAAATAATATAGATAACTTATTCAAATATTTACGTCAAGTTGCCTAACACTGATTTTTCTGAATTTTTTGCCACTTAAGGGCCTATTTTTTGCACGATGATCTTGCACATACCCATTATCCCTATCAAACTCCATTAGTTAAAAAACTATGGGGAAAAATAAAAAAAGGAAAAGTATCCATCATAGATGCCACAATGGAAAAACCAAGCTTCCCAAGCTACGTACAAAGTGTATCAAGCAGTTGGTCCTAATTCCATGCCCACTTTCGTATCCACCCATCATTGCTCATCTTCCCAAGTTTGGAGAGTCAAAGGTTCCAAACTATCAACCAATCCATATTTTATTCCTAAACAAACTCCATCCATGCTTCCACGTATGATATTGAATTCTCACATTGACCATGTGTTGGCAACAAACCTTCATCATAAGGATTCAGAAGGAATCCTGTTGCGATGTGCGCACAAAGACAAAGTTAACTCTGGTATCAACAAAGAAAATCATGAATCTAAAAAGTTGCATTCAAGTGCACATATCTTGGAAAACCAGCTTCTTCAAGTAGGATATTGATGTAACATTATGATAGGGGCATCTACATCAAGACCACAAGGTGATTCAGCATGAGCTTAAAATCTTTTAGAAAAACCCAAAAAATCAAAAAAGGATTGAAATAGTAAAGAAAAAAATCATCCTCTAGTGAAAACCACTTTGGTGGCACTTTGGACAGGTACCATGATGAAAACCTAGCAAACAGGCACCATGTGTAGAATCAAGCATCTACATGTGCTAGTTCAGGTGAAAGCATCTTATTCCATCCATAATAAATCTAGCATTCCATCCATCAACCATTTATCCAATCCATTTTCATCCATCTACATCCATCATCCAAGCTATCTTGATCTTAAAAAAGTTTGGTGCATGCTTTACACTTGCATATAGTAAACATCTTGACATGGGTTGTTTTCATTGATCCTATCCTACCTAGTGTTATCTGAGCCATGAAGCATTATCCAATGAGAATTATTTATTTTAACACCTTATCTTATCACAAGATAATCCTTGGCATCCTTTGCAGGCTTACCACATCCATCCATCCACACACCTATCCAAGCATCCACCCATGGTAGTCCATACATTGCTAGACACTAGGGGTAGATATTTACATCTTGCTTTGAGAATAAATCTTGATCTATATCCTCCAACTCATGTAGTGATTCGAACATTGGAAAACATGAAATAAAATTGGTCCACCACTCGTGAGCAAGAATCCAAATCACTAGCCCATGGCATATTTTGACGAGAAGATGTTCCTTATCAATCTTTATCTTTCATCGAACATCAATCCAAACAATCACTATTAGTCACATATAAATGTCACATCAAATCATTCAAATAGATTTTGTTCCAAATCAAGTTTCAAACTCCTGATCAATCAAATCTAATCAATCCATCCACATCTTATTCCCTGTGTTCCTTAACACTATCCTTGCATTGTTGTGTATCCTCAACAATGTTATCATCATCAATCCCGATCAATTGACTCCAATCAACCCATCATTATCTTGTGGATATCTTTCCCAATCCTTGTGTTGCTTAACACTATCCTTGCATTGTTGTGCATCATCAACAATGTTATCATCATCAATCATGATCAATCAATCCCTACATTGTTGTACATCCTCAACAATGTTATTGTCATCAATCTTGATCAATCCAATCAATCCCTTATCATCTTTGGATATCCATCCTAATCCTTGTTTTGCTTAAACACTATCCTTGCATTGTTGTGTATCCTCAATAATGTTATCATTGAATCAATCCATCGATCAGATCAATCAACCTTGGCTTGGTTTTAAACAAAATCCCAAAATAAAGCACTAATATCATCATGCCCATCCATATCCAAAATGTCAAAATCATGGGAAAAACATCCAAAAACATCCAAAACATATCAAAATCCCAAATCATTCACAAAAATAGAAAACATAAAAAACATGGTACTCAAACTACGTTGTCTCTGAGCTTAAATGTAGGCAATGCTAATCTTTGATGAGCCCTCGAGACATAAAACCCAAAAACATTTGAAATTTTGGAAAATCAAAACATTTGCAAAATCTCAAAAATACCAAAAACAACCTCAAAACATTTTCAAAAAGATCAAAAACATTCAAAAAACCCAAAAAATTCATCCATCTCATCTCGCTTGCACCCACAATAATCTCATCCATAATAAATCATTATCACCTTCATCCTTTCGCAATGCAAATGGAAACAAGCACAACAATTAAAAAAAGCAAATTTCAAACATAAAATCAAAATCAAAACAAAAAAATTTTAAATACAAAATCAAACTCTTGATCATTTTCAAACATGTCAATCAACTTTATATCAAAATCCTATCAAACGACTTATCAACCCATCATCATCCTATACAATGCATGTCGTAGGATATATCATTCCAAAAATGGGCATCAATTTGGATATCACTTTGGATACTTATCCTAAACAAAACACATCCCCTTGGCTAGCGGTATGAAGAACATTGGCTTGTTTGTGTACTTGATCTTTTCTTTTAGATTTATCTTATTGCACTCACTCCAATGACCTTGTGATGATGTCTAATCAAAACAATTTAGAGAGAAAGGAATGGGGCATCGATCATTATATTTTGTCTATTGTGCTTGTTGGACGTTCTTGTAATATAACTTAGTGAATACTTTCTTTGTTAGGTGCATCCTAGCAAATTTTTCGTATGTCAGGTATGAACAAGAAGTACTCCTATATGTTTTTCAATTCAAAGTCCATCACACTAGGTGCAATGCCATCCTATTTCTTTATACCTTGATGCATCGTTCCTATGTGTGTTATCAAACATAAGCTAATTGGCCCTTTTAAAAATCCCAACTCCTTGGTAAGAAAATCAACATCATCATCATCATCATCATCATCATCATCATTATCATCATCTCTAATAAATTTGGCTTGTTGGTGTCCCTTGTCATCATCTTATTTTCTTCCTACTTCCTTTCATGCTAACATGGTACCATGACTGTTAATCATAAATCATCGCTAATGCATCCATCCTGCATCCACAGACCATCAGCATATTGCATATTGCATATCATATCATATAAGAAACATTGATCATCTTGCATGCATTGCATAATATAGATTGGTTATTATAAGCATCTCATAATCCATACATTTATCATCCACTACATAATCATAAAAGCATCATCATATCATATCATGTGCATCCATATCATCTATGCATCATCATATCATCCATTACATATAAACATCATTTATTTAATCATCTCATTTATATCATCAATAATGTAACTATCATGGTACAAATTAGGATCAAGTGGGTGTAATATATCAAAATAGGCATGAGGCTACCCATGACTAATGATTTTCTACATCATCAAATCTATCTACATCAAATATTAGAGTTGAACTGATCTTGAACCTCTTTGTCAAGAGATCAACCCTCAAATCAAATCTCTTCACCCGATCTCTCAAGGGGGCAGTATACCAGCGTAATTCTTCATTCATTAGGGCAGCAGTGGGGCATCCAAAAAAAAGCAAAGAATTTTTGAATTTTGATCAAGATAGTTTATTCTTTGAACCAACACAACAAGTACATTGCTTCAAAGAGGAGAAAAATGTAGACACGTAAAATGTACATGCACCTGATCCTGATTTTACTAACACCAGTTCATCCTAAATCATCTCTTTGCTAATCATTTAATTAAAAATCTCTATTTAATTAAATTCATCATATTTCATCTCTTAATTAAATAAATTATTTTTTATCTGATTAAGTCATCATCTCATATTAATTAAATAAAGCACTTTGTTTAATTAATCCTATAGTCCCTCTTTTAATTAAATAATTCATTTTATTTAATTAATCTCTAAATTCATCACATTTAAATTAAATAAATTAATCTTTATTTGATTTAAAGCTAAGACCATCCTCTTTAATTAAATAAATCAAATCTTATTTAATAAAGTCTAAAATCATTATTCCTCTCATTTTGATTTATTTAAATCCAAAAATCTAAATCGAATGGTCAAATCAGCTAATCTCCTTTAAATTAATCAAATCTTGATTAATCTTAGTCTTAATCCATCAAATCCTCTAGATTTTGTAATTTGCACATGAAAATCAATTTAATTGTTTTATAAATCATCTATTTTCATTCCAAAATGGCATCAAAGATGGAATATTCTTCAAATTTGAAATCTCCCCCAAAAGGGACTTGTCCCTTCCAACAAAGCATTTAAAATATCTTATATGTCCTTTTCTTGAGCCATGTGCATTTGCTTCACCTTTCACCTCATCCTTCAAGCCATATTTTGAATTTGAATCTCCCCCCTCTTTGCACATTCTTGAAAATGTGTCATTCCTCAACCATTCACATGATGACATGTGGCTTCTTCTCATCGGTTGAAGATTAGTCCACATTCATCTCTTTTTCCTTTTCTCTCTTTACTTTATTCTATAAATGAAGAGCTCATCCTTCATTTTCATCATCCACAATTTCAGAAAACTTATCATGCTCAAATTCATCTTCAAGCATCACCATTTTCATAAATTTTATCAAGTTCATAGCTAGGTTATGCTAGAATTCAACCAAAGTGGATCACATCTTCATCAAAGATCATCAAAGCTAGCAAAGGAGTTGGGAAAGGGTCAATTTCCACATCAAATTGGCACCAATTCCCCCATGGAATAGTGGTTTGATTGTTTTGAATAAGATTTGATAGTTTTCATTTGAATTCTTTTCCTATTTTTTGTTCATTTCATTTGAATGGATCTTATGAGGAATGGTTGTTTTAGACCTGTCTATGGACTAACATTGTGTTGTTTACTCATGTTTATGTAGGTCTAGATCAAGCATTCACAATAACAAATTGTTGAGCCTCTTTTTCCAACAAGTTGTTGTTTTTTAGTTGTTGTTTACTTTGTGTAAGAACAAGTTTGCATGTCTCTTTTAGCTGCAAGTTCTTGTTCAGTGCATGTACCTTGTGTAATCTTTTGTTCCTGAGATTTGGGAAATAAATTCTTTTGCCTACTTTTCCTAGATATAATGTCTCAATTTTTTTGTTTAATGTGTTATGCTTATATGATCTTAGTGTCAACTTGCATTGAAAGTAAGTAGATGTATATGTTGGAAAAGAGTTTATTTAAGTATTTTTTCAGAGAATCAAACTTTTTCCATTTCTAATACTCTTTCTCTTTGTTTACTTGAGAAATTAGAAACGTCGTTAGAGTAGGCTAGTTGTAGTTGAAATTTTGAAACAAAAAATCTCAGCTACAATGCTTGAGTTTTATAACCTTGTGTTCTTAGCTAAACCAAAAAGATAGTCAAATTAGTTTTAATTTACTTTCTTGAACACCATCAGCAAAGAGGGAGCTTCCCCTGCCAATTCAAAGAGTAGTTTATCTATACATAGTTGTCCATTTCTAATTTGCATTCTAGAGGTGAAAATTAAAACGCCAACATCTTGCATTAATGAAAGTGAATATAGGTTGCATTTTTTGCATATTTATCCACTAAAAATATATGAAATCTACATTTACACCTAGTTCAAACATCATCCGAACCAGAAAGCATAGAGAACACTTGAAATTTCCCAAAAAATGTGAAAAAATCCCTAACTGGGACTCATATGCCCCTTTGGGTGATTTAGTCCCAGTCCAGATTTTAAACTACCTTTTACAACATTAAAAACCTCATTTTTGTGCTTCCTAAGCTTGCTAGTAACATATAGTTTAAATCTGGGCGGGGGCCCTAGCTCGGTTGGCTAAGTAATTCCATTCTCCATCACGAGTTCTAGTCTTCCCGTGGTACCGGAGGGCGTGTCGCGCCAGCACCGCCGGTCACGTTAAAAAGTTTACCAGGTGCACTGCAGTTTATAGGGGGTCGTGCTACCTGATTCCTGCAGTCTAAAAAAAAAAAAAAACATATAGTTTAAATCTAGAAAGTTTCAATAACTTTTTTATAGTATCAATTTAGTATAGTCATCTTTTTTAAAATCATTTCAATAGTAAAAATATTTAGATATGTGGGACATTTGTTTACATTTTTGAAGAATTACACAAAGTAGATAGTTTACTTTTTCATGTTAGCATGTTTCCTTTTAAGAGATGTGGTTTTGGTATGATTAAGAATGGATTGCATAAGTACAACATCCCCTCTTATGAGTTCAATTTAGAGTACAACAATGAGGTCATTAAGAAACATGTCAGCCATCCTTCTACTATCTTTCATTGTTATGATAACATCTTAGAGCAAGCAGATCAAACCATTGACACAATCCTTAATATTAAATTACCTATTGGTGAGGATGGTATGATACAAGAAGATATAAGCATAGACAATCATGAAATCCATAGTTTTTCTTCTCCCAATACCTCTCCTACTAGTGACGAAGGTATCTTAGTGAAAGAAGATACAATCAAGGAGAGTCATGAGAGTCTTTATTGTCTCTCTCCTCCTCCCTCTTGGGATGATATTATGCCACAATATGATGAGATCATTAATCCTACTTTACCTAGTCTCCACTCATCTCCTAACATATCCCCTACTTGTGAGAATGCTTTAGTGAAAAATGATGTAATCGTGAATGATCATGAAAATCACATTTTTAAGGAGGACTTGTGGATTGAGAGGGACAACATTATCTCTCTCCTTCCTTATGTCCCTAACATTTGGAAATACCTATTTAAACAAAAGTATCCAATCATTTGTAAGCATGAAAATATTAGTTGCCTCTCTTCCTTTAGAGAAAATTTTATTGAACAAGAGAATACCATCATTGATAAACAAGACAATCCAATCATTAATAACTCCCTTACTTGTGATGAAGTCATTAAATAAGAACCAAAATTTGAATTTTATGAATACCTAGTTTGTAGTTCTCTTAAAAGATTTCCTCCTAGGGAGGATATCATGGTGCAAGAAAAGGATAACATTGACAATAACGATATAGTGTCCTTAGATGAAGATGGTGAAGTAACATTAGGCTCTCCATCACTAAGGGGAGTTAATATTATTTAATCTCAACTCATCCTTTACCCACCTTCACACAAACTTCAAACTCAAAACAAACCCAAAATTATCCTCTACCCACCTTAGAATAATGTGTTGCAGCAGTTGAGTCATAATACCATTTCTCATACATATAACACTAGAAATAATCCACAACCAAGAAAAAAAACTTCAATATCCCTCCCATTGCCTAATCCTATCTTACCAAGTCCTCATCATTTTCCTCCACAAAGTGGAAAGGAGTATGATCTTGTTGAACAACTAAAGAATAATCATGTTAAGATATCCCTATGGGACCTTATTCAAGCCTTCCCTCATTATCACAACATGATTCAAATTTCTTTACAAAAATTTTCTATCCTTTCTAATGTGCAACCAAATAACATAGTAGTCATGATTCAAGAAATGAACAGTAACCTTGTTTCCCACAAAAATGAGTTCCCTCCTTCAGAAGTGCAAAAAAAAAATAATGTTTTCATGATAGTAGCTATACATAATCAGTTGAGGATAAAAATAACCATCGTTGACAATGGATTTTCCCTTAATGTGTGTAGCATATCCCTTTTGGATAAGCTTGGCATGGATAAATAAAAAATTCAACTTGACTCTTTGTTTATTAAGGTATTTGACAATGTAGGAAAACAACTGCTTGGTGTGATCACTTTTCCTATTATAGATGGAAATGCCACATTAGAAAAACTGATCCATGTTATGCCTCACAATCTTTCATATAATATTCTTTGAGGAAGGCCATGGATTCACGCAGTGAATGGAGTGCCTTCTACTCTTCATCGTAAAATGAAGTATGTCTACAACAACAAAGTGTACACACTTGAAGCTGACCCTGACCCAAATAGTTGTTTGAACATTGAGAAAGGAAAGGAAACTCCTTTGAAAATATTAAAACAAACTACACAAGTAGAACCCATATAATAGAAAGAGAGAAAAACATATTGAAGAAATCTTGAAGCTATTAGAAGATGATTGGGGTTCCTTATACTTCAAACCAACATTCATGGGAGAATACAAAATCATAAACAAAAACTCTAAAAAGGAAAAAGAAAAAGAGGTAATGTCAATACAAAATTTGAAAGACACTTCAAAAGTATCCACCTCAACCACTTTAGAAGAAAAGACAACATGTACACACCAAACTTTGACTAAACTAACTATCAAGAACCTCTAAATCCTAAATTAATGAAAAATCTTTACGGGAGAGGTTATCAACTTATGAACAACTAGGATATAGTGGAGAAGGATGTGGTGTTAGAGAACAAGGTATCTGTGTCCCTATAGAGCCTCACATGCACGAAAAGATTAGTGGTCTTGGTTATTTTCCCTCGAAAGAAACAAACAAGCTTTCCCTCAATATCAACAATCTTACAAAAGATTCTTCTAAGCTGACTTTAACAGTAGTGCATCTTGAATTGATAGACACTAGTGGTCTTGATTATCATCCTTTGAAATAAATGAAAGAAACAAGGAAATCCTTGTTTAATGTCAATTTCATCACGCAAAACACTAATGGTTTGAATTTGTTAGATTTTACACCCTCTTGTAAAGGAGAGAAAAAAAATCTCGCAATCTAAAGAGTCTTGTGTAAGTATGACATCCTGTACTAAGCAAGAGATATCTTTGTAACAAAATAATGAAACATCCTCTACTTTTGATCAAGACAGTATCTTGACGAGACTCCAAGATTGTCTGATATCTCTCCCTCCAAGAACATGAAAGAAATTTTCTTACAAGACTTCATTTTCTGCCTATCATAGAGTTCATGGTCATTCTACTAATGAATATAAGGCTTTAAGTGACAAAATTCAATATCTTAAGGACTGTGGTGCTCTTCCTTGTATTGAAGCACCTTGTTCCTCTAATTGATACTAATTTTCACTCTAGCATGTTTTCATCAATCATCTAGTCTCATCCTTGTCCTACACTAAGTGGGGGAAAGGTGTTAGGTAGCCTTGTTCTCGTATGTCACTTTTTGTTGTCTCTTTTTGCTAGTTGACCACATTTCATGTACATATAAGAGCAACCTTGGGATGTGGATGGCATTCCAATGTGATGTACTAAGTTATACATTTTGGGGACAACCCCTTCCCTTTTCATGGCGTAGCTTATTAGAAACATATTACTTGGCATAGGGATTTCTAAATAAGCTCTCATGTCTTCTTCTACTTTAATGCAAGTGCTCACAACAATGGTGTTAGAAACCACTTTAAAGTGGGGGCATGCATCGACACTCATGTTTCACTATGATATTTTCTTTCTTCATAAGATGCGTTCTTTTCTTGGTTGTGTCATTGGGCTTGATATCCTCTAAGAGCATGATATTTCTTTGACTTGTCCTCTATTGGAGACATTAAGCATGATGTTCCCTAAAAAGAGACCTTGCATGAACTAAGCATAATCGATTTGAACATACCTTACACTATTTCGCATTTACAACATTGCTTATATAGCCACCTTGCATAACACACTTTGCATGCCTATGGTGCCATCTGGTCTTTTCATGAGCTCCAAGCATACAAATATTTGCTTGACTAATGAAGCTATAAGTTCATTGTTGTGTGGTGCCTTATCAAAATTATCAAGAGGTATAACCTTGGTATGGTTGGATAGGAAGCCAATCCAAGGAATGACTTTTCCTTAGCCACTTGTGTGTGTGTGAGCACATACCGGCCATGTGTGTATTTGTATCACCCTCTTGGATTACATGCCCAATGAACAGCCTGACCATTGCCTTAGATTTGATCCACATTGTGTTGTACAAATAGTCAAAGCTTGATCCACCTCATTTTTATTTTTCTTGTTTCTATTTTTCTTTCTTTTATTTATTGGCATTGCATGTTTGTGTATCTTGATGTGTCATATCATACACTTTGTGTGTGTCCTTTTTGTGCTTATTTCAGTTTGATGTAGGATCTCAGATCCTAGGTTCTTAACCACTCCCTTGATCTTTGTCATCCTAAAGCATCCGCATTGGTACAATTAGACCCCTCTTGAATGTCTACTTTAGCATGAGTTTGAAGCAAGTTCCTCCTCTCACTAAATTGGGGGCTAAGTGTAGTGACAAAAAATATCATTGTTTACATTTTCACACCTAATTTGGGAATAATTAATGTTAAAAAATGAACCTAATGTTGTCTTGATATAGTTTTGTAATGTGTTTTCCACATTCACATTGGATTTAGGGCTCGTTTAAGCTAAATAAACCTAACTTTTCCTTAATTTAATATTGTAAAGTGTATTCATTTACAACTCCACTTTAAATTTAGGGCCCTTGGACCTAATGTTGAATTAATCTAGTGTTTTAATGTGTTGTACACATTCACATTGGATTTAGGGACCTTTTAAGCTAAATAGACCTATTTTTTCCTTAATTTGATGTTGTAAAGTATATTTATTTACACTTTCACATTGAATTTTGGGTCCTCCTTCATGTATTACCTTTATATCATCATTAATAGGCCCCTAATACCCTATATTATGCATCCCTAGCTTATTTCAACTAAAATCCCAATAAGATCAACAAATAGACTTAATTTCTCCTCTCCCTAATACTTTCTCTCTCCAAAAAGGCCCTGTGGGACCCATATGACACCTTGGGTGTATGAGTCCCACCCAAGTGGGACCCATATGCCACAGATGGTGTATGAGTCCCATTTGGCTCCTTTTTAAAGTTTTGAGCAAGAAATCACAGTTTTAAATTCAAATTTTGTGAATGCCATCCTTTGGGATTTGATAAATGGTAACTTGGATGGATTGCCTATATAAACAAGGTCTCAAACCATTATTTCATTAAGCCTTCATGATACCAATTCAAGCACTCAAGAGTTAAGCATTCTGAGACTTCACAAGAGCATCAAGAGAATTTATAAGATCACTTCCAAGGTATTCAAGAGAAAAATTCTTCATCAATTGTTGCAGCAGTTCAAGATCCATCATCATCTCAAGATCATAAGACATAAACCATGTTATTGATCTAGTCTTGTGATGTGTGATTCAAGATCCAAGGTTAAGCATTGTTCTACACTTATTTTAAGATCTAGATCTACATCCTTCATGGCTAGTTCATGCTAGATTGCTGATTTACAGGGCACTATTCAAGGTATCATTGTTCATGTTTTATGTTCCATATTTCATATTTCATGTCCTTATTTCATTATCTCATCATTTGGTTTAATTACCTCAAAGGGGTTTGGCCAAGGCAAACCCCCATTCACTAATAAATCAACAATTTTTTCTTTCTCTACATGTGTTATTGCAGATCTAGGTATCTTTGAGCTTGAAGGATCCTTGAAGACTAGGTTACAAGATTGAAGGAAGTTTTTGGAGTTGTCCCTTCATTTGCAAGGTTACTATCTTCACAAAAAGTCATCTATAGGTCTGAAATCAAGGTTTTAGATCCGGAAACAAAGTGTGGTAGAAAGAAAAGATATTGGATCATAGATTTGAACATTGAATTCTCAAAAAAGTTGAATGATACTGATACACTAGAAGTGGTGTATGAGTCCCACAACAATCATTTTTTCCAATTTTTTGTAGATCTAGGATCTACACTACCAGAGACATGTTCTTAACCAGAAACCCTAGTCTGGGACTGATATGCCCAGACTGGCATATGAGTCCTAGTGGGCCAGAATTTTAGAATTTTTAGTGTTTTAGAGCGCATTCTAGCCTCCTTAAGGTTTCTAGATCTACACCATTCATCTTTATCCTTTCTACTTTGATTTACATACTTTTCTAGTTCATTTAGTGAAAGTTTGCATCATATTAGGGTTAAGCATTAGATCTTGCTTTTCATTCATCTTTCCAAGCCCTAGCTTGGTGGTGAAACCCTCTTTATTTTACAGTCAGACCCTAGGACATCCCTATTGCAATATTTATTTCCCCTTTGTACATCTTAGATTGAGATCTCTATGGTTTTCCTTGAATGAGAGTGTAGAAGATTTTTATTCTATCTCCCAAGCATAGAACCGACAAAATTCTACCTTTCATTTTGGTGAACCTACATTTAGAACACATCATTTCATATTTGGATTGCATTATCATCTTAGATCTAGCTTGCATTAACTTTGCATTAGGATTAGCACTAGTTAATTTGCATCTAGGGTTTCAAAATCTTGCATTACTAAAAGTGCATATAGGTTGCATTTTTGGCATCTTGCACCACTGAAAATCATATGAAATATGCATTTGCACCTAGTTCAGACGTCATCTAAACTAGAAAGCATAGAAAACACTTAAAATTTCCTACAATTTTTGAAAAAAAAAACCCTAACTAGGACTCATACGCCCCTCTGGGCGATTTAGTCCCAGTCCAGATTTTAAACTGCCTTTTACAACATTAAAAACCTCATTTTTGTGCTTGATAAGCTTGCTAGTAACATATAGTGATCAATCTAGAAAGTTTCAGTAACTTTTGTTTTATGTATCTAGTTCAAATCATTCATGTAATGTAGTCATCTTTTTTAAAAGTATTCATATATGTGGGACATTTGTTTACATTTTTGAAGAATTGCATAAATTAGATAGTTTACTTTTGCAGGTTAGCATGTTTCCTTTTAAGTGATGTGGTTTTGATATGATTAAGAATGGATTGCATAAGTACAACATCCCCTCTTATGAGTTCAATTTAGAGTACAACAATGAGGTCATTATGAAACATGCTAGCCATCCTTCTACTATCTTTCATCATTATGATAACATCTTAGAGAAAGTGGATAAAATTATTGACACAATCCTTAATATTACATTACCAATTGGTGAGGATGGTATGATACAATAAGATACAAGCGTACAAAAATCATGAAATCCATAATTTTTCTTCTCCCAATACCTATCATACTAGTGACGAAGGTATCTTAGTGAAATAAGATATAATCAAGGAGAATCATTAGAGTCTTGATTGTCTCTCTCCTCCTGCCTCTTGGGAAGATATTATGCCACAAGACTTTGAGATCATTAACCCTACTTTACCTAGTCTCCATTCATCTCCTAACATCTCCCCTACTTGTGAGAATGCTTTAGTGAAAAAGGATTGAATCATGAATGATCATGAAAATCACATTTGTAAGGAGGACATGTGGATTGAAAGTGATAACATTATCTCTCTCCTTCCTCATGTCCCTAACAGTTGGAAAGACCTATTTGAAAAAAAAGTATCCAATCATTCATAAGAATGAAATTCTTAGTTTCCTCTCTTCCTATAGGGAAAATTTTATTGAAGAAGAGAATACCATCATTGATAAAAAAGAGAATCCAATCATTAATAACTCCCTTACTTGTGATGAAGTTATTTTAGAAGAACCAACCTTTGAATGTTATGAACACCTAGTTTGCAGTTCTCCTAAAAAATTTCCTCCTAGGGAGGATATCATGGTACAAGAAAAGGATAACATTGACAATAATGATATAGTGTCCTTAGATGAAGATGATGAAGTAGCATTAGACTCTCCTTCACTAAGGGACATTAATATTATTCAACCTCAACCCATCCTTTACCCACTGTCACACAAACCTCAATCTCAAAACAAACCCAAACTTATTGTCTACCCACCTAAAAATAATGTGTCACAGAAGCTGAATCTTAATATCATTTCTCATACATATAATAATCTACAACCAACACAAACAAATTCAACATCCCTCCCATTTCCTAAACCTATCTTACTAGGTCCTCCTCATTTTCCTCCACAAAGTGGAAAGGAGTATGATCTTGGTTAAAAACTAAAGAATACTCCTGCTAAGATATATTTATGGGACCTTATTCAATCCTCCCATTATTATCACAACATGATTCAAAGTTCTTTCAAAAAAACTATATCCCTTCTAATGTGCAACCAAATAACATAGAATACATGATTCAAGAAATGAATGCTAACATTATTTTCCACCAAAGTGAGCTCCCTCCTTTGAAAGTGTGAAAACAAAATAATGATTTCATGATAGTAGCTATACATAATCGGTTTGGGATAAAAAGAACCCTCGTTGAGAATGGATCCACCCTTAATGTGTGTAGCATATCCCTTTTGGATAAGCTTGGCGTGGATAAATAAAAAATTCAACTTTACTCTTTATCTATTAAGGGATTTGACAATGTAGGAAACAAACCGCTTGGTGTGATCACTTTTCCTATTACAGCTAGAAAGGCTACATTAGAAACACCAATCCATGTTATGCCTCATGATATTTCATATAATCTTCTTGTAGGAAGGCCATGGATTCACGCAATGAATGGAGTGCCTTCTACTCTTCATCATAAATGAAGTATGTCTACAACAACAAAATGTACACACTTGATGCTGACCTTGACCCAAAGAGTTTTTTGAATATTTAGAAAGGAAAGGAAAATCCTTTGAAAACATTAACACCAACTACACTAGTAGAACCCGTGCAACAAAAAGAAAAAGAACATATTGAGGAAATCACGAAGCTATTAGAAGATGATTTGGGTTCCTTAGAATTTGAACCAACATTCATAGGAGAATACAAGATCATAAACAAAGAATCTAAAAATGTAAAAGAATAACTGGTAATGTCAACATAAAATTTAGAAGACCCTTCAAAAGTATCCACCTCAACCACTGTAGAATAAAAGACAACATACATGATAAACTTTGATGAAATTGACTATCAACAACCTCTGAATCCTAAAGAAATGAAGAATATTTACTGAAGAGGTTATGAACTTATGAAACAACTAGGATATAGTGGAAAAGGATGTGGTGCTAGAGAAAAAGGTATTTTTTTTCCTATAGAGCCTCACATGCAAGAAAAGACTAGTGGTCTTGGTTATTTTCCCTCAAAAGAAAGAAACAAGCCTTCACTCAATATCAACACTCTTACAAAATATTCTTCTAAGCCAACTTTAACAGTAGTGCATCTTGAATTGATAGACACTTATGGCCTTGATTATCATCCTTTGAAAGAAATGTAAGAAACAAGGAAATCCTCGCTTGATGTCAATGTCATATGCAAAACACTAATGATTTGAATTTGTTAGATTTTACACCCTCTTGTAAAGGAGAGAACCAAATATCACAATCTAAAGAGTCTTTTTCTAAGTATGACATCTTATACTAAGTAAGAGATATCTTTTTCGACAAATAATGAAACATCCTCTACTTTTGATTAAGAGATTATCTTGATGAGACTCCTCCAAGATCATCTAATATCTCTCCCTCCATGAATACAAAAGAAATTTTACTACAAGACTTCTTTTTTCACCTATCATAGAGTTCATGGTCATTCTATTAATGAATGTAAGGCTTTAAGTGACAAAATTCAATATCTTAAGGACTATGGTTCTCTTTCTTGTATTGAAGTACCTTTGTCCTCTGATTGATACTGATTTTCACTTTAGCATGTTTTGATCAATCATCTCAGATCATCCTTGTTCTACACTAATTGGGGGCAAGGTGTTAGGTAGCCTTGTTCTTGTATGTCACTTGTTATTTTCTATTTTTTCTAGTTGAACACCTTTCATGTATATATAAGTGCAAGCTTGGGATGTGGATGACATTCCTTAAGTTGCCTCGCATGTGACATTCTAAGTTATACATTTTGGGGGCAACCCATTCCCTTTTCATGATGTAGTTTATTGGGAACATATGACTTGGCATAGGGATTTTTGAATATGTTCTCATAACTTCTACTTTAATGCAATTACTCATAGAAATGGTGTTAACAACTGCTTTAAAGTGGGGGCATAAATTGACATTCATGTTTCATTGTGTGATCTTCTTTCTTCTTGTGATGTGTTCTTTTCTTGGTGGTGTCACTGGGCTTGATATCCTCCAAGAGCATGATATTTATTTGAATTTTCCTCTCTTGGAGACATTAAGCATGATGTTCCCTAAAAAGAGACCTTGCATGAACTAAGAAAAATTCCTTTGAATGTACCTTACACTATTTCACATTTACAACATAGGTTATATGGTGACCTTGCGTAACACACTTTGCATGCCTATGGTGCCATCTAATTTATTCATGAGTTCCAAGCATATGAAGCTTTGCTTTCTTAATGAGCCCCGAATTTCATTGTTGCATGGAACCTTATCAAAGTTATCAAGAGGTATAACTTTGGTATGGTTGGACGGGAAGCCAATCAGAGGTATGAATTTCCCTTGGCCACTCGCGTGTGTGTATTTGTCTCACCCTCTTAGATTACTCACCTAGTGGATAGCCTAAAATTTTGTTACCTTAGAGTGAGCATGTATTTTTGGAAAAACTACTTAGATTTGATCCACATCATTTTGGACAAATGGTCTAAGCTTGATCCACCTCATTTTTATTTTTGTTGGTTTTTGTTTTTCTTTCTTTTATTTATTGACATTGTATGCTTGCATATCTTGATGTTGTGTATCATACACGTTGTGTGTTTCCTTTTCATGCTTATGTCTATTTGACATAGGATCTTAGATCCTAGGGGCTTGACCACTCCCTTGATCTTTGCTGTCCTAGACCATCCGCATGGGTACAATTGGACCCCTTCTTGAATGTCTACTTTAGCATTCAAGTTTGAAGCAAGTTCCTCCTCTCACTAAATTGGGGGCTAAATGTAGTATCAAAAAATCTCATTGTTAACATTTTCACACCTAATTTGGGAATAATGAATGTTAAAATGAACCTAATGTTTTCTTGATCTAGTGTTGTAATGTGTTTTCCACATTCACATTGGATTTAGGGCCCTTTTAAGCTAAATAAACCTAACTTTTCCTTGATTCAATGTTGTAAAGTGTATTTATTTACACCTTCATATTAAATTTAGGGCCCTTGGAACTAATTTTTACTTCATCTAGTGTTGTAGTATGTTGTACACATTCACATTGGATTTAGGACCCTTTTAAGCTAAATAGACCTACTTTTTCCTTAATTTGATGTTGTAACGTATATTTATTTACACTTTCACATTGAATTTTGGTCCCTCTTGCAATTATGACCTTTATATCATCATTAATAGGCCCCTAAGACCCTATATTATGCATCTTGAGGCTTATTTCAACCAAAATCCTCACAAGATCAAAAAATATACTTAATTTATCATCTCCCTAACACTTTCTCTCTCCAAAAAGGCCCAATGGGACCCATATGCCACCTTGGGTGTATGAGTCTCACCCAACTAGGAACCATATGCCACAGATGGCATATGAGTCCCATTTAGCTCATTCTTTGAGTTTTGAGTGGGAAATTAGGGGTTTAAATTCAAATTTTGTGAATGTCGGCCTCTGGGATCTAATAAATGGTAACTTGGATGGATTGCCTATATAAACAAGGTCTCAAATAATTATTTCACTAATCCTTCATGATATCAATTCAAACACTAAATATTTAAGCATTCCAAGACTTTACAAGTGAACCATCAATTTTGAGAGGTAGGTTTCTGTGGACTTCTCTTGCACTCTTAGGATCTTCCACCTAAAAGGAGAGAGATAGAACACCAAAAATTGATTTGTTTCACTCAAATAAAGGAATTTATGATTGAGTTATGACTAAATGAAATGATCTAAATGTAGCTAAGTTATGAAATTGATTGATTATGAATGCAAAACTAATGAAATATGCAATGTTTGAAAACATAGTGAGGTATGCAAAAATAAACTAAAAACACAAACTAATCCAAACAAAATTCAAAAGAGTCTAACAAAGTGCACCTAGGAATTGACTGTTGAGTCTAGAAGGTTTTGGAAACTACAAGTCACTGTAAATCACCAGTGGGACTCATTCACCACTGATGGCGAATCGGTTCTACTATTGGTAAAAACACATGAAACTACTTTCCAACTATCGGGAATTGGATTTTGAAAAAATACCCTTTTTAGCCCTCAGATGGGACTCATTCACCATTGATGGTGAATCATTCCTCCTCCAAAATTATGCAAATTCAAAGGTCAATCCTATAAATCCATATCTGCACTTTTCTTCTTGTTGGGTTGACGGAGTCAAATCTGCAGAAAATAGGTTGTAGGTTGTCTCCAAGATTGAATTAGGGTTTGGTTGACTTGAATTTTTTTTTTGAATTGTTGACCACCTTTCAACACCTATTTTCTTTAAAAATATGCATACAAAAGTCTACAAACACACATGTAAAAGGGGAAATATGCTTAAGGGTTAGGGTATAGGGATTTTCCTTGGTCAAATCCCACTTTGGTAATCAAACCCTTAATAAAGAAATGAAATGAAATGAAGAAGAAAATGATGAATAACAACATGAAAATGTCGTAACTCACCAAAACCTTGTTGAATAAAATCTAAAGATATGTCAATTGGTACTCCAATATGTTTGATGTTTTCTTGATTGAATGATGCAAAATGCTTGAATGCTTGAATGAGTGAATTAGTGAACTTGATGAATTAAGTGAATGGGGTTAAAATGGATGGAAAAACACTCATTTATACAAAATTATTCCCTAATAACCCAAAAATACCTTATCACAGGCTGACATAAGGTATTTTTGAATAAAAAACCGAAAGGAAATTTGAATTGTTTTGAATTTGGAGCCAAGAGGGACTCATTCGCCACCCATGGAAAATGGGTCCCACCTTAGGCTTGTAAGTGGGTTTCGGGAATTAAGTTGAATTTAATGTTGTTTGTTGGGTTTACATTAAAAAATACACTTAATTAAGACTTATGAGTGCATAAAGGGGTCAAATAAAGCATAAGAAAGGTGTAAATAGTGAAGACAAGCCTAGAAAAGCATGAAATCATGTTACAAGACTTTACAACACTTTAAAATAGGACTTGATAAGGGATAAAAAAGTTATTTTTAGATGAATTATAATAAGAAGAGTCTAGAAAAGTGTAGAAATGTGTTACAACACTTCACATCACCTTCACAAGACATCATAATTTGAATATTTAGGACCTAATGTGAATGCATAAGTTACATTGCAACATTAAACCAAAGCAAGATAAGTCAAAAATCATAGGAAAAAGACCTAAAAGATCATGAAAATTTTAATGATCCATTTTTCTATAGTACATTTAGCCCCCACTTTAGTGAGAGGATGAACTTGCTTCAAACTCACACTAAAGTAGCCATGCACATCAAGAGGGATCCAAATGCACTTATGCTAGCAAGATGGAATAAAAATGATCAAGAGGGATGATCAAACACCCAAGATGAAGATCACATGGAAAACTAAACATAAGAACAAAGGAACACACATGTGAAAAAAAAAGAAAAGGGAGAATCAGATTAAGCTTCGATCATTTGTCCAATTAGTTGTGGATTAGATCTAGGCTATTTGTGAGAAAAAGAGAATGCATACTCACTCTGGGGCAACAAAACTCATGGCTTTCCATTGGGTGAGAAGGCCCAAAAGGTGAGAAACATACACTAGTTGGTATGTACTCACAAACACATAGGTGGCCATGGGGAAAGTCGTGCCTCAGAATGGGCTTCCCACTCAACCATATCAAATTTATACCTCATGATAACTTTAACAAGGCACCACAAAGGAAAAATGTTGGTTTGTACTTCATGAGACAAGAAAATATTTATATGCTTAGAAATCATAAACAAATGTAAAGGTACCACAGGCATGCAAGTTGTGTTATACAAGGTGGAAAAGATGTGAAAATGCAAAATGAAATAATGTAAAATATAATTAAGATGTTCAAAGGAATCTTGTTAAGTTCATGCAAGGTCTATAACTTAGGGAACATTGTGTCTAATGTCTCCAAGAGAGGACCAATCAAATAATTGAAGATTCACAACCTAGGAGATGTAGTGTGTCACATCAAGCCACTAAGAGGAATATAATATACTAAGATAGATCACACTTATGAAGGACATCGCACCCAATGTCATCCACAAAGTGACAAAAAAATCATATGAAGTGATAAGGCTGCACTAAGAACCAAGAATGAAAATGAATAATGCCAATGTGTGTCCCCCACTTTAAAGGAATTTCTACACAATTTTATGTGAGCAATTACTTTGAAGTAGCAAAACAAAAAAAATGCAACAAGAAAACAAGACATGAGAGCCAACTTGGAAAGCCCCTATGCGAAGTCATATGTTTCCAAGTAAGATTGCTTCATGAAAAAGAAAACAAAAGAAAGGAGGGTTGCCCCCTAGAAAGAAACACACCAAACACAAAAGGGATCTATGGATTTGGGGCCAGTATATTTGTTGTTGCAATGTTTTTATTCAAAGAGCTCGGAACTGTCATCGTTCCCCGAATACATAGAACTAGAAGAATGACACAAAGAGAGCAAAAACAAAAGAAAAATAAAGTCTACTTTGGGTCAACATGGTAGAGACATTTCGGTCTCAATGCTTTGCATCATCCACAAAAGGAAAACACAAGCGAAAAGAAAATAAAAGGAAAAAGAAAAGAAAAAAGATTTTGGGTCAACATGAAGGAGACATTTTGGTCTCAATGCCTTGCATCATCCTCAAAAGGAAAAACAAAAGAAAAAGAAAAATTCAAGGAAAAGAGGACCGATTGGGTTAACATGGAATAGACATAGGGTGTCTCAACACTTTGCGTCATCCCCAAAAGGAAAACACAAAACAAAAGAAAAAAATAAAAGGACCTTTTGGGTCAACATGGAAGAGACATATGGCATCTCAACGCTTTGTGTCATCCCCAAAAGGAAAACACAAAACAAAAGAAAAAAGGAAAAAGGAAAATAAATGACATATAGAAGAAGAGAGGTATGAATAGAGGAAGTGTACAAAGATAGAGAGAATATCAAACAAACATTACGCGGCAACACAATACACACATACAAGTAAACTAAAGAAAAAGGAAAATGTAAAGGAGGGTAGTAATGCAAATTTAAGTCAGCCATTAATCAAGTTTTTGGCTTCTCAATATCAAGTAAGATAAGCGGAAGAGGAATAACATAGTTAAGAGACAAGGACATATGCACTGCAAGGACAAGGCTAACAACTTCTCTCCCCCACTGAGTGTAAGACAAGAATGAGCCAAAGTAAGTGATGGGAAGGATAATGCAATAGTGAGAATGGAAAATTCTACAACTATGGCATGATGAAGGAATTGGGTGAAGTGAATTATGGTATAATAGGGTAACAGTCGGTATCAATGAAGTGATACTTGTTTAGTATGTCCTTTAGTGTCTGAAATTCATCAGTGACATGATATTTGCAATATGGTATGCTAGAATATTTAAGATGGATGACCAACCTATTTGAAGGTGGTAGGAGTATAAGACCCAGGCTGTTTAAAAGAATTTGCAGTTTCCTTTCATATTTAGGTGGTGGATGGAGAGGAAACTTTAATTTTTTTAGTTTGTAAGGTCATTTTCATTTACTAATTCACCTTTTTCATGGATGGAAGGAGGAAGAGGACCCATGGGGATCCTAGCATCCTTGTCATTAGAATCAGGTAAAGGTTGTTCATGTGGAATGAGGAAATTCAAGTCGGGAGGAGAATCAAAGATCACGGTACCATCATCTCAAAGTCCCTAATATTCAAATGGAGGCTTGTTGTTATGAGGAGGATCTTGATATCCTAATTTTTTTTTTTTTTCTTTTTTTTTTTTTCTGGTCTTTGTTCCAAAATTTGTTGAATGTTATGCTCATTTGTTGTGTCACAACCTTGTTTACTTAGGATAGTAATTTTTTTTCCATATGTTTCTTTAAGGTTGATTGGTGTATTTGTAACTTTGTTATCATAAAATGGTTGAGGATGTGGTAGTTTAGAGTAACTAGGTCTGCCTGATGGAGGAAACTTAGGTCCTTCATTTGTTTCAGGATGTAGGTATCCAAAGTGATGAGGAGGTGCAACAGTAGGAATATCTTGTGACTTCATGGATGGGTAAAAGGTTGCATTGGCTTCTAGGTTATCAAGACATTCATTTAAGAACTTGTTCATGCTATCATCATCTTCTCCAATGATGTCTACATCATGAGGAGTTGAAGGAGCATGAGGAAGCTCAAGGTCATTAGGATCACAACCAAAGGAACGTTTGGACATGTCTACTAAGGATTTTAAAGAATTCTAAAACTTATTAAAAGAAAAATCCATGATGACAATCAATAAAATTAAACTAAGATGCACAAAAGAAGATACAACAAAAAAGCTGGAAAGTATGACAAAAAGGGACAACAACAAACTATGATGCAGAAAATACCCAGAAAATGCCTAAAAATGCAGTTTAAAATGTGTAGGTGGACCGATTCATCCAGGGTGGCAAATGAGTCTTGGTATGAGACTTTTTTCTATTTTTTAGAAAATTTAAAGTGATTTTAATGCTTTTCAAATGCCAAATGAAGATGCAAATGTAGATTTTTAGTTTTTCAATGATTTCCTATGCAAAAATGAAATCTATGTGATTCTTTCACTAACACAATGTAAGAAACCCTAGGATGCAAAAACAAAAAAAAAACTAATTGAATGTTGATGCAAAGGGGGCTTGGGATGCAAGATGAAATTGAAATCATAAAGATAATGTGTTCAAAATGTGGGGCTCACAAAAATGAATCATCAATATTTTGAGAGGTAGGTTTCTATGGACTTCTCTTGCACTCTTAGAATCTTCCACCTAAAATGAGAGAGATAGAACACCCAAAATTGATGTGGTTCACTCAAATAAAGGAATGTATGATTAAATTACGACTAAATGAAATGATCTAAATGCAGCTAAGTTATGAAATTGATTGATTATGAATGCAAAGCTAATGAAATATGCAATGTTTGAAAACACGGTGAGGTATGCAAAAATAAACTAAAAACACAAACTAATGCAAACAGAATTGAAAAGAGTCTAACAGAGTGCACCTTGGAATTGATTACTGAGTCTGGAAGGTTTTGGAAACTGGAAAAAATCACTATAAGTCACTAGTGGGACCCATTTTCCACTAATGGTGAATCAGTCCTGCTATTGGTGAAAACAACTGAAACTGCTTTCCGATTGTCAGGAACTAGATTCTGAAAAAATCAACCTTTTCAGTCCTCAGGTGGGACTCATTCACCACTGATGGAAAATTAGTCCTCCAAAATTGTTCAAATTCAAAGGTCAATCTTGTAGATCCAGATCTACACTTTTCTTCTTGTCAAGTGCATAGAGTCAAATCTATAAAAAATGGGTTGTAGGTTGTCTCCAAGCTTGAGATAGGGTTTGGTTGACTTGAAACACTTTTCTAACTTGCTAACCACCTTTCAACACCTATTTTATTGACAAATCTATATACAAAATTTTGCAAACACACATGCAAAAGGGGAAAAATCGTTAAGGGTTAGGGTATAGGGATTTGCCTTGGTCAAATCCCACTTTGGTAATTAGACCCTTAATAAAGAAATGAAATGAAATGAAGAAGGAAATGATAAATAATAACATGCAAATTTCCTAACACACCAAAACCTTGTTGAAGAAAAATGGAAGATATGTCAATGGATGCCCCAAGATGTTTGATGTTTGCTTGATTGAATGATGCAAAATTCTTGAATGCTTGAATGAGTGAATTAGCGAACTTGATGAATTAGGTGAATGGGGTTAAAATGGATGTAAAAAAACTTATTTATACACACTTATACCCTAATAACTCAATAATACCTCATCATAGGCTAACATAAGGTATTTTTGAATAAAAACCTGAAAGGAAATTTGAATTATTTTGAATTTAGAGCCAAGAGGGACTCATTTGTCACCCATGGAGAATGGGTCCCACATTGGGCTTGTAAGTGGGTGTCGAGAATTAAGTTGCATTTAATGTTGATGGGTTTACATTAAAAAATACACTTAATTAAGACTTATGAGTGTATAAAGGGGTCAAATAAAGCATAAGAAAGGTGTAAATAGTGAAGACAAGTCTGGAAAAGCATGAAATCTTGTTACAAGACTTTAAAACACTTTAAAATAAGACTTGATAAGGGATAAAAATGTGATTTTTAGATGAATTATAATAATAAGAGTCTAGAAAAGTGTAGAAATGTGTTACAACACCTTCACAAGACATCATAATTTGAATATTTAGGACCTAATGTGAATGAAAAAGCTACATTGTAACATTAAATCAAAGAAAGATAAGTCAAAAATCATAGGAAAAAGACCTAAAAGAACATGAAAATGTTAATGATCCATTTTTCTATGGTCCAACAAGATCACTTCCAAGGTTTTCAAGAGAATAATTCTTCATCAATTGTTGCAGCAATTCAAGATCCAGTAGCATGTCAAGATCATAAGGCATCAAACATGTTGTTGAGCTAGTGTTTTGATGTGGCATTCAATATCCAAGGTTAAGCATTGTTCTACACTTATTTCAAGATCTAGATCCACATATGTCATGGTCATTTCATCTTAGATTGTTGATTTACAGGAATTTATTCAAGGTATCATTGTTCATGTTTCATGTTCCATGTTTTATGTTTCATGCCCTTATTTCATTATCTCGTCATTTGGTTTAATTACCTCAAAGGGCTTTGACCAAGGAAAACCCCCATTCACTAATAAATCAGCAAGTTTTCCTTTCTCTACATGTGTTATTATAGATCTAGGTGTCTTGGAGCTCGAAGGATCATTGAAGATTAGGTTACAAGCTTGAAGGAAGTTGTTGGAGTTGTCCCTTCATTTGCAAAGTTGCTATCTTCACAAAAAGTCATCTACAGGCCTAAAATCAAGGTTTTAGATTTGGAAACAAAGTGTGGCAAAAAGACAAGAGATTGGAGCACAGATCTAAACCTTGATTTCCCAAAACATAAAAATAAGACTAATACACTACAAGTGGCGTATGAGTTCCAATGCAAACATTTTTTCCAATTTTTTGTAGATCTAGGATCTACACTACTAGAAACGTATTCCAGACCAGAAACCCTTGTCTAGGACTGATATGCCTAGACTGGTGTATGAGTCCTAATGGGCCAAAATTTTAGGATTTTGAGTGTTTCAAAGTTCATTCCACCCTCCTTCAAGTTTCCAGGTGCACACCTTTCATCTCCCTACTTTGTATTTTTATTTACATACTTTTCTAGGTCATTTAGTGAAATTTTGCATCATATTAGGGTTAAGCATTAGATCTTGCATTTCATTAGTCTTTCCAAGCCCTAGCTTGGTGGTGAACCCTTCTTTAGTTTAAAATTAGAACCTAGGACAACCCTATTGCAAGATCTCTTTCTCCTTTGCACATCTTAGATTGAGATATCTACGGTTTTCATTGAATGAGAGTGTACAAGATTATTATTCTATCTCCTAATCATAGAACCAACAAAATTCTACCTTTCACTATTATACTTACTTATCCATATTTATGTGCAGCTTTGACCCCGAAATATCAGATTGCCCACGTGTCTCTTTTTTGTAATATTGTTGTTCCTTTTTACATTCTTTTTCCTCTCATATTTCATGCTTTCTTTGTGATGTTATGGTTCTCATGTGTCGTCCCTCGTGTGTGCAACAACATTACCATAGTTACATCTCGCTATGTTTCTACGGGCCACAACATTACTTTTTTTTTCATTCTTTCTTTTCTCTTCTTAGGATGTCATGTTCCTTTGCATTCAACATGCACCATCCTAAGGGGGGCTATCATGCCACTTCAACTTTTTAGAAAACACATTCAATGGAAAACAAATATTTTCTCGAAAAAACCTTCAAAACATTTTTCAAAAATTGTATTCCTCAAAAAGGACCCCTAGCGGAATACTTTTCATTCATCATGGCTTCACAAAGAAAGAATTTGACAAACCTTCCTCCGAGGAGGGATCACCTCCTCCTACGGTTGAAATATTTCCTTCCCCTTGTAAGGGGACCTTATTCCTTTCAAATTCCTTAATGAAGTGAACATATTTCAAAAGGACTCCTTGATGTTGAATTGATTTGTGCAAAACATTCTCGCACTTTCAAAATGTGTATCCCTTGAGTGGACCTCTTTTCTTTTGAAGGGTTCCCAAGGGATCCCTTTGAAATTTGTTCCTTCAATTTTTGACTATATGTGTAATTGTCTAGTAGTTTTCCTATGTTTTTTTCTTGTTGGTTCTAACATGCTTTATCTGTAGTTTAACATATTGCTTTGTAGGTGCACCTATGAAGCTGCTTTCCAATCCAACTCTATGGATTCCCCTACATCGATCTTCCTTTAGGAGAGTACCTGGGGGGATTCCTTCTGTACAGGTCCGAGGATATGTGAAGTGCTAGCATCCTGTGAGATTTATCCATCATTGGTCTATAGGTCTTGGGTGCACTTTGATAAAACTTTGTAGCTTCAAGGATCTACAAATTCCTTTGTTCAAACATCCTCAAGAGAGAGTACTTGTGGAGTTATTTTCCTGCCTTGCACTTTCAATTTCAACAGATTGTGGTTTTCTTCCTCAATGGTTTAGGTATACATCTCTAAACTCTTCAATCTACTTTATTGAACATTTGTTGGCATGCATGCTTGCTAAAGTGGGGGAAAAATGTATAGGAGTGAATCTACACCTGCCTCGCAAATTCCCCTTTTACACCCTCTACTTTAGAAAAATCAAACCTCACTAAATAGTTGAACAACATCACCTACCTGTCTCGCATCCACTTGTAACTTGTCTCTTGTGTCAGTGGGGAATTTCTATTAGGGATGTGTGCATGGAACATAAAGCTCTACATGGCTCGTTGTCATCCTTGCTAGATTCCTACCTCTGGAATATGCAGAGACATTACATTCTCCATCTGTGACAAAGCGTAACACCTTCGTACCTTCTAGTAGACCTGAGAATAGATCTTTACCTCCCATTTTTATCTTGAAATGCATCTTTCTCATTTTCATTCCATCTTGTACAATCTTTTTGAAAATTCTAGACACTAGCTTGTACTCTTAAGCATTGCTTAGCAATTTTTTGCTCCATCAACCCCATTAAGAACATGTTGTACTACAATAGAAGTTACAATTTTGGTGTCTTGCAAGACCTCCTTCATCACCGCTATGATTGTGGTGACTATACCATGTTCATAGCCTTTCATTTTCCCTTCATTAGCCTTGAGTTCCATTGGGTGGAGGTGGTATTGCTTCACTATCCTTCTTTCATTGTGGTTTGATAGAGTAGAATTATGCTTTTTGTAGTGTTCAATATTCTCATTTCCAGCATTTCCTTTATTGTGTTTCTATTTCTCTCTATCTATCTGGCTATCTCTGAAGGTGGAAACACCAAAGTGGGGGTTTGACTAAGGAAAACCTCTATACAACCCCAACATTTTTCATCTCTTGTCTATGTGTAGGTACATGTTCATGTGGAGCTTGCTAGCGAAATAGACTCTTAGTGAGTTGATGTTCGTCACCTTCATTTTTGTTATCTTCTTTATCATCTTTATAGTCATTTCTTGTACTATGTCATTTATCATTCTTTTTAGTACAGTAAATTCTATTGGCTAGACTGTTAGTAGATTTTTTGTACTCTGAAATGTACTTTTACACTTTCTAGTCATATGGATGCCAGCATCTTAGAGATACGCTAGCGTCTCGCGCTATCATCCCTAACCTGCGCTACTATCCTCAGGCAGAGAGATGTCTAAGGTACGGTTTGAGTTCTAAAAACTAGCTCATTTAGCCCCATCTAAACATTTAAATTAATAGAGTGACAGAAGCACTTGAGAGTGCTCTTCAATCTCTATCCCTTACCTAAAATTCTTATCCAACCTAAGGTAGTTTAGGGTAGCCCTCCGCTCTTGGCTATCCATGACTTGGAGCCTTGGTGTGGTTTGTTCCCCTACTCTATAGTTATATATAAAGATGCTACTAAAAAAATATGATAATGCAAGTAAAATAGTGTTTACCCTTTGTTAAATGAGCTTTCAAAGCCAAAACTTAGTGCAACACTTGAGCGAACCAAGAAAAAGACATGGGAGCCAGGATCGTGCAAGAAACTTGAGAAAAATGGTATAGAAGAGTTCAAGAGAGAATGAGAAATCAAGAAGGAGAATGAAATATAAAGAGGTTGAGTTGCAAGAATGAGTGATAGAGTGAATTAGATTGAATGAGAGTTTGAATGAAGAAATTCATGCAAGAGGGTCATTTTCGGACACATCTATGACCATAGAGGCATTAGACTTCATGGGTGGGTGGAAGTGTAACATCCAATACACTTTATTAAGCTTTCTTAGGATAATAAAGTGATTTCATTACTAGGAGATAAGTGTGTGGTGTCCTCTTCCTTAAAGGGTGTAACCACTTTCCACTTTTTGTGGCATCCTCCACTTTTTGTTGTTGATTCTTATTGGTTGGATTTTCTACTTACTTCCTCTCCTAAGTTGTGTATAAAATCACTACCTAGCTTGTATTTGAATACACTTGCATCTATTCATGCATATTTATAGTGTATCTTTTTAGCTTGGAAGATCTTAATGCAATATTGTCACATCAACATTGCATAATCTCTCAGATTCCTAGTTTACATTCCTATATTTTTCTAGTTTATGTAACTTTGATTTTCTCTTAAAAAGTTCCTTGGGTTATTCAATCTATTTCAAATTTATAACATGGTATTAGATCTTTTTTTTTTGATAAATATAAGTTCATAGATTCCTAATTAAGAGATTGATTATTCTTGTAAAGATCTTGTAAATTCCCATATGATCTTCTCTTACATTTTGAATGATCTAGAGAATTAGAAAGGGTTTGTGAAGATCTAATAACCTCTTCATATGGTAGATGTGTTTTGTGAGATCTGGGTGATTGCAACATTTTTGGTTATACTAGAACCATTTTTGAATATTCTAACATGTCCAAAAGACTTGAGAAAGCCATATTTGGATTTTTTTAATCTAAATTGGAGATCATTTGACAAAGTTACAAATGAGGGTTTGAATCTCATATCTATGAACAACCTTTTACTAGAGCATTTTTGACCCAAATGGACCTTCCCATTGTGGTTAGAAGGCCCAAACACCCCTATTCTCATATAAAATTTGTCTATTTTAGATGAATTTGTTTTTTGGAAATTTTTTATTTTGCTAGGGGTCATCATTGTAGGTAAAATTCAGCCTGATTTTAAAAAATTCATAACTTTTTGTCATAGTGTCTATTTTCTACAAACGATATATCATCAGAAAGCTAGAGATGAGAACTTTCCCTCCAAAGAGGTATTGAAAAGAAAATTTTTCCATTGTTTTCTAGATATTGCAGGTTGAAGCTGTTAGGTGCAAATTTCTTTAAAAGGCCATAATGTTAATGGGTGTTTTAGCACTTTCCCAACACAGGCACCATACAAATATGCTATCTCTCTTGAAAGGTAATTTCTAAAACTAAGTTTTAGAAATCACCCCAAGGTCTCTCAGGTGTCAGGTCATGACTAAGCTTGGAATAGTTTAATTGGTTGATGTGATTTGTTGGTAATCAAAAAAAGGAATTTAGGGTTACTAAGCATGGAGGGAATTGGGCATTGAAAAGGAGTTTTGTAAATTCTAGAAGTGAAGGACAAGTGTTGAAAGTTTAGGACAACAAACTAAAACTCCATCTTTTCCATCATATTTGGCTTCACAATGATGTTGGAACTTTGTTTTCACTTCATTTTTAAAGAAAGGTCAAAAGGGAAAAAGTGTTAGAAGTTTCATAGACCTGCAACTAATGTTGAATAGTAACAATGGAGGATGCTACAGTGGATAGACTTCCTAAAACTAAGTTCCACTTAACCAAGGGAAACCTACAGTCTCATGAAACTAGTGCAATCTTCTAAGGTCTATAGATTTTTGAACCATTAATTCATTATTAAAGCATGAATAACAACTGAACTTAGTTTCACCAATGGAAATGATGCTCAGACTAACTTTACACATCATTTTATCAATAATAAATAGCAAAAAGGATGATCCAAGAAGACATCAAACACTATAGCATTCTTAACCATGAAAGCACTAAATATACTAACAACTAAAAGAAACTTAAAACTAAGCACAATGAAACTAAAATCTAATGTTAGGAGATTGAATCATGCACACATGGAGAAGAAAACACAAGAAACCATCAAAATAATGATTTTCTCATTAATTTTTTGTAGCAGGCCTTTATACAACTCATCTCCCCCTTTGAAAATGAGAGGATGCCTCGACTTATAGTTTTCTAAAAGAAAAATGAATGGAAAAGATTCATTTTACATTAGGGTTTCACCTACCCCCAAATATATAACAATATAAAATATACTTTTTTCTTCTTCCCTATTTTTTCATTTAGTTTCCTTCACATTGTAGCTATTTTGTCATGTAGTGACTAGCAACCTTTATAGCTACTTTGAAAAGTATTCATCATCTATGATGGGTTTTCTGGCCAATTTTTGAGCATTCGCATACTCTATGAACTTTCCAAACACAACTATGAATTTATTCTCCTTGTAAAGATTGGATTTGAGGATTTGGAAGGACATCCTCTTGAATCTTTCTATGATTTCTTTCTGATTCTTGAAAAAATTTGAGGCAACTTCAACAAATTTCTCTATTTGAACAAAAGACCTTGCAGAAAAATCCATAAAATATGGTGAGAGCATGTCACCAGCTCCTTGATCCATTTTCTTATGGAACAAAGGCTTGACCCTTTTTGGATCCAGCTCTAGGGTGGGCACTTCAAAAAAATTCATCACCTTCAAATACTATATGCTATCCACCCATTGTTCAACATCCCATTTATGGTCAAGCTCTAGATCATGCAAGAATTTCTCCAAGACCTCCTTCCTATAATCAAAATTCATTAACCAAGTCTCAATCACCTAATGATCTTTCTTTGGTAGCTCTAGCTCCTTTTCCTAGGAATCTCGAGGAAGCTTCAAGATGCACTCCAACTTAGGATAAGTGATCCTATACACCTACAAGAACTCGTTGCAGATATTCATCATGTCTTCTATGTATTTTTGCAAGTTCTGATACATGTTGTACATGGAGACTACATGATTGATGCCCATGTCACCAATTGACATCACTTTGTTGAACCAATTGTTCATAGACTTGGTCGAATTCTTCATTTTCTCCATTTTATTGATATCTTCTTTTGAGACTAAGGAGGGTGGTGCTAACGATTCTACTAGAGCCTCCTCTTTCATAGATATCCACTATTGAAAGTAGGAAGTGAGATCTACCACTTGTGCTTTTAACTCTTCCTTGGTAGATTGATCTTTGTTCATCTGTTGAATTATAGTGGACACCAACCCCTATAATTAATCTTTCTTTTCCTCTCAAGTCATCGGGCCTAGGTTGATGGTGGATATGTTGTAGTCTTTGAATTGAATGGTGCTTGCATCTTTTTCTATCATAGGAGTAGCAATTTGTAGTGTCTGATATTCGAAGGCATCGACCATGATGTGCGATCAAATTTTGGGATTTTTCTCCTTGCGGGTCTTCATTTGAGATTTGGATAAGATATCCTCCATTCTGGATTTAGGATCACATAGCACAAGATCCTTTTTCTTTATTTTTCACTCCAACCACTCAAGAACCTCTATTTGAGCCTTGGGTGATTCATGATCACCTTCCTCTTTTCTTGGCTCATCTTCCTCATCACTGATGATCTTTCCCTAATCATGTTCCTCTTCATCATCTAAGCCTTCTATTTTCATAGATTTCCCTTTGTATAGCTTGGTAGAAGCTCTGTTCTCCTCACTAATATCTTTATCTTCTTCATGCTATGCTTCAAAATTATTCCTAGGCTCGATATCTTTTTCTTTAATGTTCTCCTCTTCTTTCTTTTCTAGATCTTTCTCAAGAGGCACTTCCTCTTCTAGAAATGTTTCTTTTTATCCTAGGCCCTCTACTTGGCCAGTTCATAGAGGTTCTTCTAGGATTTCCACATCTGTATTGTTATCTATTTTGCCTTCGTCGGATTGATGCTCCTCAAGGTTAGCCTCTTCGCCTACATCTTTGTGTTCTTGGGGAAGTTCTTCCTCTTGATCTAAGGTTTCAACCTCATAGGGCTCAATGAGCTTGTCATCTCCTTCATCCCTAGGGTCCCATTGTACTTCTTCATTAGAGGAAACCTTGTCAATATTTAGACTCAACCCCACTCCAAAGTTTTGAAAGTAATCATCTTTGTCAGATTCTTCTGACTCATCAAAAATTTCCTTTACAACTTCTCTGAGTTTCATCATGCTAAGTCGCTCCATTTCCTCAGAGATCAGCATAGTTTCCTCCATCTTTGGTAGCTTGGTCAGTGGTGGAGGAATTGGTAGTGCAGTAGCAAGTTGAGCCATTAGTGTCTGGACTTTGGGCTCAAGCACTACCCCAAAAATCTTAGTGGGAACATTCTACATATAGGTTGTGAAGGCATGCAACAGAGTGGGTATTTCCATAGGGGTGATCATTAGGGAAGGAGAAAAAGTGGATAGGATAGGTAAGGGAGGCGTGAACGAAGAAGTTGATAGCGAGGAAGTAGTGGAGGAAGAAGAGTCCAACACTACTACCAGAGTAACTGAAAAGGTGGAGGCATGGTGGATAGAGATGTCCACGGTAGGTTGAGATGAGACGAGAAAGGATTGGGTTGGAGTTGGTGGAGTGGTAGCAGCATCAGCAATAGTAATGAAAGTAGAAGTGGTTGGTAGTGGCGAGCAAAGTCGCTCAGATTCTTCTTCCATGGTTTGGGGTTCTTCCTCTTGAATAGTGGGAATTTCTAGCATAAACATCCCCATTCTTCTCTTCTTCAGCAGAGGTGTTCCTTTTGTTGCCTTCCTTGTATAAAATTTGTGCTTGGGCCTACACTTAGGCACCTTTTTCCTCTTTTTAGATCTTATGATAGGCAGGGATTTTGGAGCTTCACCAGAGGATACCACAGAATCACCACTATCAGTCTCATTGTCCATTTCATCTTCGAGCTCCCCATATGTTAACTCAACTCCCTTCTCCTTCAATAGAGCAATCTATTCGTCTAGCCATTTTTTCTTTCTGTGCTCTACAGGACGAGTGAGAACATCTATGTCGGTGACCTCTTCTTTAGTCCAATCTATTACCAGAAAAGGCACATTCATCAATGCACCATATCCTTTGTCTATCATGTTGTCATCATTGTCAACTTGGTCTAACACTTGAAAAAAATAGATTGATTTCACGAATGTGGAAATCATTCTGATATAGTGGCACATCCACACCTCCTTGTCATCACCACAATTCACCCAAAAATCTTCTACTTGAAGTATGTGGGTGTATTCTCTCCCAACCCATTTCTTCAACTTACCTCGTGGATCTACTCCTCCTCTGTCCATATGAAGGTTGAGAATATACTCTGCCAACTCCTTTTCTGAGTATTCTAGACAGGGAGCAGCAGGGAAAGCATACATTCCCTATCCAAGGGTGAGGGGATATGGGACCCCAGCTCTATGTTTGTTGCTCAACAAGGTGTGGAAAGTTTGAAGTTGTCAAGTTACCTCTAGCATGATGATCCTATCATTAGGGTAGTGTGATAATCTGTACAGTCTTGCTAAGAATCCCTCAACCCTAATGTAAGTGAACTTCGGGAATTGGATAAACAGATATCCAAAACCCTTCACAAATTATTTTGTGTTATGCAACACTCACCTTTCAAAATATCCCCCTAGGAGTCTAATTATATGCCCAATGAAGGCATTATTTACCCTTCTATATTTCCTTTTGAAGTTTTTGTATTGGAGTTGTGGGTATTAGTCGTAAACCTTTAATTGTTCCTTTTTGGTTCTCAATTCTCCCACATAGAATAATCCTTTATATGGGAACTTGACTACCAATAGGTAGACAAGATATGAAGTCATGTAGAAGTGGGAGTTCTTCTTTACCTCCATGAATTTTTTGTGTATGTTCTCACTAATCATCTTTACCCAATGGAATCGATTCTTGCCCCAAAAGATATCTTCCATGAAATAGAACATCCAATTCTCAAAGAATGTAGCTATGGGAAAACCCATTACTTTGCTTAAGAGTGTAACCAGATCATGGTGCTCTTCGAAGAAGTTACTCCTATATAATATTTGAGGGATTTTGGAAACACTTTCTCTCTTTTCCTTCAACCAATTCTTATTGATAGTCTGTTTACACCCAATAGGATCTTGTTGCCATACCTGGTTGGAAAATTCTTTCTCAACCTCCATCTCATTGAAGATTGGTATGCCAAAGGTCTTGGTAATGGACCTAGCAAATAAATCTTCCAATACTCTTCCATCATGATCAATTATCTTCCTATTGGAATGATAGCACTCCTAGTAGGCCATTACCAATTCTGGAGCAATAAGTGTGGGAGGGAAACTAGCTGCCTTGGCTAGGCCACTTTACTTGATTTTCAAGGCCCTGTCTATTCAAGGGTTGAGCATAACCCTCTCCCTAAATTCATCTATACTAACATGCCTGATGTAAGTATCTGAGATTTTCCCCTATCTGGAGGTGATCTTTGATGCGTGCTCCACTCCATGAAACTCATACTTCAATTTTTTTTTCTTATTTTCCTCTGGGAGTGTGAGCAGGCCTCTTTCCCTTGTCCGACTTCTATGTAGGCTTCTCTGATGGACCTACAACAGGTTCCATAAATCCTGCATGAAAAAATGTATTAAGCATTTTTACATATGAATGAGGGAAAATTTCACTCAAATCCTGTAGATTCATTGTTAGATCCATCCATACATCATCAAAAGATCATAAAATTCATCATTGCTCAGCATTTAGAGCTCATTTGGACCATTTGGGAAAATGCAAGTTTTGGAGTGCAGGTTTCCCCTAGATGGAAGCCACTAGGAGTAACTGGGAGAAGGATGGCACAAGAGTTAGAGAGTTTCGTAGACAGCCACCTGTAGCGAGATTTTTTCATTTCTTTTTTGAAAGGAAAATCCTCTAAGGAATGATTAAGCATGTGTGGAAATAGGTCATAAAGCAACTAAAGTCATTAAATGAGGCTTTGATGCTCTTGCAGGTTTGAGGGATGTGGGCATCGTGAGGTGGAAAGAAGTTAGAGCTCAGTTGTTAAGTAGTAACATTCAGGAGACGGTGACCCACATATAGAATTATGCATTGCGGGACCCACGAGTGCTTTGGACGTTGTCAATTGTACCTTAGAGTTTCATTGATCCTGGGAGTACAGGAGAAAAATTTCAGGCCGCCTCCAAGTGTTTTCCGTTAAGGAATGACCATGAGGTGACAGTGGTCTATAGAAAACCATTTGCATAGGCGGGTCAACAAACAATGCTCAAACTTAAGTTCTATTCCAGGACACTTCAAAGTTTGATGAAAGGAAAACCCCCCTGTGGAGTCCGCAATCCAGGAGGATGCGGGCACTCAGACGCTAGATAGCAGAAATAGGTGGATGGACCACCAACGATGTCTACCTACATTGGTTTTCCAACATGGGCTTTTGACTTAGTGCCTCATGCAACAACTCTTAGAATTTTGACAAAAGGGAAAACCCTCCCACGGGGTTTGCCGCGTGGGAAGACATGGGCATTCAGTCATTAAGTAGCTGCAATGAAGTGAGGGCCATGAACAGTTTAGACTTGGTCGACTTTTGGCAGGTGTTAAGTTTGGTTTGTTCGATGGCAATGATGAAGGTGGATCCTGCATTGCAGGAAGGCGTTAGGGCTCAGTCGCTAATCAATAGTGATAGGCTAGCAGTTGCCTGCAAGAGGAATCTCGCATGGGAATTCCTACATAGGGTCGATAACTTAGCCATTTTCTATGAGATTTTCAAACATTAATAATGATGGCAGGAATGATGGTGTGGGACACAAGAGTAAATCATTTGTATGATGAATGACAAAAGGAGAGCATTGTTCTACATTGATGCGGGGACACATTTTGACCATTGCTCAGAGATTTTAAAGTGACAAGCAGATAGAAAATGTGAGGCTGCAAAGTTGGGAAGGCTAAATCAAGATTTCTGGGGTAAATATAGGGTTTAATCATTAAAAATTTGGAAATTTATGAAACCCTATCTGTAATAAGAGAATTTTGAAGATTTAAACATGAACTTGCCTAAAAACAATGCAAAAGTATGATAAAAATAGGCCTCAAATTCGCTATAGGATCTTGCGGAGGCAGGAGCTCTTCCTTCTCCATCAAAATTTTGAAAGAAAAGGGTGAAAATGATAGCCCTAGTGCTTCTATTTTTAGGAAATACAACATTAATGATACACACTAAATTCCAGTACGACAGGAAAATAAGTTATTGGGGCTTTGGAAACTCGAGTTGGAGTGGTTGTTGATTAAAGACCTAGGTGGCGAAGGTGGATGTGGGATCCGTAGTGCAGGAAGATGCCTAAGGTTGGTTGTTGGATAACATCAAAAGGATCAAGGCATTCCACAAGAGGAGACCCACAAATGCGAATCCACAAGGCTAGATGGACCCAGTGACAAAAGGCAAAGGGAAACCTACAAACTCAGATCTGTAAAGGCAAAAGACTTAGCGAATTTTGGATAGGTGAATTTGGTGACTTTATTTCATGTGACCAACTTAAGCTCAGAAAAAAGGGGCACACAAAATGAGGAAAAATCGTAAACCTAGCAATGAAGGTGAAAAGGAAAGAGGGGGTCCTTGGTTTGAATGGGGCATGTGTGCTATAGGCACAACAAATGGTGACTCTGCTAGGAGAATGCTCTTGAGCATTCTAAGGGTAAGGATTAATCCAGAACCCAGAATCTCTGGTTTCCTAGACTGGAAGCCAATTTCACCAAATGAACTAAGGATATAAAGAAGGATGATATCCTCGATTGAATCAAGTCATGAAATATCTTAGAAGTGTGTACAGTGAGTTTATTCCCCTCCCTTAGAGACCATACAGGGTAGTAATCCATCATTTGATACAAGCTACATAGGTTATCTAACCCCAAAAGTAACCTAGACATTGCTTCGCTTCCAGTCAAGCATCCATAGCCTCAATGGAGTTGTTGTGATCCCACAAACATTTCTCTATTTCCATCTGGGCATCCATAGCCCCGATAGAGTTGCTTGCACACCCACACAGTTGCTTGTTTTCAACATTTTCTTTTCTCTTTACTTTTCTTTTGATGTTCTTTTGCTCAATTGCATAATCACTGAAGCTTATCATGGGCTTGGAAATCGCATTGGTCACTGGAGAAGACTTAAGATTTTTCACTTTTTGAAGCCTCATGAGGACTATTGTATAGCACATTGAGAGTATTTAAGATGTATTCCATGTGTAATATGGGATAAGTGTGAAGGGATTCAAATAAGGGTTCTACCCTAAATCAAGTTAGAGTTTAGGTGAGGAAACCCACCTTACAATAGCAGATAGAAATTCCTAGTAATTGATGAAGACTTATCCAAGGAACAAATGGGAGCAGGTAGCAAATTTGGCCCTCTAACGAGCCAAGCACAATGACCACATCAAGATAAATAGACACCCTTAGCAAAAATGAAGGCCAACAAAGTGAGGAAAAAGTGAAACAACAAACCAAAGAACCTACTCTAACTATATACAACTATATACAAAGGGATGAGCTTGGATAGCTCAAGCAAGGAAATAATTCTTGAGGTACTTCCCATTGACAAGCAATGGGACATCCTCTCTAGTTAACATTTTGAGGTGAAAGGCATTATCCACTAGGATCTCAAAAAATTTAAAGGGGCCAAGCTCGAGCTTGTCAAATTTGTCATGTTACCCTTTCTTCTCATGGGCCTTGTCCCAACATACGAATAAATCTACAATTCTAAAGGCCTTTACTTTGGCTTGGTGATTGAACCATCTCTTTACTATGCCCTAATTTTTGATGAAATTTTCTATTAGTTGATCACAGACTTCCTCTAAATGGAGCAATTCATCTAGACGAGCTTCATGGTGTTCTTTATCCTCACAGTAAGCATGGATAAACTAAAGCATGGGGATCTTGAGGTGCACAGGGAAAAAATGCTCTAGACCATAGATGAGAAGAGATGGGTAATTTCCCAAGGAAACTTTATGACGCGTACGATCTTCCCATAGAGAAAAATGCAGTTGGGTGTGCCAATCTTTTGGGTTATTCTCAAGCAGTTTATGTATGATAGTCAACAAGTTTTTGTTTGTGGATTTGGTGAGACCATTCCCTTGGGGATAATAATTGGATGAAAACTCATGCAATCCCATAATCAAAGGCACAACTAGCAAACTAAACGGATGAAAAAGTGGGACCATTATCACAAACTAGAGAAAACGGGAAACCAAAGTGATTTAAATTGAAACTTTCTAGAAAATTAGTAACTACTTCAGTTGTGCATTGCATACATGCAATTTCTTATGTCCATCTAGTACAATAATCAGTTGCGGTCAGAATATACTTATGGCCTATAGAGGATGGCGGGCTTACTAGACCGTTGAAGTCAAGTCCCCATTGAGCTAAAGGCCTTACCTCCACAACTAGCTGGAGTGGGACAACGACATTCTATTCCCTGGTAGTAGTGGTCTAACAAACATGATAGAATTTGACGTGGTTGTGTATACCTTTGAACAATGTTAGCCAGTAGTAACCTTCTTGCAAAATCTGATGAGTTGTTGAGGGGATGGATCTATGGACAATTCCAAACTTGGCATTAAATTGTTTCAGCACCTTAGTTGCTTCTTCTTTTCCCAGGCACCTAAGATATATTCCTTTGTGGTTCCTCTTGTATAATATGGACCCCTGCAACATGTAGTTGCTACTCTTCAGTCTCAAAGCCCATTTTTTTACTCCTTGAAACCAGGGTGGGAATTTATTATTCAACAAATAGTAAACAATGTCATCATACCATTCACCTAGGGAAACATCCTCCAAGCGGTATTATTGCACTGTAAGCTCCGACTCAATTTTTGCTATTTTTCAAGTGAAGTCTTGTCAATGGACTAGCTTCATGGGCTAAATCTCCATATCATATTATTGTAGCAGTGTAACCCATTTTTCTCTTCTTTCTCCTAACTCATTTTGCATTAGCAGGGTCTTGATGGCTAGATCCAAGACAATTGTAAACATCATGTTCTGTAAAATGTAATGCCTAAATTTCTTGAATCCTCTCACCAAAGCGTATGCCTATTTCTCAACATTTTGGTAATGCATTTCAACATTATTCAATGGAGAACTCATAAATGCAATGGGGTTCTCATTCCCCTCATCATCCATTTGTGTTAACATACTAGCGTATGAATGATTTGTAGCAAAAGAGTAAATGTAAAAGGGCTTTAGATAGTCTGGGCTAACCAACACTGGGGCATCTTCAATAGCTCTTTTAATTTCTTTAAAGGAATTTTTTGCTTCCTATTTCCATTCTATTTTGGAATCTTGTTTGAGCATGGCATTAAGCATCTTGACTATTTCAGCAAATCCTGTGATGAATTTCCCGACGAAATTGATTTTCTTGAAAAAGGACTTCATTTCTTTCTTGTTGCTAGGAGGCTGAATTTTCAATATAGCTTGTATGTGTTTTGGATCGATAGAGATCCCCTTTTCTAAAATCACATGTCCTAGCAATTTTCCTCTAGTTACTTTGAAGATGCACTTCTTTGGGTTCAGCAAGATGCCAAACTCTACATTTTTGGAATACTTTGCACAAGTCGGAGACGTGGTCTCCTCTTTTCTTAGAGAACATAGTTAGGTCATCCATGTATATGATGATGCACTTGTTGATGATATATTTGAAGGCTATGTCCATGGCATGCTATAATTTCACACCTAAATTAATTAATCCAAATGACATCCTTCTATATGCAAACATTCTCCACTTTGTGGTGAATGTCATTTTATGCCTATCTTCATATTGCACCATCATTGGGTTATATCTGGAGTAGCTATCAAGAAATGACATCATCTTTCAAGTATTTATGATCTACAATACCTCATCCACATACAATCTAATTTCTCTATTCTTCTTTCTGACTATAACTAAATTCACCACCCATGTTGATTTCCTAATCAGAAATATGATTCTATCTGACAACTTCTATACTTCTTTAAAGATAATAGGCTCTAATAGTGTATTAATTGGGTGTTCACACTGCTGAAAGGGTCTCACATCTAGCTTAAGGGGGATGGTATGAGTAATAATTAAAGTATCATACATTTTAAGGTCTTCATATCCCTATGAAATCAAATCATGACAAGTGTGCAGGGTGTCAACAATTCATTTTCTTTCCTCCAGAGTGCACACCTTTCCAATGGAAACATTTTTAACTTCTTCATCTATACCCATGTTGTGAGCATCACATTGGTTATTTATTGATTCTTTCTTAGACTGTTGATCTTGGTCCTTGATCTGGTCCAGGTCAAATATTCTTTCTAGCTGAACCATGCCTTGTGGTATTGTGTTGGTCTTTAAATTGGCCACTCCTTCAATATCAAGCTTAGCCTCCTCAGGCTCTGCTTCATCTATGATTTTGGAGGTGAACACATTGAAACTCATGATGAAGTCGAGGATGTACTTTTTTTCATTAAAAACATGGAATTGAGTGATATTATTGTGTATTGAAGGGTAGAAGTAAGATCTATAGTGAATTTCTTTAAGTTGGTTAAGGAAAAAGGTAGGAGGGTACTAGCTACTTGGGCTAATGCATCAGCAGTCTAGTTCTTACCATGTGGAATCAGTTGAATATTGAATGCATCTAAGCCTTCTATAAGATCCCATACCATGTGTCTATAGTTTTCTAATCTTCTATCATGGCAGGAGTATAGTTTCATAATTTGTTTGACAACTAGCTCAAAATCACCAAATACATGTAGCATTTTAACCTTCTTTGTTAGTGCCTAACTTTTTTGAAAACTAGCTCAAAATCACCAAATACTTGTAGCATTTTAACCTTCTTTCTTAGTGCCATTAAAATCCCATGAACTAATGCTTCGTATTCTACTACATTATTTGTACAATAAAAATGGAGTCTATAGGCAACAAAATACGCCTTACCCATGGGACTGATGAGCTCAAAGCCTATTCTTGCTCCTTGCTTGGACTTGGACCCATCAAAGCATAACGTCCAAAACCTAGAGGAACTCGTGTTCTTGAAACCAATGGAGTAGAAATCTTTATTTTCTTATTGCACCTCTATCACTATACCCTTAGGTGACTATTTTTATTTAGGCTAGCTTTGGTCTTGCTATCCTCCTGTGGCTTCTTTTGGCATGACTTTCCCTTTAATGTGCTCTAATTTTGTCTGACATAAGTAGCATTCAAATTTAGAATGAGTTGTGTTGTGCACCCTACACCAACTTGGTAGTAATAGCTCCTAGAAATTCATTTAAGCTCCTAAACTGAGCTGATCTTGTATGCACTTTTGCATAAATTCCTAGAATCCATCGAGCAATCCAAGATTACCATCTTCGTAGGATTATTTGTATTCAAAATCAATCAATACTTCTATGCTATTGAGAGCATGGGTCAAATTGGTAGGTGCACTACACAACACAAGGACCTCTTTGACCCTCTCCTTAGCTTGGAACTCTTCATCATCCTAGTAGGCCATGGGGAAATAATTTCCCAATTATGTTTCTATGGATAGTAATTCATCCATATTGTTGTACTTAATGATCATGAACTTCATTTGAGGTTCCCATTCAATGTGAATCTGGTTTGGAAGACACTTCCATGGAAGCCATAGATGCGAGAAGTCTGTTGTAGCATATCCATTCAAATCTTGGGTAAAGTATCATCTTAATATAATACCATATGTATTGAGAATATCAACAACCTAAATGTTGATAACCTATTGCACTCTTGGATTAGATGCAATCTGCATAGGAATTCTATTCATTTCCCCAACTATGTTTACTTTGGTCTTGTCCAACTAGGTTACTTTCCACCAGGAGGGAGTAGGAGTTATCCCTAGCGATGGCACAATGCAAATGGAATGACATTGGCTAATGCTCCTAAATTGAGAAGGAAGTTGCGCATATTTTTTCCAAATATGTGAATATTCAACAAGAAAGGTGGAGTTTCCAACCTCCCTTGGAACAACCCTATGGTAACATCAGCCTGTGCCACTTGAGCCTTATCCTTTTCATTGCACTTATCTTGAGTTTGCACTTGATTTGAATCCTTGGAGGGAGATTTATTTGATGGATGATTCTTAGTAACCTATTGATTGAAAGGTTGATCAAGTTTCTTTCCTAAAATTTCCCTTATCATGAGCTCATTGTTGGAGGTATCAAATGAAACCTTCTTAGCAGGTACCTCTCGGAATGATTTTGGTGGAGCGGTTCCATTTAGTGAACTAAAGAAGGCATTTCTAACAGTGAGTACCATTAGCAATTCAAAGGCTAACAGACTCACCTTAACTTTCTTAAGTCCATCTGTAACATATTCTCCCATTTGTTCAATTTCTTCTTTAGAAAATATTCCTTGGGAAGAACTAGTGGGTTGATCCTGAGTTTGATTTGGCTACCTATTTCTATTGAAGTACTAGGTAGGAACATAGGGATAGGTTAGATTATTGCTAGTGTTAGGAATAGGAAGAGTATTGAAATTATTAGGAGGGGTATAGGTAGTAAAAGGACCACTAAATTTCCTATTTCTTCAGTTACAAGGAGTTTCTCTTTGGTGGAACATATGGACCTCATCCTCACTTGGATCTTCTTCATCTACTAAACCATTATCTACTAAATCAAAGGGTTGAGATAAGGGCTCACATTACTTACCTCTTTTGATTCTTCACCCTTGGGCACAACCTCCTTCTTGGGAAAATTGACTTCACTTCATCGGAAAGGAGCTTAATTCACCACCAGCACCGAGGAATCATATGGTTCCAATGGAACTAGGTCTCTGCAGCTTGAGCCATTGACAACATTTAGGACTTCTACTTGAATTTTTTTTTTTGCAGTTTGGAATTCTAGGCAATCCAACTCAGAATGCCTATTATTATTTTTGTGGATTTAGCACCATCCAAATAAGTTAGCCTCAGCTAGATAAACTCCACTTGTGGAATTATCGGTACCACCAAGTTGATCAAGAGGTGTGGGAACATCTCCGTTGTTTGGCCTAGTGTTCCAAGTTCTTTTTTTCCTATGTGAAGGCCTCCTCTCAAAGCTCTATCCTGAATTCTATCCTCTCTCATAATTTTGGCCCGAGTATGTGCTAGAATCATGAATATATTGATTGAGGTTGGCTTGGAAGCTCCTTTGAGAAGCTTGTAGTTGGTTGTTCTAGTTCCTTAGATGTGTCATCTCGATGGACAACTTCTTGACTAGTTCATTCAATTCTTTGATTTGATCATTTTTTGCATTGCTCTACTATGGTACTAAATTATGAACATAGGTTGCATCACAGGTTGGTCAGTTGGGAACTCAAATCCTTGTAAGTATGAAGTTACTTGGGGCTATTGAGCATACACCTGTTGTTAGGCAGTTGGGAACTTGGAGCCTTGCAAGTATGAAGGCACTTGGGGCTATTGAGCATAAGCCTATTGTTGTGAGGGTCGCAAGTAATGAGCCACCCACGATGCTTGATTCAATGGAAGCCCTAGATGTGGCACTATTGGCAGCCGAGCAACTTGATTTAACATGGGCGTCTGATGAGCTAAGGCATGGGTTAGCCCTTGGATTTGAGTTGGGTTGGTAGTTGGTCCCAGTGAGGGCAGTGGACTTGCAATGTGCTATCCCAAGTCATGGCTTTCTTTCATAGCTTCCTTATATGCATCCACCAATCTGGTTGGTGGTAGGTGCATCCTTTTCACCAAAGTGGATGTGAGATTGTTCAACACAACATAATACACTAACCTAGCAGATGGGTCATCAACCACATACGACAACTACAATTTCATGTAAGCTCTATGAAATCGATAATTGAATGAGATAATAGGCTCATTGACCTCCCTTCTGATGGACATGAACTTCTTATATAATTTTGTAGAAATGATAGGAACTTTGAACTTTTTAAAGAATGTGTTCTTCATTTGATCCCAAGTAGTGATGGATCCGGTTGGTAGATGAATGTACCAATAGAAGGCCTCGTCCCCAATGAGTAAGGGAAGAGCCTACAAGCCATGTCTTCATGTTTAATCTGCATGTCCTTCAATGTTGTTTGGAAGATCTTGATATGTTCTTTTGCTATCCTTTGCAAATCACGTGGGTGCAACTTGTTGCGGAATCCCTCTAGATTCTTTTGTTGGAAACTAGGAACACTGAGAGGGGGGTGAATCAGTGTTCCACAATATTTAATTTTCAAATCAGATCTTAAAATATCAACATCAATTATTAAACCCTTAATAGAATTCACAGTATATAGACATAAGTAAACATGCAAACACATTAAGGAACACCATAACACCAATATTTTTACGTGGAAACCCTGTTAGGGGAAAAACCACAGTGGAGATTAATCCAAAAAGTATACTCTGTTAAAAGTATGACAAAAGGGGAATGCACTTGCATTCAGGCTCACTTCCTACAAAATACATTTGAGGTTACAACAAAATTTTGAACTGAGAAAATATCATCTACAAATGCCTAGATTTAGTTCCAATGAAGCACACAATCAGATTTTGGAACTTTCTATCTAGTTCGTACTTTTGCTCTGCACACATAAGCCCTTCTACTATTAAAGCATATATATAACAGTTCTATCCTTTTTTGCACTGACTCTTCTTGATCCTCACACCTTTCTATCTCTACACACATACACTCACACACATCAAAATGATTTTCTGATCTCCTTTATATACCTGCTAACAGGAATTTGTTATATGTCGGCTTCAAAACAAAACATAATACTTTTCCTTATGTCGGCCCAAATCATCAGTTAGAATTGATGCGTACCCACACAAGTCAGCTAGACTATAGTAGGGACCCAAACCAAAATTACAAACATAATAAATAACTAAACACATACTCCACATACATCCGCGACATGCCATATACACCAAGTTAGCCAGAATGAGAAAAATAAACAGTAAATCATTCTACCGAATTTCTTAACTAATACTCTGATTAATGTGACACCACAAAACTTTCCAATATGATAGAATACATGCTAAAAAATATTCCCTAGGGATCCACACCATAGAATAGTGATCCGGTGAAGTATTTAGATTGACTTGTCAACCGGATGTCCTGTTCTTCATACATTTTTCCAGTAGATTATAGAATCTTACTTATCTTGCAAGTACGAGAAACTTCAACACTACAGACCATACTGCTCACTCCAGTTTCCATCAATGAAAACACAAGAAGCCAAAAGACAGTCACTCAAATCCATATGCCAACAATCTCCCCCTTTGGCATTGATGGCAACACTTAGTGAAAAATGACTAAGTGTCAAAACTCAAAAACTCATCAAAACCAAAATTGTTGCTCCCCCTTAGGATGTCAAGGCATTTTTCACCACATTCTCTCCCCCTTTTGACATCAATTACAAAGCTTCTACTACTTTCACTGCACTTCTCTCCTTTTATAAGACAAAATTTTACTATTCTCTCCTACTTTGCAAGATTGACCAAAATTTGGAAAACTACTACACAATTCAGAAGATTATTTTATACTTAGCTTTTATTTCCGAAAGAGATTCCATCCAAGAGTCCACCACAATCACAATAGTCATAATCAATTTGTTATTCTCTGATGACCTGTTGATAATCTAAACAAGGGATTCAGGAATGGTAATGGCATTACCCAAATTTTCTCCTTCCTTTAGAATTTCTATCATTTGCTGCAACCTGCATTCAATATGATCTTTCACATTCCAGAAAGTGTCCATAAGAGTATTTTTGGAAGAGTGTACCTTTTCATGCTCAACCTATAGATAATGAATCTTATTTTTAACTTCACCGCCCTTTTCCAAAAACATATTGTAATATTGACCAATTCTGACAAGCTCATTTTCAATTTCCTCCAACTTGTCCTTGTACTTTCCAACCACATGGGGCCACCTAATATAGTAAGTGTATATCTTTTTTTTTGAGTCAATGCACTGTCTTAGCTCATTCATTTTCTTCTTCAGTTTATCAAGGGATATTCTAGAATGTATCTTCATATGAGAGATTATTTCTTCCTCTTTTTTGTCCAGAGGCATAGAGGCTATAGCATCCTTGACACACACAATCAACTCTTCTAGAAGTACATTATGTAGAATCTCTAATTCAATTTTGTTGTCAACAAATCATCTTCCTAGAGTATTTTCAATGAAATCCTACTCATAAGATAGTCCATTCAACCATATATCAGATATCTTTTGCATACCATCTTCATCCTGAATAATCTGCAATATCTTAGCTTTAAATAGAGCACCTTTATCATCACTCTCTTCTGCAATTTCCACAACCAGTTCAAATAGTTTTGGTTCTTCTCTTGTAGTATATTCCTTAGATTCCTCAACTACATCCACAACCATCTATTTTTTTCCTTTTACCTCAACTTTTGTTGACTTGGGTGCCGAAGGGGTGACATCAGCCAATTTTGTTTCTCTCTTCTGCTTTTTCTCTGCCTTCCCAGAAGATGATCCAACTTCAGCTATCTTTACTAGAAGAGGAATATCATTTGCACCAAAAAAATATTAGCAAATTCCTAAAGAAGTTCTCATAAACTCTTTCACCATTTTCAAAGGAGTTGAAATGCTCAAAGATTTTCTTGCAAACTAGTATATTTTCCTTTCATACTGCATTGTCATTTAGAGACAAGTAATTTAGGAAATACATCACAATGTATATATCTAGGGTGCCAAACCTGAAAGGGTAGCCTATATCCTTTGACAATTGTACATTCTCCCTTAATTGATCCTTTATGAAACCACATAGGTCAAAGTCTTCACCTTCTATTATCATTTTGTGAGCAATATATACTGCGCCTGCCAAGGTTGATCCTTCTCGGTTTCTAAAGAATATTTTATATGAAATTCCATGTGTAATATAATTTGTTAAAGGATCTTTGATCATAGAAATCACTAGAGCCCTCTGATCTCCTGTTATTCCAGTTAGGGCTTCAACCTCTACATTTTGAATCGATTTCTTTTCTGGAACATCACCAACTTTGCACAAACCTATTAAATTTTTTATTACATCCTTAGAAATATGATAGGGTTTATCCAAAAGGATATATCCATCCAATCTGTTTAGGATAAACCGAACTACCTCTGCATTGACGAAATGAGGGAATTCATCCCAAATATCCAAATTCTTGTGTTTCACTCCTCCAAGCCTTCTCAATTTGATGGGTGACAATGAATTTCTTACATCCCTGATATTTTGACTAGTATTTTCATCCAAAATTATTGATCCTTGGATTTTCTTCATTTTCTGTACTAAACAGGGTTCTACCAATCACCAAACGGATATGAATTTGATAAGCAATAGAGATACTTGGAGAATTCACTGCTTAGATTGATTTAACTTCTTAAAATTTTGTAGAAAAGGTTCTCCAACTACTCTTCCTTCAGTGCACAGTGACAAATTAGGGTTCCAAGCTCCCTTTTATAACTTCACATACATAACCTTTTGCCACATTAAATGTGTTGCCCTAGAAGTTCCCGTTGCACTGTGAACTCAGACAAGCAATGAAAAATCCAAATTCGGACTTTTAACATTTTACCCAACTCAAAAAATTATTACAAATGCATTTGACACTGAATAACACAACTTTTGATGGAATCCTACAATTCAGTGCCAACTACACATAGGGGGACAAAGGATTTTCATGAAAAAAATCCCCCTAGGCAACTGACCTGAAATCAATTACTGGAAGAATTACCAAAGGGAGCTTCTGGTACAACCTTATTGCCTTCATTAGATTCACCTTTCTTTACCCATGTTTTCTTCATCTAATTTCTTATCTCTTCCACAAATGCTTTTACCTTTCCTTTGTTGTATTTTTGTGACTTTCTTCCTTGATAGACCAAACCTCTTTTATTCATGTTTCTGTTCCTACAAAATCTTGCAATGTGACCAATTTTATTACAATTGTAGCATACCATATTTTTTTGTCTATAAATTTGATCCACCTATTTCCTCCTAATTTGCATTGATTAGAAACATGTCGAAATCTTCCACAGGTATAGCATTTAATATTACTTGCATTGATAGGCATACTTATGCATTCTAGTGACTTATGACCAAATTATTGCATTTAAAACACTCACCAGAAAATGATAAAGTGCTAAGGTTTATCTTTCTTCTACACTAAGAATCCATATGACCAAATTTCTTACAAACAAAGCAGTATCCATTAAATTTTTGAGCATTAGATTGCCTTACTAGATGTCTTTTTCCTTTGTTCTTCTGTTCAAATCCAGAGCTCTCACCCTTCTCATAGCCAAGACCTTGCTTGCTCTTAGTATCCTTTTGTCCTTTAGTTATCTCATCAACCTTAGCAGAACTTATCCTGAAATTATCTTTGAATTCATTTGCAGTAGTAAGCTCATTTCTAAGAAAAACTACCTATCTCTCAAGCTCTTTCTCATTATTTGTAGATCATTGTAGTTCAATATATAGCTGAATGAATTCACTATTAACTCTACTACACTCTTCAAATTTTTCTTTCAAGGACTGGGCCAAATTCTCCTCATTCTTCTTTCTTTCTTCAATCTGTTTGGTTAACTTCATCGCCACAAATTCCATTTCAAGCTTTAGAGCTGCATTGTCCTTAGCAAGCTTTTCACATTCTTTTGTTATTTCTCTTAGGGTTTGATTTAGATGGACATCATCTAGACCTTTTCTTTCTTTTTACTTCAATTGATCACACAATTCCTTCCTCTTTTCCCTTGACTTATTTATCTTATCCTTCAGTGATTGAATGATTTTTTCAGTAGCCATAAGATTTTCTTTTAGTTCCATGACTTATGCTTTAGACTAATCAAGATCATCAAGTGCCACCATAAGTTGTTGTTAAAGACCACTAGCATCCATTGTAATTCAAGATCCACCTCAAGTTGTTAAAATTCAAAAGAGAAACTGGATCTAATACCAATTGTTGGACACTAGGAACACTTAGAGGGGGGTGAATCAGTGTTCCACAATATTTAATTTTCAAATAAGATCTTAAACTATCAACAAAAATGATTAAACCCTTAATAGCATTCATAGTAGATAGATAGAAGTAAACATACAAACACATTAAGGAACACCATAACACCAATATTTTTACATGGAAACCCTATTAGGGGAAAGACCACAGTGGAGATTAATCCACAAAGTATACTCTGTTAAAAGTATGACAAAAGGGGAATGCACTTGCGTTTAGGCTCACTTCCTAAAGCTCACTACTCAAAAGAAGGCTCACTACCTACAAAATACATTTGAGATTACAACAAAATTTTGAACTGAGAATATAGCATCTACAAATTCCTAGATTTAGTTCCAATGAAGCACACAATCAAATTCTAGATCTTTCTATCCAGTTCGTACTTCTGCTTTGCTCTGCTCTGCACACATAAGCCCTTCTACTGTTAAAGCATATATATAACTATTCTATCCTTTTTTGAAATGAATCTTCTTGATCCTCACACCTCTTTATCTTTACACACATACACTCACACACACATCAAAATTATTTTCTAATCTCCTTTATATACCCGCTAAGAGGAATTTGTTATATGTCAGCTTCAAAACAAAACATAATACTTTTCCTTATGTTGGCCCAAATCATCAGTTAGAATTGAGGCATACCCACACAAGTCAGCTAGACTAAAATAGGGACCCAAACCAAAATTCCAAACATAAGAAATAACTAAACACATACTCCAAATACATCCGCAACACACCATATACACCAGGTCAGTCAGAATGAGAAAAATAAGTAGTAAATCATTCTACCGAATCTCTTAACTCGTACTCTGATTAATGTGACACCACAAAACTTTCCAATAAGATAGCATACATGCTAAAGAAGCTTCCCTGGGGATCCACATCATAGAATAGTGATCTTCTAAAGTATTTAGATCGACTTGTCAACTGGATGTCCTATTCTTCATACATTCTGCCGGTAGATTACAAACTCTTACTTATCTTGTTGGTAGGAGAAATTCAACATTGCGGACCATACTACTAACTCCAGTTGCCATCAATGACAACAAAAGAATCCAAAATATAGTCACTCAAAGCCATATTCCAACATCTTTGGCATGTCATGGTAGTCATTGAAGAACAAGGGAGAGGGTTTATTGCCTAGCCAAGCCATTGTGGGAGGTGGAGGCTATAATTGTTTTGCTATAGTAACTTGGGGTTGAAGTGGGGTAGTAGCTAGGGAAGCACCCTAGAAATGAAGTATAGGGGTGAGGACAACACCTTGGTAGTGGGAAGTGAAGGGTGAGAAGGAAATTTTGAGTGAGGGGAGGATGGAAGTGCTGTTAGGAGTGAAGACGATGAAGGAAGTGTTGTCAGAAGTGAAGATGACGAAGGAGATTGATGGATGGGGGGAGATGGATAGGATGGAGGTCGAGTGGGAGAGGATGAATTTGATGCTTCCCCTTTCTTGGCTCTCTTAGCCTTGGTAGGGGTCTTTAACTCTTGAAATTCTCCCTTTTTAGGTGTGGATCTAAGAACTTTATGAAAACTTTGAGGGGAGAAGGACCCAATTCAATCTAGCTTAGCTTGGCTTCCCTCCTTCTAGCACTAGTTTTGTTGATGGGTGTTTTAGCACTTTATCAACACAAGAAACATACAAATATGCTACCTCTCTTGAGAGGTAATTTCTACAACTAAGTTTTAAAAATCAACCCAGGGTCTCTTAGGTCTCAGGTCATGACTAGGCTTGGAATAGTTCAATTGGTTGATGTGATTTTCTAGTAATCACAAAGGGAATTTATGGTTACTAAGCATGGAGAAATTTGGGCTTGCAAAAGGAGTTTTGTAAAATTTGGAAATGAAGGACAACTATTGCAAGTTTAGAACAAACTAAAACTCCATCTTTTCCATTAGATTTGGCTTTACAATGATGTTGGAACTTTGTTTTCACTTCAATTTTAAAGAAAGGTCAAAAGGGAAAAAGGCTTAGATGTTTCCTAGACCTGCAACTAATGTTGAACAGTAACAATGGAGGATGCTACAATGGATAGACTTCCTAAAACTAAGTTCTACTTAATAGAGGGAAACCTGTAGTCTCATGAAACTAGTGCAATCTTCTAAGGTCTGCAAATTTTAAAATCATTCCTTCACCATTAAAGCATGAATAATAGTTGAACTTAATTTCAGCAATGGAAATTATGCTGAGACTAACTTTACATAGTAGTTTATCATCAATAAATAGCAAAAATTATGAGCTAAGAAGACATCAAACACTATAGCATTCTTTACCATTAAAGCATAACATACCGCTAACAACTAAAAGCAACTTAAAACTAAGAACAATGAAGTGGAAATCTAATGTTTGGAGATTGAATCATGCAAACTTGGAGAAGAAAACACAAGAAACCATCAAAACAACGCTTTTCTCATTAATTTTCTGTAGCATGCCTTTATACAACTCATCTTCCCCTTTGAAAATGAGAGGATGCCCCTATTTATAGTTTTCTAAAAGAAAAGTGAATGAACAAGATTAATTTACATTGTGTAGCTCAGATACATTTTATATTAGGGTTTCACCTACCCCCAAATATATGACAATATAAAATATACTTTTGTCTTCTTCCCTATTTTGTAATTTATCTACCTTTACACTGTAGTTTTTTAGTCCTGTAGTGACTTCCAACCTTTATAGCTACTTTGATAAGTATTCATCATCTATGATTGGTTTTACAACCAATTTTTGAGCATTCACACTCTATGAACTTGCAAAACATAGCTATGAGTTTCTTCTCCTTGGAAAGCTTGGATTTGAGGTTCTAGAAGGACATCCTCTTGAATCTTTCTATTATTTCCTTCCAATTCTCATAAGAATTTGAGGCAACTTCAACAATCTGCTCTTTCTAAACAAAATCCCTTACAAAAAAATCCATAAAATCTAGTGAGAGCATGTCACCAGCTCCTTGCTCCATTTTCTTGTGGAACAAAGTCTTGACCCTTTCTAGATCCAGCTCTAGGGTGAACGCTTCAAAATTTGTCATCAGCTTCAAATTTTCACTATCCGCCCATTGTTAAGAAGTCCATTCACGGTCAAGCTCCAGATCATGCAAGACTTTCACCAAGACCGCTTTCCTATAAACAAAATTCATTAACCAAGTCTCAACCAACCAATGATCTTTCTTTGGTAGCTCTAGCTCCTTTTCCCTGGCATCTCGAGGAGGCTTAAGGATGCACTCCATCTTAGGATAAGTGATCATGTACACCTCTAGGAACTCCTTGCAAGTATTCATCATTACTTCTATGTCTTTTTACAAGTTCTAATACCTTTTGTACATGGAGAATACATGATTAATGCCCATGTCCCCACTTGATATCACTTTGTTGAACCAATCATCATAGACTTGTTCTAATTCTTCCTTTTCTCTATTTTATTGATATCTTCTTTTGAGAGTAAGGAGGGAGGGACCGATGATTCTATTAGAGTCTCCTCTTCCATAGATGCCCACTATTGAATGTAGGTAGTGAGATCTGCCACTCATGCTTTTAACTCTTCCTTGGTAGATTGATCTTTGTTCATCTATGGAATTATAGTGGACACCGACCCTTGAAATTCATCTATTTTTTTCTCTCAAGTTGTCAGGCCAAGGTTGATGGCAGATATGTTGTAGTCTTGTCCTTGAATTGTGCTGACATATTTTTCTATCATAGGAGTAACAATTTGTAGTGTCTGATATCTAGAGGCATTGACTGTGATGTTTAATTAGATTTTGGGCTTTTTCTCCTTCCGGGTCTTCATTTGAGATATCGCTAAGATAGACTCCAATCTGGCTTTAGGATCATAGACCATAGGAGCCTTTTTCTTCAGTTGTCACTCCAATCACTCAGGAACCTCTGTTTAGGCCTTGGGTGATTCATGATCAACTTCCTCTTTTCCTTATTATTTCTGAGGCTCATCTTCCTCATCATTGAGGATCTTTCCCTCATCTTGTTCCTTTTCATCATCTGAGCCTTCTATTTGCATAGCTTTCCCTTTGTCTAGCTTGGAAGAAGATCTGTTCTCCTTAGTGATATCTTTATCTTCTTCATACTCAACTTTGACATTCTTCTTAGGCTCAATGCCATTTTCTTTAATGCTCTCTTCTTCTTTCTTTTATGGCTCTTTCTCAGGAGGCACTTCCTCTTCTAGCAATGTTTCTTCTTGTCCTAGGCCCTCACCTTGGCTAGTTCATGTAGGTTTCTCCAGGACTTCCACATCTGTATTGGTATCTATTTTCCATTCTTCAAAGCAATGATCTTGAAGGTTAGCCTCTTCGCCTACATCTTTTTGTTCTTGGGGTAGTTCTTCCTCTTGATCTGAGGTTTCAACCTCATAAGGCTCATTGATATTTTCATCTCCTTCATCCATAGGGTCCCATTGTACTTCTTCATCGGAGGCCACCTTGTTAATAATCAGACTCAACCCCTCTCTAGAGTTTTCAAAGTAATAATCTTTGTCAGTTTCTTCCAACTCATTGGTAATTTCCTTTACAGCTTCTCCAAGTTGCCTTGTGCTAAGCTGCTCCATTTTCTCAAAGATCATCATAGTTGCCTCCATCTTTGGTGGCTTGGTTGGTGGTGGAGGAAGTGGTAGGGAAGTAGCAAGCTAAGCCATTAGTGCTTGGACCTTGGGGTCAGGCATTACCCCAAAAATCTTAGTGGTCATGTTCTACATATAGCCCATGAAGGAATGTAGCAGAGTGGGTGTTTCCATAGGGGTGGTCATTAGGGAAGGAGGAAAAGTGGATAGGGTAGGCAGTGGAGGCGGGAGAAAAGAAGTCCATAACACAGAAGTAGTGGAGGAAGAAGAGTCCAACACTACCATCAGAGCAGTTAGTGAGGTGGAGACAAGGTGGAAAAAGATGTCCATGATGGGTGGAGATGAGATGAGCAAGGATTGGGTTGGAGGTGATGGAGTGGTAGTAGCAGCAACAATAGTAATAGAAGCACAAGTGGTTGGTGGTGGCAAGCGAGCCCACTTAGATTCTTCTTCCTCAAGTTGGGGCTCTTCCTCCTAAATAGTGGGAATTTCCAATATAAACATCCTTGTTCTTCCCTTCTTTAGCAGAGGTGGTCCTAAACTTTGTGCTTGGGCCTATGCTTAGGTGCCTCTTTCCTCTTTCTAGATCTTGTGACAAGTGAGGATTTTGGAGCTTCACCAAAGGATCCCACAACAGCACCGCTATCAGTCTCACTATCTATTTCATCCTTTACCTTTCCATATGTAAGCTTGGCCCCCTGCTCCTTGAATTGGGCAATCTTTTCATCTAATCATTTTTTTGTTTTTTTCTCTATAGGATGAGTGAGAACATCCAAGTTAGTGACGTCTTCTTCAGTCCAATCTATTACTAGAAAAGGAACATTCATCAAGGCACTATATCCTGTTTCTATCATGTTGTCATCATCGACAATTTGGTCTAGTACTTGAAACAAATTGATTGATTTCATGAATGCAATGGTCATTCTCATATAGTGGCACATCCACACCTCTTTTTCATCATCACAATTCACCCAAAAATCTTTGACTTGAGGTTGGTGAGTGTATTCTCTCCCAACCCATTTCTTCAACTTACCTTGAGGATCTACTCCTCCTCTATCCATATGAAGCTTGAGATTATACTCTGCCAACTCCTTTCCTGAGTATTCCACATAGGGAGCAACGAGGCAAGTCTACATTCCTTGTCCAAGGGTGAGGGGATATGGGACCCCAAATCTATGTTTGTTGCTCAACAAGGTGTGGGAAATTTGAAGTTGTCGAGTTACCTCCAACATGATGATCATTTCATCGGGGTAGCACGGTAATCTTTAAGGTCTTCCTAAGAATCCCTCTGCTCTGATGTAAGTGAACTTTGAGAATTGGATAAATAGATATCCAAAACCCTTAACAAATTCTTTTGTGCTATACAACACTCGTCTTTCAAAATCTCCCCTCAAGAGTTTGATTATATTCCCAATGAAGGAAACATTTACCCTTTTGTACATTCCCTTTTGAAGTTTTTTTATTGGAGTTGTGGGTAGTAGTCGTAAACCTTTAACTATCCCTTTTTGGTTCTCAATTCTCTCGTACAAAATAATCCTTTATATGGGAACTTGACTACCAAGAGGTAAAAGAGATATGAATTAATGTAGAAGCAAGAGGTCTTCTTTACCTCCATTAATTTCTCATGTATGTTGTCACTAATCATCTTTTCCTAATGGAACTAGGTCTTGCCCCTGAAGATCTCTTCCATGAAATAGAATATATAATTATCAAAGAATGTAGCTAAGGGAAAACCCATTACTCTACTTAAGAGTGTGACTAGATCATGGCTCTCTTTCAAGAATTCACTCCAGTATAGTGTTTGAGGAACTTTGGTAGGAATTTCTCTCTTTTCCTTGAATCAATTTTGATTGATGGTTTGTTTACACCCGATGGGATCTTGTTTCCATACTTGGAAATTTTTCCACCTCATTGAAGACTAGGATTCCAAAGGGCCTACTAATAGACTTGGTAGATGAATCCACCAATTATCTTCCTATTGGAGTGATAGCACTCTCGATAGGCCATTACCAATTCTAGAGCAATAAGTGCGAGAGGGAAACCAATCGCCTTAGCCAGGCCCATTTTCTTGATTTTCAAGGCCCTATCTATTTGAGGGTTGAGCATAAAGCTCTCCCTTAATTCATCTATACTGAGATTCCTGAGGTTAGTATCTAATATTCTCCCCTAGCTGGAGGTGATATTTGATGTGTGCTCCACTCCAATAAACTCGTACTTCATTTTTTTCTTTTTCTTCTTTTCCTCTGGGAGTGCAAGTGGGTCTCTTTCCCTTTTTCAACTTCTATGCAGGCTTCTCTGATGGACAGGTAGAAGGTTCCATAAATCCTACATGAAAAAGATGCAATAAGCACATTTACATATGAATCAGCGAAAATGTCAGTCAAATCCTATAGATTTTGTGTTAGATCCATCCATCCATCATCAAAAGATCATAAAATTCATCATTTCCTAGCATTTAGAGCTCATTTGGACCATTTGGGAAAATGTAGGTTCAAGAGTGTAGGTTTCTTCTAGGAAGAAGCCATTAGGAGCAACTGGGAGCAGGACGACACAAGAGTCATAGAGTTCCGCAAACAACTTCCCACAATGATATTTTCACATTGCTTGTTTGAAAGGAAAATCCCCTAAGGAATGGTTAAGCACATGAAGAAATACGTCATGAAGAAGTTAAAGTGCTTAGATGATGCTCTGATGCTCTTGCGGTTTTGATGGATGCGAGGGGTGTGAGGTGGAAAGGTGTTAGAGCTCAACCATTAAGTAGTGATATTCAGGAGATGGCGACCCACATATGGAATTCTACATTGCAGAACCTATGGGTGATTTGGATGTTTCGAGTTGTGCCTTAGAGTTTCATCGATCGATGGAGTGCGTGAGAAAACTATCGGGCCACCCCCATGTGTTTTTTGTTAAGGAACTGCCATCAAGGGACGACAGTCCATAGATAACCATCTACATAGGTGGGTGCACAAATGATGCTCAAACTTAATTTCTATGTTGGGAAGCTTCAAAGTTTAATGAAAGGAAAACCCCTCCCCATGGAGTCCACAATGTGGGAGAACACGGGCACTCGAATGCTAGATAGCGGCAATAAGTGGACAAACCTTCGATGACATCCACCCACATAGGTTCACTCACATGGGATTTTGACTTGGCACCTCATGGAGAAACCCTCATAATTTTGGTGAAAGAGAAAACCCTCCTGCAGGGTCCACCACGTGGGAAGATGCAGGAATTCAACTATTAAGTAGTGATAATGAAGTGAGAGCCACCCACATGAATAGGTTAGACTTGGTTGAATTTTGGTAGGTGTTAAGTTTTGTTCATTCGATGACAATGATGAAGGTAGATCTCACATTACAGGAAGGCATTAGGGCTCGATCGCTAATCAATGACAATATGATAGTGGTTGCCCACAAGCAAAAACTCACATGGGAATTCCTGCACAGGGTCGATAACTAGCCATTTTCTATAGGATTTTCAAACATTAATAATGATGGTGGGGATGATGGTGTGCACCATAAGAGTGCATCAGTCATATAATGAACGGTGAAAGGAGAGGGGTGTTCCGCATGGATGCAGGGATGTGGTTTTGACTATTTCTAAGAGATTTTAAAGCAACAAATGGATAGCAAATGTGAGGTCGCAAACTTGAGAAGGCTAAATCAAGATTTCTTGGGTAAATATTGGGTTTAATCCTTAAATCCTTAAAAAATTGGGAATTTATGAAACCCTAACCATAAGAAGAGAATTTTGAATATTTAAACATGAACTTACTTGAAAATAGTGTAGAAATCTGATAGAAATAGGCCACAAATTCACTATAGGATCTTGCGTAGAAAGGAGCTCTTCCTTCTCCATCAAAATTTTGAAAGAAAAGGGTGAAAATGATAGCCCTAGCACTTCTATTTATAGGCAATTTAGCATTAATGGAATGCATTAAATTCTAGTATGATAGGAAAATGGGTTGGTGGGGCTACAAAAACCTGAGTTGGCACGGTTGTTCATCGAAGACCCAGGTGGTGAAGGTGGATACAGGATCCACATTACGGGAAGACACCTAAGGTTGGCCACTGGATAATTTCAAAAGGATTGAGGCATTTTGCAAGAGGAAACCCGCAAATACGGGTCTACGAGGCTAGATGGACATGTTAGTGAAAAGCCAAGGGAAACCCGCAAACTTGAATCTAGAAAGGAAAAAGACTTAGAAAATTTTGGATAGATGAATTTGGTCAATGAGGATTTGGTGAATTTATCACATGTGACCAACTTAAGCTCAGAAATAAGGGCATGCAAAATGAGGCAAAAGAAAACACCACGTAGCGAAGGCGAAAAGGAAAGATGGGGTCCCTGGTTCAAACGGGGCATGTGTGCTATTGACACAACACATAACTTTCACCTCGGTGCTATGATTTTAGAAAAAAATTATGTGTTGGAAAGGGAGAGCACTACATATCCATAAGGCTAATTTTCCATATTTTGTCTAAGGTTCACCTTTTATCAAAACTTGTAATTTAGGCTATTTGAGCTTATTGAGCATTGTATCTTGAAAAAGGCTTTGTAAATGCATTGAATTATAAAGTGCGAACCTTAAAATATTTGGGGGGGTTGATCTTTGATACTAGTGAAAAGGGTGGGAGTGTTCTTGGCATTCTTGTGTTCACTTTCTTTCCACATTCTGTTTTGCATTTCTTCATCATAGCAACAACAACAGTTCCCACTCTAACTACATACAACTATTTTGATTGGAAATCAAAAATAGATATTCATTTAAGACTTGGTTTGTATCTAGAGTAGAAATGGGACTAGAAACTAAACCAACAAAAGATGAATAAATTTTTGAGTTTTTTAAAAAATGTGATAGTGCATATGGAGAATTGTGTGTGTTTGTATCTCCTAATTTACTCTTTCATATTGAATCTTTGAATACTCCAAATGAAAATGGAAAAAGCTAGAATCTCTTTTTGGTGCACAAGATTCTATGAGGGGTCATATGTTGGAGAATAAACTAATCATTTTAAATCTAGGCAACTTCAACACAATTCAATATTTCTTCACAAAAATAAAATCACTAGGGCTACAGCTACAAAAATGTGGAATTGATAAGAAAGATGAACAATTGATTCTAAGTGTTATCTCAAAGCTAAGTTTTAAATATTTAGTGTTTCTTTCTAGCTTATATGCTACTAAGGATGCACTTGGGTCTCAATTCAAGATACCATCTTTGTATGATTTTTCTACTTCTCTCACATGAGAGTAGGATAAGCTAATTTAGATGGGAACTCTTAAGTCTTCTAAGTCACATGCCTTGGCTATCAATCTTGGCACAAATGATCAAAGGGGACAAGGTAGTAATAAGGATAAGAAACAAAAGAATATAAAAGAGAAGAAGAATAAAAAATTAGCTACTCCAAATGAAAGTAATGAGACCACATCTTCAAAAAGTGAGAAGCCTAAGAAAGAGAGGGTCAAATGTTCCTATTGTAAGAAACTTAGTCATATTGAGCACAAGTGTTTGAAGAAACAAGTGGATCACTTGACACACATTCTTGAGAAGAATCATCCCAATGTTCTAGATTCCATCAAACTAAGTTCAAAAGAGGATTCTCACAAGTCCAAAGGCAATAACAAGGAGAAAATAAAGGGTAAGGCCCTTGTATCAATTGCTTCTCCACCATCCACATGGGTTCTTGATTCGAGTGCTTCACACCACATGGGTTTAGTAGAGGATGAAATTGAATCTATGGATCCATGTACTATGCCTTCCATTTTTATGGGTGATGACACTCCACTTGAGGTGTGTGGGAGAGGGTATGTTGATATGGGGATGGCACATTTTAGGATGTTCTATTTTTACCTTCATTATCAACTAATCTCCTATCTATCTATCAAATCACTCACATGGGTATAGGAAAGAGAGTTGAGTTTACTCCTGATTCACTGGTGATTCATGAGATGCAAAATGATTCTACAATTGTAGTTGGGAGAGTAGATAATCAATCTCAAATTTATTTTTTCTCTTACTTTGTTCCTAATCCTCCAACTATTCTACTCACTCATTTAGATGATGTAAGTAGAATCAATGGTTTGGCCACTTGAACTACCGCTACTTGCAATAGCTTAACAAATAGGACATGGTTATAGGATTGCCTACAGTTCACTTTTCTAAAGGCCCTTTTCATGGTTGTGTTCTTGGAAAGCATTTTGAAGAGAATTTTGAGAAAGATAAAGCTTGGAGAGCCTCACATATTTTGGATTTGGTACATATTTATTTGGCAATGCCATTTCTACTATCATCTTTTAGTAGAGCTTGATATGTTCTGATATTCATTGATGATTTATCTAGATACACCATTATGTAATTTCTCAAATAGAACTCTAGAGTATTTTTTTCATTCTTAGAGTACAAGGCTTCTGCATTTAGATAATGGGGGCCAATATTTCAACCATAGGCTTATGCAATATTATTCTATAGAGGGTATTGATTTGAAACATACAATTCCCTATAGTCCTTAGTAGAAAGGAGTTGCAAAATGAAAGAATCAGTCCTTGAAAGAGACGGATAATTGTATGATTCACTCTAAGTCTTTGGAACCAATTTTCTAGGAAGAAGCCATTAACTGTGCATGTTATATACAAAACCACATTCCCCACAAAGTTGTGAAGGGGTAACTCCTTTTCAAGCTTGGACCAATCTGAAACTGTCAATTAAGCATTTTCAAATGTTTGTCTCTAATACATGGGATCACATTCCAATAGAGAGATGCAAGGATATGGATCTGAAGAGAAAACCTTGCATTTTTTTTCTTACCCAGATGATGTCAAAGGCTACAGGATTCATTGAGAGGAGTGTTCAATTTGAGGAGAGTAATTCCAATCCTTATCTCGACACTTCTCCTACCACCATCAATTTGGAGTCCTTGTATCATGATGATAGTTCTTCAGAGGTTAATAATACTTCAGATCATGATGATGAGTCTTCTTACTCCACTTCAGATGATGATAGTGATCATGAGGATGCACACAGTTCATCTTCAAAGGATGATGATTCTCCTTTATATTCTCCTCCTCTAATTGTAGGGCCTCTTTGGGCTTGTCGTACTTTACAATCAATAGGCGATTTGGTAGGGGATCTTTTAGATCACAAGAGAAGAAGATCACAATTTCAAGATTCTCCACATGTCTTCCTTGCTTCAACTTTTGATCCACAAAATTTTTGGGAAGCTTCTAGTGTCCCTGAGTGGGATGTAGCCATGCAAGAAGAGTTTAGTTCATTAGAGAGGAAACACACTTGGGATCTTGTCCCACTTCCTAAGCGAAAGAAAAAATTTCAGTACAAGTGGGTCTATCAAACAAAATATGTAGGACATGTATGGGCCGGTTGACAAGCATAAGGCTCAATTGGTTTCCAAAGGATTCTCCCAAGTTCTAAGGATTGACTACTCTAAGACTTTTGCACTAGTTGTCAAAATGAATTCCATCTAACTTGTTCTTACTATAGCTTCAACACATAGATGGGATGTTCATTAGATGGATGTGAAGATTTCTTTTCTTCACAATGATCTTCAGGAGGAGATATATATGGAGCAACCATAGGGGTTCATTCAGGATTCTTCACTTGTGTGGCTATCTTCAGAAGCCTCTCTATGGCCTCAAATAGGACCCTCAGTCTTGGTATGCCAAGATGGAATCCTTCTGTTTAAAATTAGTATTCACTTGATGCAATCCTGATCCTAATGTCTACATATTACTCACACCTTCTTGGTTCTCTACATTGATGAATTGTTGATCATAGGGAGTCACTCATCCACCATTCAAGTAGTGAAAATTTCGCTTCATGATATATTTTTGATGTCATAATTGGGCTTGTTGAACTAATTTATGGGGATTGAGATCACTTAGTCTTGCTTAGGTATTAGTCTTGCATAGTCTAACTACACACTTTGACATGCTCTAGACATTTCACATGACTAATTGTAAGCCTGTGTCGACTCCATTATTGTTAGGGGTCAAACTTGAAGCTAAAGTGTTCTTCTCCCTTTGTTGATGGCACTTTGTATCGAAAACTTGTTGGTAGTCTCATATATTTGACTCATACAAGACCTGGCATTTCATTTGCAGTAGGCATGGTCTCTCGATTCATGCAAGAGCCACATGAGCTACAATGGAAAGTAACTAAGAAGATTCTTCACTACATCAAGGGTACTCACAATCACAAGATTAATTATGTAATGGGCATGGATTTTGACTTGGTGGGACACACATATTTAGATTGGGCAAGTGATTCTCATGATCACAAGTCTACTTTAGGCTATTGCTTCTCCCTTGGTTCTAGTCATATTTTTTGGTTGAGAAAGAAGTAGTCAACTATTGCTTCTCCCTTGGTTCTAGTCCTATTTTTTAGGTAATGCTTCTACTGAGGCCATATAGCTTCATAACATTCTCAATGAGTTTGGCATTCCCTCTAGGAAGCCCACAATCATCTATTGTGACAACTAGAGTGTGATTCATATATCTTGTAATCTAGTCCATCATCAACAACCCAAGAACATTGAGATCAATATGCACTACATTTGAGAGTTGATTCATGGTGAGATCATTGATCTCAAGTACTATTTCACATTAGATCATAATGCAGACATATTCATCAAAACCTTTCAATGAGACCAAGTTCCTTCATTTGCGAGCTTTTCTTGGGGTGCAGTTGGTATCATCATTGGGGGGGATAATTAGTCCTTTTCTTCTCTCTCTATTCTAGGGGGTGTTATCTCTCTATTTGTGGGGGGGCTTATTCTTTTTTTGGGGAGGAAATTTATATGTTCATGGGTACCTAACATAACTTCATTTGTTCAGATCCATTATATTTTACATCCACCTAAGTTGTGCTTAAGGGGGGTGTTGGTATAGGTTTTTATTTTCCTAGTGGGTTAATTTGTTTTCCCTTTGTCCTAGGTTTTTCCCACACTTTATTAAGCTTTATTAGGATAATAAACTGAGTTTATTACTAGGAGATAAGTGTGTGGTTTCCTCTTCCTTAAAGGGTGGAACCACTTTCCGCTTTTGGTGGTTAATCTCCACTTTTTGTAGTTGATCCCTATTGGTTGGATTTCCCACCTACCTCATCTCCTAAGTTCTATATAAACTCACTACATAACTTGTATTTTCATACTCTTGCATCTATTCATGCATCTCTACAGTCTATCCTTTTAGCTTGGAATATCTTAATGCAATATTTTCACATCGATATTGCATAATCTCTCGAAGTCCTGGTTTACATTTTTATGTTTACCCAGTTTATGTAACTTTGATTTTCTCTTAAAAAGTTCCTTGGGTTATTCAATCTATTTTAGATTTATAACAAATTTTCCCCCACTTTAGTGAACATATGTATTCTAAATATTTGCAAGCTAAAGCATAAAGAGGTTGAAGAGAATATACCCAACATGAAGAGGAAACTTATCTTTAATCCAATATATGCAATGTAAAAACTGAGCCAAGACACAAAGAGGATGTGAGTATTCCATCCTACAAAGCTAATTACAATCTTGCCATAAACATGTTAACTATAGAAAAATATGTTACATGAAAACACAAATAATAGACATGATATAATTTTAAAAACATGACATGACATTGTTGGCAACACAAGGGTAGACAATTGAGGGGGGGGTGAATCAGTTGTCACATAAATTATACTTATTAAACTTATTCTCATATTTGATAAATAAAAATGAAAGAATAAACCATCAACACATCTAAAACACACATAACACCAATATTTTTTACGTGGAAACCCTCTTAGGGGGAAAACCATGGTGGAGGTTAGTCCACAAGATTATACTCTATTAAAAGTATTGAAAATGGGGAATGCACATGCATTCAGACACACTGGCTAGAGCTCACTACTCAAATACAAAAAATCTTATTGCCAAAAGGAAGACCCACTATCTTACAGAAACATTTTGATTACATCCAAAAGATTTTGAATTGAGAAAATAGCATCTACTAATGCCTGATTACAGTTTCGGTTAAGCATAGAAAATTTTCTCACTCTTCACACTTTACTTCTTCTCTCAAAAGATTAAAACATTATTCGCACATAGCACTTTCACACTTCACACACCACTTACTTCACACCTTCAAATGGCATAAAAAATCAATCATATATATCCACAACCAAGAATAACATCATCTACATATCAACTTTAACAAAATATGAAATGTGTACAAACTGTCAAACCAAATCAATAAACAATTATCAATATGAATCAACCAAATTCAGCCACAACATAGTAAGGATCCAAAACAACATCCTCCAACATGAAAAACATTCAAAAATTATGCCTCAAAGATCCACAATAGGATACAATCACCATGTTGTCCATGAACATGAAAAACATGAACACAAAAAAGAAAATCTCCAATCATGAGCACAACGATCAATGTAGACAAAAAACATAGGTAAAGAAAAATCTACAAACATCCACAAGCATCATGAATCACTACAAAAGGATCTGCAATAAATAAGATTACTATAATCACATCATCTTCTTTCAGGAACACCAACTAGAACAACTGAACAACTATCATGACACAGATACACATAACTCGATCAAATCTTCATGTGAACCTATAAAACTTCATGTGGATAAACTAGATATCCTAAAAAACAAACCCTTTAATCCACAACCTCTTATCATCAATATATTGAGTTGGCCACCATAATGAACTTAACTACACTATTGACAACCTGCAACTTACTTTATTACAATTTTCTCAATATCCTCTACATATACATCATTAAAGACATTAATGCCAATAGTGTTGACATCAATGAAAACCACATATCAACAACATCCAACAATCTTCCCCTTTGGTATTGATGACAACACATGATGTGAAAAACACCATCAATGACACTTTCTCTTAGCACTTTCTCCCCCTTAGATTTTTACTCTTTGCTCCTTAACTCTTTCATAGTTTTTCACATGACTCTTCTCCCCATTTGACATCAATGAAAAAGATACACATTTTATTTCTCCACACAAACTATGAACCAAATTTATAAACATCTAACTACTCCCCATGAGTAGCAACCACCACAACATCAATTTGGATCAAGTTATGACTATGAAATGGATAGACTAATGAAATTTAATGCACATTAATTCTGATTAGGAGGGGTAATCACCCCTAGCTTCCCTCTAAGATACTCAAAAGTATCCTTAGTAAAAGGCTTAGTAAAGATATCTACAATCTATTCCTTAGTGAGCACATACTCCAATCTGACTTCCTTTTTACTCACCTTCTCCCTCAAAAAGTGAAACTTGATAGATATATGCTTGGTCTTTGAATGAAACACCAGATTCTTAGAAATGTTAATTTCACTTGAATTATCATAGAATATAGCAATAGATTCATCATATACAAATTTGATATCTTTCAACATCTACTTCATCCACAATACTTGAGTATAATTTTTAGCAACAACAATGTATTTTGCCTATGCAGTAGATAAAGAAATGGCATTCTACTTCTTACTTAACCATGAAATCAACTTCTTTCCCAAGAAAAATGTACCACCACTAGTACTCTTTATGTCATCCACATCTCCTGCACAATCAACATCAGTAAAAGCACTCAAAGTAAAGTCATCTTCTTTAGGATACCATAGGCCAAAATCAGCTATCCCCTTCAAGTACCTAAAAATCCTCTTCACAGCTGTCACATGAGATTCATTAGGATCATCTTGAAATCTTGCAACAATGCATATGGAATTCATGATATTAGGTCTAGTTTGAGTCAAATAGAGAAATCCACTAATCATGGATCTGTATCTAGTCTGATTTGCTTTAGGAGAATTATCATCTTGTGTCAACTTACATCTAGTCACCATAGGTGTACTAACTGCCTTTGAATCTTCCATACCAAACTTCTTTAGCAATTCTTTCACATACTTGGACTGAGATATAAAGATCCCTCTATCTAGCTAAGTAATTTATAGTGCCAAAAATAATTTCATTTCTCCAATCATAGAAATCTTAAACTCACTTTGCATCTCATCAACAAACTTCATGCACAAACTATCATCCCCTCCAAAAGTGATATCATCAACAAAGACCAACAATCAAATCTTTATCATGATCAATCTTGAAATACAAATTACTATCAACAATACCTTTATTAAATCAAAGCTTCAACAAATAATTATCCAATCTGGCATACCATGCTTTTGGGGCTTTCTTAAGTCCATAAAATGCTTTCTTCAACTGGAAAACCATATCTCCCTGATCAGTCAATTGAAATCCTTTAGGTTTCTCAATATACACTTCTTCTTCTAGTTCACCATTTAGAAATGCTAACTTGACATCCATCTGATAAACCTTGAAGTCTTTTTAAGCAACATAAGCAAGAAATAGTCTCACAACTTAAATCCTAGCAATAGGGGAAAAATTTTCTTCAAATTCAATTCCTTCCATTTGAGAATATCCTTTACACACCAATCTTGCTTTTTTTTAACAACTTCACCCTGTTCATTCAGTTTGTTTCGAAAGATCCATTAAGTTCCAATTACATTTTTGTCCTTATGTCTAGGAACAAGAATCCATGTATCATTCTTCTCAATTTTTAGTAGTTATTCTTTCATTGCTTCCATCCAATGTTCATCTTTGCATGCTTCATTAACACTATTAACCTCAGTCTTTGATATCAAACAATACTCTTTTGCAATTCTTCTCCTAGTTTGAACACCTTTTTTCTTATCACCTATAATCTGATCTTTTGAACCATTCAGTCTTATATAACTTGGAGTATTAGGATGTTCTTGAACTTCAAGCTCTTGTGATCTCACTTTTGCACTTTCACTAGTTCCTTCCTCTTGATTTTCTTGATTCACTGGAATGATCTGAACTTGATTTTGAGTCTAAACTTTCTTTCCTTTATCTGAAATGTCATTATGATCATTTGAATCATATCCACAGGTTCTAGATGGTCTAACTGTGTCTTCATCAACCTTAGCATTAACACTTTTAACTACTTTCCTCAATCTCTTATTGAAGCATCGGTTGGCTTTACTTTTAGTAGAATAAAAAAGAAAGATACCTTCATCACTTCTGGCATCAAACTTTCCTATATCTTCATCTCTTTTGATATAGCATTTACTCCCAAAATTTTTGGAGTATCTAGTAGTAGGCTTATGACCAAACCATAGCTCATAAGGGGTCTTACCAGTATCATATTTGATATGTACTTGATTGAGAGTGTAAACAACAGTACTCATAGATTCTCTCCAATAGATATGTGGGACATTACCTTCCAGCATCATAGTCCTAGCAGCATCTTGAATTGTCATGTTCTTCCTTTCCACAACTCCATTTTGTTGAGGGGTCCGTGGGGTAGAAAATTATCTCTTTATCCCATGCTCTTTACAAAAAGAATTAAACTCACCATAAATGAATTAACCACCTCTATTTGATATCAAACATTTAATCTTTAGACCTATTTCTGTCTCAACCATAGCCTTAAAAATATTGAATTTCTCTAGAGCTTCATATTTTTCCCTTAAGAAAGAAAACCACATCAATCTAAAATAATCATCAATAAGTAACATGAAATACTTGTCTCCTTGTAAACTTATGACTCTAGAAGGACCACACAAATAAATATGCACAAGCTCCAACACTTCATTTGAACAATGTTGTTTGCTCTAAAATGAAACTCTAGTTTGCTTCCCTAACTAACATTCCTTGCATATGATATTAGTAGGCTTTATCAACTTAGGAAGATCTCTCACTGCCTGAGTAGAACTTATCTTGATAATATTATCAAAGTTTACATGGCATAATCTCCTATGCCACAACTAGCTTTAATCAACTTGAGAAATCAAACAACTTTTACTAGCAACACTTAGGTGAAAGATATTAGCTTTTGTTTTTGTACCAGATGCAATCACATTTCCAAAACTCCCCAATATTCTACACTTTCCATCCTTGAATTGAATATTTTATCCCTTGTCAACCATCTATCCAACACATAAGAGATTATGCTTCAAACCTTCCACATATAGAATGTCATCAATATTATTCTTACCATCACGAGAAATAGATCCTTTGCCATGGATTACACCATATTTTTCATCACCAAATCTTACAACACCACCATCATACTTTTCCAAGCTCACAAATTTACTTTTATCACCTGACATGTGATGAGAGCATCCACTGTCAATCACCCATTCATCTTTTTCTTCAACTCTGGCAGCTAGAGCTTTCTCCACATTTATGCAACTACCAGATTCAATAGGTACTAGATCATTTTCCTTGATAGAAATAAATACCCATTCATCTTCACTTACATTCCTTTTATCAAATTCATCGTCTGTCACACCTTCATCAATAGCATAATAACACTTTCTTTGGAATCTAGGCTTGTTAGGTCTTGGCTTAGGAACTCTTTTTGGACACCTTGAGGAAAAATGACCTATCTTATATCACGAAAAAACATTTAAGAGGAAATTTCCCTTTATACTTACCTTCTCCTTTAGGCACCCTCTTGACAAGAAGTGCTTCAAGCTCATCTAGTTTTCTCTCTTCTTCTTCAATCTCTCTCATTTTGTGCTCATACTTGAACAAGTTTCTAGAAGAAATTTCTCATGGATCATATCTCTACTTATCTTTTCTAGAGATTAGTCTTTCCAAGCCCTAACTTGGTGGTGAACCACTCTTGTAATCATAAATCAAACCCGAGTATAACCCTATTGCAATATCTCTTTCTCTCTTGCATATCTTGGATTGAGATCTATAGGGTTTCCCTTCAATGAAATGGTTGTGAAGTGTGTTTTATGTCCTAAACCATAAATCAATCCATTTTTCCACCTTCAAATCAGTGTTTTCAACATTCAAATCTTCATCTAGTCTTCTTTAGGTTTCCAAGTGCACACATTCCATCTTGCAACTTTTTGTTATGATTTTCATGCATTTCTAGGTCATTTAGTGAAAGATTGCATTGCATTAGATTTAAACATTTTTTTTTGCACTTCATTAGTTTTTCCAAGCCCTAGCTTAGTCTTGAACCCCTCTTGTAATCATAAATCAGACCCTAGTATAACCCTATTGCAATATCTTTCTCTCTCTTGCATTTCTTGGATTGAGATCTATAGGGTTTCCCTTCAATGAAATGGTTGTGAAGTGTGTTGTTTTATGTCCTAAACCATAAATCAATCCATTTTTTCACCTTTCATTTTGGTGAACTTGCATTTAGAACATATTAATTCTGATTTGGAGTGCATCATCATCCTAGATCTTGCTTGCATTAACATTGCATTAGGTTTTGCATTAGTTAATTGCAATTCTAGGGTTTCTAATTCTTGCATTAGTGAAAATTCATACAAGTTGCATTTTTGCATCTCAAATCATTGAAAATTATATAAAATCTTCATTTGGATTTAGGTTACATATCATAAAAACTAAAAAGCATAAAAAAATCACTTAATTTTTTTTTGAAAATTAAAAAAAAACCTTCACTAGGACTCATACGCCCCTCTGGCTGATTTAGACCCAGTGTTGATTCTGAATTGCATTTTCTAGAATTTAATTCATTATTTTCAAGATTCTATTTGTTGTTGATAACTTTATGTTTTAGTTTACAAATTTTTTTTTATTCATTTCATTTTACTTAGCTTAGATTGCATTTGCATTCATCTTGCTTTTAGTAACCCTTGCATGAGCATTTCTACTTGGTGTCCTATTACTAATACTATAGTGAGACGAAGTTTGAGACTCATGTCATCCTGCAATGGTACAATCGTCATGGATCTTGGGTTTTCTAGCTCTTTCACTCCTAGTATTGACACTCGTTCACTACGTATGGACCATACCCTTAACAACTCTTTGCCTTCAAGTAGTGTAACACATGTTGAAACAATGGTTGCTAGTGTTCTGCAAGAAAACATAATTTAAATTCATGAAGATTTAGAAAACCTACAACATCAAGTGAGAAATGACAACATATCAACCACTGCTATCCTTACTATAAACAACATTCATTTCATGTTGGAAAGTGAAGAAAAACTTGACCTTGTGTGTAACATAGTTCAGATCTTGGGAAAACATCTTACCTCAACCACTAGTAGTCATTTACCTACAAAAAATGTCACAAGCCAAGGAGGAATTCAAATTCTTCCTCCCACAAAAATTTCCTCTATTCCTATCTATACCATACCTCAAGTCACAACAACAATGTAAACCAATAGTAATGTGATTCCTTCTTTGGGTATTTCCGCTAGCATCCCTAGTACCTTTGTGGGCATTGCATATTATCTCTCCTACCAATTTACCACCTATAAGAATTCCATTCACTTGTCCCTCAAACACATACACACCTTCACCTTTTTCACCTCCATCTCATAATACAAGAAATGATCCTCTCATAAACCAAATTTTGCAAACTATTTTATCCCTTCAAAAGCAAGTTTCCACTATCAACCAAAATAAAAATGGCCCACATACATATTATGTCAAAAGCAGTCTCTTGTCCTTTGATATATTGCAAACATTGATGCCACAAGGTGTAGAGGTTCCTAGATTCAAGAAATATGGGGGGAAGGGGGATACTTCTAACCATGTTTCCGCATATACCTCCTTATGTAGTGACTTTGTCCTTGATGATAAACTCTTGGCTAAGCTTTTCCCTAGGTCCTTGAAAGATACTCCCTTAGAATGGTTTTCTTCATTACCAAAAAACTCAATTCATTCAATCAATGAACTTGTTGAGGCATTTATCAACCATTTCCAAGTTCATATGACTCCTAAGCTGACCTTGGCTGATTTTATGAGATGTAAGCAAAAGAAGAAGACTAGATTACTGAATTTATTTTGTGCTATCAATCGCTTTATTCCCAAATCAATGTCAAGGTTCCTGACCCTCACCTTCAAAAGATGTTCATAGAGAATTTTCAAAGTAAGATACAAGAAAAGCTTACCATGATGAAATTCCCCTCCTTAATACACTTATCCACTACCCTCCATGATTATCAAATTTTGGTTAGTAGTCATGATGCAAAGTCCACAAAAAAAACAATTACCAACTTTTTAGAAATCAGAATAAAGGTTTCCTCCAACTAAATCCCCCTCAAAAAACAAGTCAAAATACCAATACCCAAGCAGCGGTCGTAAAAGTAATGATAGCCTTTAACTATGGGGACTCGAAAAGAAAATTCACTCCCCTACCCGATACCCATCATAACATAATGACGCAACTTTTAGAACAAAAAATGATTACCTTTCCTCCTATTCAAACACCTGATCCTAATAAGCCTCTACCTCTAAAATTTAGATAAAATGCTTATTTCCATTATCACCTACAAAATGGACATGATATGAAACATTGTACAAGCATCTTAAACATCTTGTGCAAGAACTCATTGATTCTGATCGACTTTCCGTTGGTGGCGTTAATGATCAAGGAAATAATTTTGTTTCCCCTCCTAATCAAAACATGCAAATCTTTACCAATACCATGCCAAAACATAATATTTCAATTTTCAAATCTAGTGAATCTACAAAGACTAATGTGATGAATGTTGACACAAATGATGAGAACATGGATACAAATCAACAAAGTCCTATAGATACTGATCAACAAGAACAAAATCCTCTTGATGGTTTGGTTGCATTGGTCAAAACTCAACAACGTAAAGGTTGAACTAAAAATCCTCTTGACATTACTTTCTCCTCTAAATATATACTTAAACATGCACCCGATTGTCCTCTTTACATAGCCAACCAAATCTATGATAAGCCCACTAATGGGATATTAATAGATCCTATCTGTGGAGAGAATGTGATCACCAAGGAATTCTTACTTCTACATGATCTTTATCAAGAAATATATGACAAATTGAAAGCATGGATTAAGACGTATAATGGTTATGCTTACCCTACGATTGGATCAATCACCTTACCTTTACAAGTAAGACTAAAAACACTAGATGTCTCATTCTCCGTCATATCAACATCAGCTACATTCTATGTGAGGCTTGGCCACCCATGGCTATGCTCCATGGGAGCAGTCCCATTGGTTGTGCATAAATGTTTAAAGTTCCCCTTTGAAAATGAAATTTCCACAGTGCATCATAGTAGCTTTAACCCTTTGTCTTCTCATGGAAACTTTTCCTTAGATTTCTTCTAGCCCAAGCCTATGGAACCTATAAAACCCCATGAGGACTTCTTTTTCAAATCCCACCAAAAGTTTAAGGAAAAATACATAGCAAAATTATCCCTACAAAATATGCCTCTGCCCACCACTGAGCCTATCATCCTTGATGAAACCATGATGGAACCAGAAAACATTCCAAACAACCAAGACCAACCTAAGACAAAACCTTCTCCTATTTCCTAAAAAAGAACAAGAGATAACGAAACAATCCCATCACAACTCCTAGAATAAAACAAGTTTATAAAGTTAAAGAGAAAGTGGTTGAAAAAAATTCCATGGTTCCTTCTATTCCTCCCCTTAGGGAAGAAAAGAAGCCTATGGTTGATCAACCTGCTCCTACACAAATGCAACTTGAAAAATGAATTAATATAAAAATATGTGCTAGAGAGCATAGGCGTAGACATCGTTCCATTGCTCAAAAGTTAAATGAAGAAAACAACAAAGAAAATGAAAATCCAAACTTGATTGAAGCAATGCATGATGAGTCACCCCCTTCACTGCAACAAGAGTTAAACCCAAGTCTTTGGACATGATCATTTGATCTCCTATTGTGATTAATTTAGATGACAATGAGTTGTTGGATAGGACAATTGAGAGGGGGGTGAATCAGTTGTCTCAAAATTAAACCTTTAAAGAATTAACTAGAACTAATCCTTAATACTGCTTAAATGAATAAGCATTAAGTGCAAGTGCAAAATCTAAAAACCATCACACAAACATAACAACACTAGATTTACATGCAAAACCTAATAAGGGAAAAACCATGGTGAGGATTAACTCACACTATAGAGAATATCAAAACCGATTACAAAAAGGCTCACTTCCTGAGATACAAGGCTTACTACCAAATCAAGGAGTCACTGTCCAGATTAGAACTCACTATCCAACAAGGCTAACAACTCGGAGGGCTCACTGACATAGAGATACTATTGGAAGAATCAAGAAGGTGACCTCTAGGTTTATTTCCATTGATTCCAACACGGGTTGGTAACTGACTACATAAAATGTATGTATACACTGATCTTGTACTTTGATCTAGAATTCCTCTTAGTAAAAGGAAATTCTATGAGTTTTTGAGATGTTGCTCAAGAGTGTCAGGTACAGCTATAAACAAGTTTTTAGCAAGTTTGTGTGATTTTATTGGGTTATCCAAGTTACAAAAGACTAGAATGGGTAGGTTTATGAATTTTTTATCTTATAAATGTTTCATGTGTTCCTCATTAGGTTCGAGTTGACCTAGTTAATGTTTTTTATGATTTGTTGAATGCGCCAAAGAGACTTTTGATTTAAGCCAACAAATATTTTTGAGTTATGCATTCAATTAGGCCGACCTAATTGATGTATAAAGATGAAGCTATATATATATAAGTGGGTATGTGCAGGATCATCATGGACAAAATACGCCCTTAAGTGGCAAAAAATTTAGAAAAATCAGAGTTAGGCAAGTTGACGTAAAAATTTGAATAAGTTATCTATATTATTTCAAAAATATGTAAGAATAGAATCTATAGCAAATTGAATGTAGTTTCTAAACTACTAGGTTTGTTTAAAAAAAAAATCTATTTCGTGAAAATTTGAAATTTCAATGTAGTGGTACTTAAATTTCGGGGAAAAAATAAGAAGTAGGTGTCATAAGTCACCCTAACCACAATAAAATGATAATATTTTTATAATATTTTAGATATAAGTAGAGGACTCATGCCAGATGTAATGCATATTTTTTTGTAATTTTTTTTTTCCGTAAATAATTAATTATGAATTTTTATTACAATTTTTTTTAAAATATAAAAACTCGTGTGTCTGATCACCTTAACTTGGTCAAAACTTCATGAAATTATTTTTTTATTTTTTTAATCCTATATTATGTGAAGCATATAATGTGACACATATTTTTGATTCAAAAAATATGATATCGTTTGAAAGCTATAGATGTTTTTCAATCAGCCTATCAATTAGGACTTTAGTCGTAATTTCAATAGAAAATGAATAATAATTACTTATTAAATTCAAAATAAAGCATAATTTATATCGATGGAAAGTTGAGAATCTCCTTTAAAAACCCTTTTTGTTTCATCAATTTTTGGTAAAAAAATAGTCATCAACCACATACCCATCATATTGCCACTTTTTGGCCCATCATGATCCTACACATACCCAAGCGATGCAGATAAAGAATGAGGTGATAGATATAGATGAAGTATAGTGTGATATTCAGCAATGTGATAAGTGCAATGTAAACTAGTGACCAGAGCAGAAGTTTTGATAATCCAAAGCCTAACTAGAACCTATCTCTGCAAATTGAAGGTGTATTTACTCAATTCATCAATTGGCAGTGAGCCATACCTTTTTGTATCTTGGAAATAAGGCATCTTTTGTATTCAAGCCATGAGCCTTTCAAGGATATTGCCTCCCAGTGGTAATCTGTATAATATCTTATAACTAGTTATAGTATATTGTGAGCTAATCCTCACCGTGGTTTTTCCCTTTTTGGGTTTTCCACGTAAAAATCCTAGTGTCAATGTGTTATGATCTCTTTATGTTTTAGTTTACTCTTGCAGCTAGATGTGGATTGATAATTGGATGGTTAGTAATTAATTGTGTTAGAAAATATTGATTCACCCCCCTCTTAGTATTCACTGTATTCAACAATTGGTATCAGAGCCCGGTTCCTTTGAAGAAGTCTTACAACTTGAGGAAGGTCCTAGAATTTGAACACATGGCTAACAAAATATATCTTACTCCTCCAAAAGAAAAATCTGTATATGAGGAAATCAATGTTTCCCTTGATGAATTGGAAAAAATTGAAGATGGGAAGGAAAATCTGAAAGGAAACTTAAAGGAAGCAAATGAATGCATCAAAAAGTTAAGAGAGGGTATGTGCTGGATCATGATGGGCCAAAAAGTGGTGATGTGATGGGTATGTGTAGGGTATGTGGCTGACAACTTTTTTTAACCTAAAATTGATGAAACTAAAAGGGTTTTTAAAGGAGATTCTTAGATTTCCACCAATATAAATTATGCTTTACTTTAAATTTAATAAATAATTATTATTCATTTTCTATTTGAATTACGACTAAAGTCCTAATTGATAGGTTGATTGAAAAACATCTATAGCTTTCAACCGGTATCACATTTTTTGAATCAGAAACATGTGTCACATTCTATGCTTCGCATACCATAGGATTAAAAAAATATGAATTTCATGAAGTTTTGACCAAGTTAAGGTGGTTAGACATACGAGTTTTTATATTTTTTAAAAGTTGTAATAAAAAATTCATAATTAATTATTTACTTGGAAAAAAATTATAAAAAAATATGCATCACATCGGGACATGAATCCTCTACTTATAAATTAAATCTTATAAAAATATTATCATTTTATTGTAGCTAGGGTGGTCAGATAGACAACTACTTATTTTTTTCCCTAAAATTTAAGTACTATTGCATTGAAACTTCAAATTTTCACCCAATAGATTTTTTTTTTAAATAAACCTAGTAGTTTAGAAACTACATTCAATTTTCTAAAGATTCTATTCTTACATATTTTTGAAATAATATAGATAACTTATTCAAATTTTTACGTCAAGTTTCCTAACTCTGATTTTTCTGAATTTTTCACCATTTAAGGGCCTTTTTTTCTATGGTGATCCTACGCATACCCGAGAGTAGATCAAAAATTTCAAGGAAAGGCATAGGGAAGTCAGTGATTAGTTGAAAAAGGCTAATGAAGACATTGTAGGACTGAAGGTGCAAGTAGAAGAAAAATAGTGAAATGAGGAATGTTAGAACCCTGAGATTTAGAATAAAATTGATGAATGTACAAATATTGAACAATAAGTGGTAACCCTAAGATCTGATCTGGAAAAAGTGAAAGCTCATGAAGAAAAATTCAAAACAAGCTCTGCAAAGCTTGATGAGTTGATTGCATCTTTAAAATATTCTAAGGATAAAGGTGGTCTAGGACTTGAAGAAGGACAAAGCTCAAAGGAAAAACCTATTTCCAACAAAGTGGAAAATCAAAAGAAGGTTCAAGGAAATATTCATCAAATCAAGAACCAAAGGAGCAAATATTGGAAGGATTCCCATACGATGGCCTAATGCTCAAAGGTACCCATCTATTAATGGATTTTGTTTCTCATGCAATAAATTTGTTTATAGTAAACATAATGTAGAAGGAGGATGAGCTACAATAGAATGAGTCAGAATGTTGGATTCTTTACTGGAAAGTGCTATGCTTGTAATAAGTTTAGACATAGAGCTACCGAGTGTAAAAGCTAGATAATGTTGAATAGGTTTAATGCTGGTAGAAGGATTCAATCTTTTCAAGGCTACTATTACACATGCAATACCTTCAAAAATAAGGAAATTCAATGTAAGTCAAGGATGAATGCAAATCAGTTTGATCAAATATATGTTGCATGCTACACTTGCAATAAACAAGGACATATCTCAAAATTTTGTAGGAGAAAAATTGGGAAGAAACCTAATCTGGAATAAAAGAACAAGTCTATGAACAAAGTGAATCCTACTGAAGTAAGAAAAAAATGGATAAGATTTGGAAGAAAAAGGAAGAATCTGAGAAAAAGGATGAGTCAAATGCATCTACATCTGCATCTAGTGCAGATACCTCTTCCAAAAACTAAACCTAGTAATGGTTTCAAGGGGAACAGTTACTGAGAAATCTAAAATCCCCCTAATATATGTGGTGTAATTCATCGCTCTGAAGGAATTGGAGAAATCTCTAGTAGAAAATAGGCAAATCCAGAGAATTGCGGAATCCTCTTTGGTTTACTATGTGTTTTCATAATGTATTTGTCAGCTTTAAAATTTGAAAGGAAATAAATGTGAATTAGGGAAAAATTCACAATAATAAAAGCAAGAAGCTAAGTTAAGGTAAGGCACATTTGTGCTATTGGGAATATGCAATGAAAGTTGAAGTGAGTTTAAAGTGATTTAGAGCATCGTACATCAAAACCCTAGTTCTCGAAAAGTAAGAAAGGTATTATCTATTTTCTAAATTCTTTGGATTTTAAAGGAACTTTTTGTTAAATCATATTCAAGCTATTTGAGGAGAATGGCTACTCCTTCTATTGAGGAAATCTCTGAGAGACCCCAACCTAGATTAAGAATATTTCTATGGAAATGATCCTATGGGTGCATTCTCGCATATTCTAAGCCATGTGCTATTCACTAAAGATACAAGAACATACATTCATGGGAAGTTAGAAGAATTAAATCACCAGGAGTTGATGGATTTATGGGACAATGAGTTGATGGAGATTATCTACTACTTAAGATGGAATATATGAAAACTGAGTTCAAATGAAGTTGAATGTTTGGAACTAGTTTCCAAACTTTTCCAGTGAGAGTGAGGTGAATTTTTTCAGAATGACCCTTAGTAGGGTTCATAGCAAATTTGTGTGGACAAATGAACCAAGGGTTATCAACAAGGAGAAAATTTGAGTTGTAACTAGTCTTTGTGATACTTGTACCATTCTAGTTCTAAAAGCGATGAAAAATGATGAAGTAACAAGGCTGAATGGTGCTAAATTTGATGGAAGAGCTTTAACTACAAAGTCTATTAAAAACCCTATAGTCAAATATGCTACCATCATGATTGGGTAGAAAAATTATTTCACCAATAGGGTAAATTCAGTGTCTACTTCAAAAATTCACACTACATATGAAATGGTGGAGAAAGGAAAATATTTTTATCTTTATGAGTTGCTTAGGTTGCAACTTATGGAGAACCTGAGTATGAATAAGGAAAAGAAGCATGTCTTTAAATTTGGCACTTTAGTTATTTGTTTGTTATTCTATTTCTTGAAGGAGTTACCAGGAAGAAATGACATAATATGGGATAACACCAAGCCAGTTTCTCATCAAATTTTTGATCATTTGCATAGTCTTGGAGATTTTCAGGCACAAAACAATTCCTTAACTGCTTTCTTTGTAGTATTTTAGAATGAAATGCATGAAAGAGACCAGATTCCAAGGAGTTTGGTGAAGAAATATGAAAAAGAGATAACCTTTCTTGTATCTATAGATGAATGCATCATTCAGGTTGTAGAACCTAGAACTCGATGGATTGAACCACTAGAATATGAGATTTATGAACAAATGATAGAGAGGTACATTGAGATTCTGTAGGATAGTCCTAAGGATCCCTCTCTACCTTGGTATGGTACTTATGAGGAGAAATCTACTGAAGTACATTTAGAGGCTACTGCATCTAAAAGAAGAAAGAAAGTTGAAGCTTTCTTCCAAGTTCAAACATTTTCTAAAGATGATATAGAATAGTTGAAGGGGGATCTTGATGAAAGAAAATCCAAATTTACTAAATAGACCACCAGACCCAAAAAATTAGGAAGACTATCTTCTAGTGCTACACCAAGACCTATCTCTAGTACTGCCACGTCCTGTGCTACGAATATTGTGAAAGGGGAGAAGGAACAAATTTTCTCTGCATCTGTTGATATTGCTACCCCTATCGGTCCCAGTACCAGGGATTCTAAGGAAAAGGACATACCTCCTACTACACCATTTGTTGCTTCAGGAAGAAGGGTGAAACAAAAGGTTGAAAAGAAAATAAATTTGATTGATGTCATTGAGGAAGAAATAGAACTTGGATTAAGAGAGGAGTGTCAGTTGAAAAGAAAGAAAAAGGGTAGTACATTTAGTGAAGAATCCAAAACTAGTGTTGATATCTCTACAGATTAGAAGTCATAAGATGAGGAGGATACCTACTGAATCCATGCACATACAAAGAAAAAATGAAGAAGGCTCATTTGATCCTATGGAGGGCATGCCTAGATCTTCTCTGGTAAGTGATCAACCTCCTTTAAATCTAGGAGCCTTAGTAAATAATATGTTTGATGATGATCTTATGCCAACTGCTGAGTTATATGATAAGGTTAATGATGAAGGGAAAGAGAACATCATAAATTATGCATTTATTTAGTACATAGTTATTTGTAACATAAATATGGATACCATATAGTCCAAAGTTACTAAAAATGTGTGGAAAGAATTAGTACTTAGAAGGAAAGAGGCTTTAAATGTTGAATTCAAGATGAGAAGTGAAGCCTTAAAATCCATTAGTTCTACTTTTTTAGAGATAGAAGCTCCAAATCTGCTAAAATAATGCTCTACATTGTTTAGAGCCAAGTAGAGAGTTAATATGATAAGGACTAAGGAAGATGACTATATGGAAAAATTAAGGCAAGAAACTCAGGATGTAATCAAGAAATTAGCAAGGAGCTATGGGGAAAAAACTAGTTCTTCATCCCACACTGCTTAGGAACAAGAACACGCTATGGTTGCAAAAGTAATGGATAATTTAGTCTTGGAGACTATTGATGAGACACTTGGTGTTTCAGAGACCCCTTCCCCTTCAACTGACACAAAAGAAACTACCAAAAAAAGTTATGATGGTCAACATAAAAATCATTCTAGTGATAAGAGAGAAGAACATCAAGAATCTATCATAAATAGGGAAGAGAAAAAAAAAGATGAAAGTGAAGGGAATAAAGATAAATAGAAGTGTAATGAAAAGGATGATGAGGATATAAGGGAGAAAGAAAATAGAGACAAGTCCTCTGGAAAGTCATCCGAAGAAGAAAATGAAAAGGAAAAGGAAAAGGAAAAGGAAAAGGAAAAGGAAAAGGAAAAGGAAAAGGAAAAGGAAAAAGCAGAAGAAGAAGGAGGAGAAGAAGAAGAAGAAGAAGAAGAAAAGGAAGAAGAATAGAAGAAAGAGGAAGACAAGAAATCCATTCCAGCTGAGAAGAGCAAAGGAGAAATTTCTAAGGGCCCTCAAATATCAAAGCCATCTGGAGAATCATCTAGAAGTACCCTTAAAGGTATTCTTCGAAGGAAAATTGCATTTCAACCTATGCTTCCACCTCAACTAGTTAAGTTGACATCTCACCCAGGTTACGTGGACTTGAGAAAGATTACACCTAGTGATCTCACCCAACTACTATTTGTTTACTGCATGAAGTGGATGGAAGCCACTTGAGGTATCAAGGATTTAATGGACTCAATTGAGTCTCAACTTGTAGATGATAGAAACTATGTTGGGTGGGCTTCTACTGCAAATTGATGAAGGTGAAATCTTGGTTCTTACCCTTACAAGCTTTTACTCACACAACAACACAAGTTGATGCCACAAAATGCGAGAAAATCATGGCTTTCTTTTATTACTAAAATTTCAATACAACATTGCATGCCATCGAATGGGTTTTCATTACATCATCTACAAATCTGAAATATATTTTCCTTAGACTCTCACTAGCCTAACCTCTCCTGTCTCTTCCTAGTCTCGAGTATCTTTTTATAGCATCCCTTCTTGTATGTCGGCCTAGCCTCATAAGTATTTATTTATCGTAGCATTGTTCTATTGTCTAATGGCCATCAGGATCTCCCAGGTAGTTACCTAGTTATCAGTACCTGTAATCCTATTTGTCTGCTCTATGAAGTCACCTCCAACTTTCAAAAACCATTAATCTCACACTTCCAATGGCTTAGCCAATAACCACTTTGATTCACAAAAACAATTTGGAATCAATGAATAATCTCATGCTAGATGTCATCATCTTCCTTGTCCAATGTCATCGTTTAGTTCACATTCCATTTCCCTTGATCAACTCACATCAACGCTTTTCCTTACTACCATTGTCGTGTCAAAGAGACTTCCAAACATCTCCTACTAATATGAAGAAGGTCCACTGACAAATACTTTGCACACTGATCATTATTCTATTAGGGAGACCACCGTCTACATCCTAGCAACAAAGCAGTGTCCTACCGACAATATCCACCATCGGGCTATTGGTAGGACAGGGGACATTGTCCCACCGATGGGAGATCCTCTCGCTGATGTAACTTCTATGCACTCAAAAACACTGCTACTAACACCATCAGTATGTTGTTGGGACCTAAAGGAATGTCCCACCAATATGCCAAAGTTCTATTGATGAGCATGATCGGCCCTTATTGAGTGAAATAACTTGGATCAATGCAATATTTCTCTCAAACCCTGGATGCTCTTGCATCAAAATCCCTAGGTGACTAAGTAATCATGTGCTCCTACACATGGAGTCTATAATTTCAACTTTTAGCTTCAAATTCTTTTTTCTCACCTTCCAGTTTCTTGATTCTACACTTCTATACTTGCATTGTTTCCTTAGAAGTTTCTTGATCTGGATTTTTCTGCTTAATTACTTTTGTGCATACATCCTCCTATAATTCTCTTTATTAACTCCAAATCCCCACCATGATATCTCTTCTTCACTATATTCCACTGATATTATCCCAAAGAAAACTTCATCCTTGCTTTATGTAAAATAAATTACCTCCAGAATCTTTACTATTGTGATGTTATTTGATAACAATGAATAATCTACACTTCCTCTATTTGTCTGTTTGTCTGCTGAAATCTCAACTGAAACTTCTATACTTTTTTTCTCTACTACAACCTCCTTCACCAAGTTTTCACTTTCACCATCCAACTACTCTTTCAAATTGTTCTACACTTCTAATCACTCATCCTCTTTTACAAACATGGGTTTCTCTTCATCCTCATTATAGTTGTCATCTTCAAAAATAAAATTGTGAATAATATTTTCTCCATATTTAGACTCTGAATCATTTTGAGTATCATCCTTCTTCATATTATCAAGATGATCAAATTCAAACCTCTGAGAATCCATATTTTCATCATTCTTTATCACTTGGTAATCGTCTTCCTTAACATCTACAAAATTTTCATAGTCTTCTACATCTTTCTTTTCTGTAATGTCTACGACATGGCTTGGATTTTCTTTAGGCTCTCTTTCCTTGGATTTCTTCGGATGTCCTGCAATCAACATAGGGTTAGGACAATAATACTTTTCCAATGCATCCATTTGACTTAAAATATTTTGCAATTCCTCATATAGCTTTCTCTTCTCCATGCCATCTCAATATCTATCCCAAGATGGAATTCTTATAGGCCTTCTTACACTAATACTCGTCCTTCTTACTACTACAATCCTCTGCACTCACAACTACATCCAATATTTCGTGCCTCCTTCTCTACCCTCTACAGTTACACATTTCCTCTCTCCTGCAACAAATTCTCCTAGGGTTTACTCGAGACACAACTGCTTGACTCTTTTCCCACACCCACCAGTCTTGGCATAGGCTGCCTCACTGTTAGCACTCTACCCATGCACTCAGAACCATCAGCTCTGATACCACTTGACGCTGGGTCACTCTTATCTTTTCCCCTTTCAAGCTCTTACTCACACAACATGGCTTTCTTTTATTACTAAAATGTCAATACAACATCTCATGCCATTGAATGGGCTTTCATTACATCATCTGAAAATCTAAAATATATTTTCCTTAGACTCTCACTAGCCTTAGAACCTCTCCTATCTCTTCCCCATCTCGGGTATCTTTTTATAGCACCCCTTCATGTATGCTGGCCTAGCTTCATAAGTATTTCTATATCATAGTACCATTCTGTTGTCCAATGGCCATCAAGATCTCACTAGTAGTTACCTGGTTATTAGTACCCGTAATCCTATTTGTCTACTCCAGGAAGTCACCTCCAACTTTTAAAAACCATTCGCCTCACACTTGCAATCACTTAGCCAATAACCGTGTTGATTCACAACAATGTGGAATCAACAAATAATCTCATGCTATATGTCATCATCTTACTTGTCCAATGTCATCATTTTGTTCACATTTTGTTTCCCTTGACCAACTCAAATCATCACTTGTCCTTCCCACCATCACCATGTCAAAGAGACCTCCAAATTTCTCCCACCGATATGAAGAAGTCCCACTGATGAACACTTTGAACACTGATCATCATTCTATCAGGGAAACCACTGATATCCCACCAAAAACATCCACCATCGGGCTATCAGTAGGACAGAGGACATCATCCCACCGATGGGAGATCCTCTCGCTGATGTAACTTCTATGCACTCAAACACACCACCACTAACACCATTGGTATGCCATTGGGACCTGAAGGAATGTCCCACCAATATTCCAAAGTCCTGCTGATGAGCATGATCAAGCCCTTATTGAGTGAAATAACTTAGATCATTGTAAGATTTCTCTTAGACCTTGGATGCTCCTACATCATAGATCTTTAGAGAAAATTCTTCATCCTGTAGAGGTAGAAGGAAGATGTTATGAGACGTTATGCCTAGCTTGGAGACTTGGTCATGTCCAGACATGTCTCTATAACAAATACCTTGATGGAAGTAGAGAAACTTGAGAAGATGAACATTGTTCCATCCACTCTAGAGGAAGGATAAGAATGCATGGCATAATTATAATCTCTACATAAAACTATTTCCAGTGAAAAAGGAGTCTAGGATGATGGAAATATAGCTTGAGAAGCCATTCTCAAAGAGCTATAGGGTGCCCCCAGTTCTTGATTTGAAGTTCTTTTTATCTTTTCTCGGTCATTTGTCCTTGATGTCAAAGGGGGAGAAGAGGATAAGAGGAGCAGAGTATGTATAAATAATGTTATGTGTTTATGTCTTGTACATATATTAGGGGGAGTTGGTGGAGTGCATTAGTACTGCACAATATTTTGTTTTGAAGCAAGTCTCATTTTTGGCACATGTTGCCATCAATGAAAAAAGGGGGAGATTGTTGGAAGAATGAAGAAGGTGACCTTTGGGTTTGTTGTCATTGATGCCAACATTGGTTCATAAATGACTGAGTAAACTATGTGTCTACATTGATCTGATACTTTGATCCAAAAATCCTCTCAGTAAAAGGAAATTCTATTAGTTTTTGATATGTTGCTCAAGAGTGTCAGGTACAACTATAAACAAGTTTTCAGCAAGTTTATGTGATCCGGTTGAGCTATCCAAGTGACAAAAGATTGACATGTTTTTGATCAACAGGGTTATGAACTGTTTATCTTATAAATGTTTAATGTGTTCCTCATTAGGTCTGGGTTGACCTAATTAATTTTTGTTATGATTTTTTGAATGTGCCAACAATACTTTTGATTTAAGCTGACAAATATTTTTGAATTATGCATTCAATTAGGCCAACCTAATTGATGTATAAAGATGAAGGTATGCATATATATGTAAGTGACGAGGATAAAGAATGAGAAGGTGAAGGATATAGATGAAGTATAGTGTGATATTCAGTGATGCAACAAGTGTGATGTATGCTATTAAGCAAAGATGAAGTTTTGATATTCTAGAGCCTAACCAGAACTGATCTCTACACATTGAAGGTGTATTTACTCAGTTCACCAATTGGAAGTGATCCATACTTTTTTGTATCTTGGAAATAAGCCATATTTTGTATTCAGGCTATGAGACTTTCAAGGACAGTGCATCCTAGTAGTGAGCCATGTAATATCTTATAACCAGTTATAATATATTGTGAGATAATCCTCACCATGGTTTTTCCCTTTTTGGGTTTTCAAAATAAAAATCATGGTGTTAATGTGTTATGATCTCTTTTATGTTTTGGTTTACTCTTGCAGCTAGATGTGGATTGATAATTGGATGGTTAGTAATTTATTATGTTAGAAGAATATTGATTCACCCCCCTCTCAGTATTTAGTGTACTCAATAGATACAAAGAAGATAGAAGAGATATGTTACAAAGAGAAGACAATATCAATGCAACAAAAATCCCACCAAAATTTTCTCAACCACTCACAGACATGCATGAATGATAGAGTACACCTTTAGCTCATTGCATCCATAAACTCAACATTTAAGCTTCACATTGATTTTCCACACTTGCATCACACACACACACTGATTTGTATCAATCTCACATCTATCTACTCAATTTCTTCGCATTTATCTCTCTTTGTACTATCCTTTCTCACCACTAACTCATCATATATTTATACAATCTTCAACTTTGAAACATATCCAAAGTCAGCCATCCAACATTAAACTTAAATTAGGTCAGCACCAAAACATCCTAGGGTGGAATTAGACTGAGGGTGAACCAAACACACGCTTAGTTAGGACCCAAATAGATCCAACACGCAACATCAATTCTTAAGATAGTGTTTAACACAAGGTCAACCAAACCAGTGTAAAACACATAGAACAATTAAGCACACACCTTCCAAATACTGAAATGATCTTCAATACAATCATAGTAACTCAATTCTAGAAATGCAAGTCATAAGACTTCACTAAAGAGAAAACCAGACCAACATCTTTTCTCCTAGACCTCAACTAGAACAAAAAAAACCATAGTTCACAATTGGTGAACATAACTAGCATTGTACAATGAATCAAGAGCCCAAAATCTAGATATAGTAGCATCCAACTACCATGAACAACATATCTGAACCACACAAACATAGGAGAAAATTTCGGAGCAAAACCTAGAGCAACTATTGAACACCTACAACCTTTCTTTAATATAATTTTCTCAATATCCTCAACATATACAACCAATAACATGCAACCATGACATTAATAACAACAACAACCAATTGATAACCAATTGACTAGTTGGAATCAATGACAACACCTTCATTCTTTCCCATTCTTGCAAAAATATCCCCCTTTGTCATTGATGGAAACACATGATGTGAAAAACCATCAAAGACAACATACCAACTCTAAATAAACTTCTCAAGATTTTTCTTTCTATTTCTCCCCCTTAGTAGATAATATTTTTCTCTTTCTTCCTTTTTTCTTTTTTCACATTCTTCCTCTCTTCTTTTTCACATTCTTCCTCTCCCCCTTTGGTGCAGGAGCACAAGGTTGCTTTCAAGCATCCATGAGGCCTATTTGTACATAATTGAATTAGGAATGTTATAGGTCATGAAATAAGGTCATTCAAGACCATTTTAATGTATTTGGGTTAGTTTAAGAGTATTTTGATAGGTAGTAGGGTTATTGGTATCAATTTGTCAATTTTGTCATATTATCCAAAAAACTGCAAAGGATGTAAAAGTGCTATGTAGGGTCATTTCATGTAATGAACTCTTGTTTGAGTTTGTAAGGTAATGCAAAACCACACTCAATGTAATTTTGGGTATTAAGGGGGTTAAAGTGAAAATCATGTAATATTGTCAAATTGTCAAAATGACAAGAAGGGGAAAATGGGAAGTTTAAGAGTCATGGAAGTTAGAGGGTAGTTGTGGTCGATTTGATTGAGTTAGTTATGCTTGAAATAGCTTAAATAAGCCTTAGATATCTCAAGGCAGGAGAAGAGGGATGTAAATAGTGGAGAAATCGATATAGAAACCCTCTCCTTATACAATTTTATGTGTTTTTACTAGTAAAACATGATTATTTTCTCTTGTACAACCATACATGTATGGCCTAATAATGGAGGGGAAATCATTGGAGAAGTTGATATTATGTTTCTACCTCAATTTTCACTTGGTCTCATTTTCTTTCATGAAGGTATGAGAAAGATATGGCACTTTTTGTAATCACAATCCAAAACCCTTACGAGGGTAACCAGAGGCTTAAAATGTTTATGTTTCTCCCTCTTTGATTGATGGAATCTTTTGATTCTTTGTGGGATTGTTCTTTCATGAATTTTTTTCCATATTCTAATGGCTTAGAATCAAGATAACAACATTAAGATTATGAGAATCTATATTTTTAACTAATTTTTTGTTATAGTCTGATAAAACTTAGAGTTTCCAAGGAACTTAACCTAGGTTTTGTCAAAATGTTAATGAGAGTGGTCTTTTGATGGAATTTTAAGCTTTAATAGATTGCCATTGATGTTTTTCAAGCATCTTACAAGAGAATTTGTATTGGGAGGAGGGATAACCAATAAACCCTATTTGGAGTGAGCCTAATAGGCCTAATTAATATGTTGTCAGATCATATTTGAGCATCTTTTCACAGAGCAACCCATGTTGTCTTTTTGATATGTTTTCAAACCCTTGAAGTGATGTCTAAGAAGTATTTTATAGTTGTGAATGGGGGACTATGGGAGAAGTTATGACTGCAAGTCCATTAAGGAGACCTACAAGCATTGGGTTAAATAGAGAAGAAAGTGCAATCAGAGTAGGAAGTATGAGTTCTTGGGGTGAATAATGTTTTTGCTTATGTTGATTTAAGTCTAATGAGATTGCTCAATGTGTTGAAGTAGTATTAGGGGCTCGGAAAGCAGATTTTAATAGTTGAGGCTTGTAAACACCATGATGATACAATGAGGATAGTCATAACAAGATGATGTAATCAATGTAATTGTTTTTTTTCAGTTGATATTACTGGAAGTGTTATGAATATCTTGAATGAAATTGGAACTCCCATTTTGAATGTTTGAGTTAAATAGTGATTTAGAGGGAAATATAGTTGAATAAGTGTGTCTAAATGCCTACAAGTGAAAGGTGAGTTGAAGGTTTTTGTGAGATGTGTTCTAAATCCTCCTAGCTCTGCATCACCCTTTGACATCAATGGTAAAGGAAAAAGATATTTTACATTGATTTCCCCTTTGATATAGAAACATAAAAAATCATACAATGACAACATATGAAACTACTTGCTCCCCCTGAGAGGTAGCCACCAAAACATCAGTCCAGAAGAAAGATAGATCCATAGATCCACTAGATTGATGCATCTCTATATGCATCTAGTTCAAAAAATCAAGGGAAATGACCCTTAACTTCTCCCAAAGATACTCAAAAGTATCTTTAGGAAGAGCCTTTATAAATATATCAGCAATCTGATCCTTCTTAGAGATATAATAAAGCTTTATTTCATTCTCCATGACCTATCTTAAGAAATGATACCTAATAGATACATGCTTCATCCTTGAGTACATCACTAGATTCTTTGAAATGTTAATTGCACTTGTATTATCATAGAATATGGAAATAGGATCATCATACACCACTGTGATATCTTTCAATGTATGTTTCATCCATAGAACTTGTGTACAACAAGATGCAACAACAATATACTCAACTTCAGCAGTAGACAAAGAGATTGAATCTTGCTTCTTACTCAACCATTCCACCAATCTACAACCAAGAAATAATTCACCACCACTTGTAATCTTTCTGTCATCTACACATCTAGCCCAATCTACATCTGTGTAAGAACTTAGTGTAAAGTCAATTACCTAGGATACCATAACCCATAATTTGGAATGCCATTCAAATATTTAAATATTATTTTTACAACATGTGTTTCCTTAGGATCTTCTTGAAATCTAGCCACAATATAGACTACATGCATAATATCCGGTCTAGTAGTAGTCAAATACAACAGCCCACTAACCATAGATCTATACTTGCTCTGATCAGCCTTAGGTGAATCATCATCTTTTCCCAATTTGCAACCAGTCACCATAGGAGTGCATACCAATTTGGAACCATCCATCCCAAACTTCTTCAACATCTCTTTTACATACTTAGATTGTGAAATAAAAATTCCTTTCTCTGTTTGATTAATTTGTAGCCCTAGAAAGAAATTGATCTCTCCAAGCATAGATATTTCAAATTCTTTTTGCATCTCTTCCACAAAAAATTTACACATAGTTTCATTTCCTCCAAAAATAATGTCATCAACATATACAACCACAATCAAGATTTTGCCATTTTCAATCTTAAAGTATTGATTACTATATGTCATACCTTTGTTAAAACCTTGGTAAACCAAATACCTATCTAACCTTGCATACAAAGCCCTAGGAGCTTGATTCAATCCATATAAATAATTATTCAATTTTCACACCATATTTAGTTGATCTAACAACTAAAATCCTTTAGGTTGTTCCATGTGGACCTCTTCTTCTAGCTCACCATTCAAAAATGTAGACTTGGCATCCATCTGATAGACCTTGAAATATTTACAACTATCAAATGCTAAGAACATCCTTATAGCTTCCATTCTTGATAGTAGGAGGATTGTAAGGATTCTTGTAAGATTTCTCCACATCATATCCGCAATACTCTAGATATTCTTCCATCAATATTTTCTAGATAGCATAATTGTTCCATCAAACTTCGGACAATCATAAGTAACTTTTCCAAAAATCCTGAACCTTCATTAAGTGGTTAAGCTCTTCTCCAAGGAACCAATATTTGATACCAATTGTTGAATAGGACAACTAAGAGGGGTTAAGTGAATCAGTTGTCAAAAAATTAAACCATTAAAGCATTCACTAGAACTAATCCTTAATACTTCTTAAATGAATAAATATTGAGTGCAAGTGTTGAAACTAAAAACCATCACACAAAAAAAAAAACACTAGATTTACATGGAAAACCCAATAAGGGAAAAACCATGATGAGGATTAACTCCACTATAGAGAATATCAAAACCGATTACAAAAGGGCTCACTGCCTGAGATACAAGGCTCACTACCAAAACAAGGACTCACTATCTAGATCAGGACTTACTGGCTAACAAGGTTAACAACCCAGAGGGCTCAGTGCGATAGAGATACAAATAACATAGAAGAGATATGTTATAGAGAGAATAAAATATCAATGCAACAAAAAAATCCACCATGATTTTATCAACCGCTCACAAACATGCATGAATGATAGAGTACACCTTTAGCTCATTGTATCCGAAAAACTCAACACTCAACATTTAAGCTTCATACTGATCTTCCACACTCGCATCACAAAAACTAACTGATTCATATCAATCTCACATCGATCTGCTCAATTTCTTCACTCTTATCTTTTGTATTATCCTTTCTCACCACTAACTCATCTTGTATTTATACCATCTTCAACTTTGAAACATATTCAAAGTTGACCATCCAACATTAAATTTAAATTAGGTTGATGCCAAAACATCCTAGGGTGGAATTATAATGAGGGAAGCCCAAACACATGATTTGTGAGGACCCAAGTAGATGCAATGTGCAACATCAATTTTGAAGATAGTTTTAGCACAAGGCCAACCAAACTAGTTTAAAACACAAAATAATTAAGAACACACCTTCTAGATACTAAAATTATCTTCAATATAATCATAAAAAATTCAACTCTAGAACTACAAGTCATAAGACTTCACCAAAGAGAAATCCAAACCAACATCTTTTCTCTTAGACCTCAACTAGAACACAAAAAAACCATAGTTCACAATTGGTGAACATAACTTGTGCACACTGTATAATGAATCAGGAGCCAAAAATCTAGATATAGTAGCATCCAACTACCATGACCAACATATCTAAACCACACGATCATAGTTGCAATCTGGAGCAAAACCTGGAGCAACTATTACACTTGTAACCTTTCTTTAATACAATTTTCTCAATATCCTCAACATATACAACCAATAACCTACAACCATGAAATTAATGACGACAACAACTAGTTGATAACCAATTGACCAATTGCAATCAATGATAACACCTTCATTCTTTTCCATTCTTGCAACAGAGATAACTAAAATTGATGAGGAGGTGCATAATGAATTGAATACATTGTTTTTCTCTTCTGTGAGGTTAAAAGACAATTCTCTGAGGAAGAGTGTTGAACTTGGTAATGACCCTATTTTGGCACTTTCTATTGTCCCTTTGGCTAGTTGTCCACCTTCAGTATAAAATGAAGATGATTGGGATGTAGACAATCTTCTCATAGGTTGACTTGCAGATGCCTTACTACTCTTTCACATTATTTCTTTGTCTTTTGTGTGATTGCATGTGTGTGATGTGATCCCCTATGATGCTTTGTTTGATGTATCTCTCTCTTTGTGGCATTCATCTATTTGTACCTTCATTCTTCTCTATGTCATAAATATTTTATTTTGTCCTTTTATCCTTTTCTTTGTCTTGTGCTTTCCTTTTGTGGATGATGTGTTGGGACTGTAAATTTTTTCCTGATTTCACAAATTTTTATCCCCCTAAGTCCCTTATGAGTCCTTATTGTAAGCACATTTTCCCTTCCATCATGACATTCGGCTTACATTTTGCATACTTTATCCCATGTTTCCATCGAGTCATGCATTCTGTACATTCTGGTGCCTATCGGCATAGGTCTGTGACTATCTCCCCGATCTATTTTCTACTTGCAAATGTCTTTGTTGCCTATCGGCAAGATGTTTGCATTTTTCACGGTGATAAAATTTTTCTTATAGGTATCGTTTAGTAGGAGTTCTTCTGGGTCTCGCCAACTAAGTCTTGTGAGTGGAGACTTTCAGTGAAGCAAATACAATCTACAAGAGGTCTTGCCGATGTCAGAGGTGTTACAGTGACTACGAACAAAACTAAAGGATGTCAGTGTGAGATCAGAACTATCTTGGTGATATGGTGTAATCCTAAGGCTTTCAGTATAGCTCGATATACTCTATGGGACTTCTCCCCGAGTTTGAAATGTCTCAGTGACATACATAAGACAAGTGGGCTCATCGGCGAGAGAAATCATATGTCACAGCGACCCGAGTGTGTTGAAGTCTTTTGGTATAATAGGGTGCATTCTATACGATGTCTTGCCAATAGTGGAATGTCACAGTGATGGAAAACGGATGGATTCATCAGCAAGATAAACCATGTGTCTCAGCAACTCAGGGATGGTTGGGAGCTTTCGATGGAACATGGGGTGTTCTATGTAAGGTCTCCCCAACTTTGCATTCTCTTGGCGAAGGTGAATGAATGATGCATCTCGACAAGAGTATGATTTTGTCTCATCGACTCATAATGAATAAGTTTTTTGATGAAGCAAAGTGAAATCTATGAGAGGTCTCCCTGACGAATGGAAGCTACGGTGACAGTAAATGACACAAAAGGAGCATATCGGTAAGAAACTATTTGAGTCTCGGCAATTGAAAAGTGTATTGGGGAGCCCCTCTCAGCATAACTAATACTAATCTGCGAGATGTCTCATCGACATCACAAGGTCACAGTGACTATGAATTAAAAAAATGCATCTCAGTGTAAGGCTACTCCTGGACTTCGGCATGACGAGCAGATGGTCACAACGAATGCGGAGCAGGGGAACACTGGCATGAACGATCAACGATATATTTCCTTCGGCATACCTGCAAGGTTGTCTGGGCGATTGCCTCTATAGATGATTAATTAAGATTTATACACTATGGGCTGACATGTGAGATTTTCCTGAATTCTACGATGGCCGACATGAATTTGAAGCGTCATGTTTTTCTTATGCTCCAGTGTATATATATATGCACCCAGATTGTAATTGGAGGATCAGATTTGAGAATAGACACAGATAGTAGGTTAGGAATGGCTACACTAGGATAAATTTTTCTTATTAGAGACATGGTGCATGTTTTCAAATGGTGATTTCAATGAAATTCTATTGGTGTGGCAGTTTCTTTTTTGTATCAATTGTATGTTGAGTTATTTGAAAAGCATTGTTGAAGCTGTCTCCAAGTTGATTCTTTCTGGTTATTTAAATTGATGTAAAAAGTTTATTTTCAGTTTATCTGTGCACATTTGCTACATTTGTGTGGTTAATCAATTGGTTCTCTCAAGTAGAGATTAAATCCTTCTCGTTGATCACAGTAATCAGGAAGATTCATTTGGATTATTAAAGAAGAGCTCAATAGTCATAATCTTGCATTGTTTATACAAGTTATGAATAGATCATATGCCTGCAATTTGATTTTCTACCAGAATAAGTTGCCCACTTTTGTTTCATTTTATTCCACATACCCAACAAGGCACGGGTCTCTGCAATTTCATTATTTGAATTCCTTCAGCTTCTTTACATCTGTTTATTGATCATTTTAGGAGTTAGATTAGAAAACTTCTTTTGCTATTGCCATCAAGTTTGGTTTCATTTGTTCACTGTCATTTGCCATTGTGGACAAAGCACTTCAGAAGGATAATCATAAGATAAGCCTGCATTGTTCAAGAGAGGTACACCTGCCTGGGTTTGGCAGCACCTAAAGAGTAGAAGGTTGAATTCTTTCGACCTTGTCTGTTACCCTAAAGTGTATCAAGAGATCGGCAGCCTCTTGAGGCATTCAGCTTGCATTTTTTAGAGCTAACAAATTAGCGACTCTACTAGGGATTGCATTAGAAAATTCGGTTGAAGACCATCATTTAGAGTCATTGAAGAAATGTTTATAATTGGAAAAGTATCAAAAAGAAGTGATTCCACTAGAAGAAGATTAGAAAATAATCATTTTCCTACTATTGGAAAAGTAGGTGGCGACTCTGAAAAAAGTTTGATGAAAAATGGAATTTGTGTATGGAGTGAATTATGTGCCACATCATCCACCAAACTAGCATTAGTATCCACATGGCGCTCCCCTCATCAATACACAACAATGATCAGATAGTTTGATTTGGCAGTGATTCAATTATCCCCTTATCCAATGGATGGCAGTTGGAGAGGTCTTGTTCCAAAGTTTGTAGGGAATGATGCAATCACTGCTAAGGAGCATTTGAGAAGTTACAATGCTTTCATCCAAGATTTCAATGTGCCATTTGAAGATTTACAAATGAGGCTATTCATGATATCACTTGTTGATGATGCTAGGGATTGGTTCAACAGCCTACCAACTGTCTCTATTGATTCTCTCCAAGGATTTCAAGATCAATTCCTCGAGCAATTTGGGAATCCAAGTGTACCAGATGTTGTTCTTCATGAATTAATATAGATTCAAAAATATCAAAGTGATACAATTTATGATTTCAATCGAAGATTCAATAAGTTGCAAAATAAAATACCTCTTGGATCAAAGTTGTCAGATTCTATAGCATTGAGTATTTATTTGAATGCATTTGATCCTAAGACAGGGTATGAATTGAGAAATAAATTCCCAAGAGATTTGGCTGAGGCTCAGAAGATGGCATAGACAATTGAAAACAATAGTAGGGCTGCAAGGATAATGGATAAAATAGACAATCCTAAGGTTCGTCAGCAAGGTAGCAGTTATCAGTGTATGTAGGAAAACGCATACAAGAATGAAAGGCCGAGGTTGCATGACATGCCTTATAATACAGACTGGAAGGATGAGAAACCTATAACAGCTAGGCCTAGAAGTAAGGAAGCTCCCGATCCATTGATGAAGGGAACCTATATGGTAAGTAACAATTACTTATGTGATTTTTGTTATACGCCACATTCCCCAGATTATTATGTTGTAGCCCAAAAAATGCAAGAAGAGGGAATGCAGATGGAAAACAATGAAGAAGATCACATAGTATATCTGGCTTCAGATACTTTTCACCAAGTTGAGGAAGATGAAGGTGCAGGGCGTCTCTCTTGCACAATAGATTGTCACAATCAAAGCAGTGCATGTTGTGAGGAATCTAGCGAATATTCATATTCTATTAACAATCTTGAGGATTTTGATCTGCAGTCAAGGGATTCTTCTACTTCTTATGAGGATCTGGATGAAGAGGCAATGAGAGATGTTGATTCATCAGATAGTAAGTATACAATACCTCTAGCTACAATTGAAAGTTATGAAGATACATTTGATCATGATGAGGTTTGTACATTTGAAAGTGATTTCCAATTTTTTTCAAACTCATTGTATGATGAAGAGTTAAATGAAGATCGGATGATTTTTTTCCAAGGTGTGTCAATGAGTAAGTTTCATATATTTTCAAATCCATTCTATGAAAAGGAGGAAATAATTTCAGACAAACAAAATGATGGAATAAATAAGTGCACTGATGATGTTTCTGATTTCCCATTCTCTGATGGTATTGGATTTCTGTTTGATGATGACAAAAGTGTGGAGTATAATTGTAGTGATGAAAATATAGAGACTTGTTCACTTGTCAGTGAACAGATTGCAGATTTGTTTATTTCTGAATACCAGGGATTTGCACATGATGATGATCTTGAAGTTTTGTCTCCAGCTTACTTTTGTTTTGACAGTGAAGAATCTTTGTGTAAAAATTCTTGACTCCCTGTGTATTTCCTGGAGTGATGGTGATACTGGCGGTGTTGATCAAAATTCTATTTCCATTTGGGATGAGGTATGTGATTTTAAAATTTCTAATCCATGTGAAGAAGACATTTGTTTGCATATCAAGGATGATAGAAGTCCAGATTTTATTGGTTCACATATGCATGATATGGAGGATATGATTCATGATCCAATGTTGTCTCCGAATAGAGATACTGAAGAGGTGGAAAAGGTTTCTGATTGACTTTCTTCAAACAGAAGGGATATGACAAAGTTTTTTGTTTTTTAAGAAAAGTCCTTTGATTGTGAAATTTTTATACAGTTGGGAGAGTGTTTCATAATACATAATAGTGAGAGAGATAATGAGGAATGTTGTATTTCATGTGCATGAATTTTGAATGTTAAAATTAACAGGGGTTTGTCCCATGATGATGAAAAATATGAATTACAGAATGGTGTATGGATTTTGGGCCAAGCTGAGCATAGTGATACTCTAAGAACTTGCAATAATAGTGACAAGAAAGATTGCATGAGTTTCTTCAGGAAGAATTTGATGAACTCAAAACAAAACTAGGTGTTTGATAGGGGAAAGTATGATTTGAGTTTCAAATTGTAACAGCTCAAGATAGGAGAGGTTCACACACAGAGGATTGAGGGTTTCCAATGCATGGACAACTCTTACTTATTCTCTTTAAAATTCGTTTCCATGCACAGTAGTTTAGGGTTTTTCTCATCTCCACCTTGCATTCATTTTTGCATTCTTTCCATCTGCTTCTGGTCCATTTCCTTTCTGCTCATTTTGTGTTTGTGTCTAGTTTGCTCACCCATAGATTCTAGATCCTTGCAATGATCTTACTATCATTCATCCCCAGACAGAGCCACTGTTGGGACTATAAATTTTTGCCTGATTTCACAAATTTTTATCCCCCTAAGTCCCTTATGAGTCCTTATCATAAGCACATTTTCCCTTCCATCATGACATTTGGCTTACATTTTGCATATTTTATCCCATGTTTCCATCAAGTCATGCATTCTATACATTTTGGTGCCTATCGTCATAGGTCCGTGACTATCTCCCCGATTCATTTTCTGCTTGCAAACATCTGTGTTGCCTATTGGCAAGATGTTTGCATTTGTCACGGTGATCAAATTTTTCTTGCAGGTATCGTTCGACGGAGTTCGTTTGGGTCTCGCCGACTAAGTCTTGTGAGTGGAGACTTTCGGTGAAGCAAATACAATCTACAAGAGGTCTTGCCGATGTCAGAGGTGTTACAGTGACTACGAACAAAACTAAAGGATGTCGGTGTGAGATCAAAACTCTCTTGGCGATATGGTGTAATCCTAAGGCTTTCGGTATAGCCCGATATACTCTATGGGACTTCTCCCCGAGTTTGAAATGTCTCAACGACATACATAAGACAAGTGGGCTCATCGGTGGGAGAAGTCATATGTCACAGCGACCCGAGTGTGGTTAAATTCTTTTGGTATAATAGGGTAAATTATATATGATGTCTTGCCAATAGTGGAATGTCACAATGACAAAAAATGGATGGACTCGTCAGCAAGATAAAGCATGTGTCTCAGTGACTTAGGGATGGTTGGGAGCTTTCGGTGGAACATGGGGTGTTCTATGTAAGGTCTTCTCAACTTTTCATTCTCTTGGCGAAGGCAAATGATGCATCTTGGTGAGAGTATGATTTTGTCTCATCGACTCAGAATGAATAATTTTTTCGGTGAAGCAAAGTGAAATCTATGAGAGGTCTCCCCAACAGATGGAAGCTACGGCAACAGTAAATGAGACAAAAGGAGCATATCGGTAAGAAACTATTTGTGTCTCAGTGATTGAAAAGTGTATTGGGGAGCCCCTCTCGGCGTAACTGATACTAGTCTGCGAGATGTCTTGTTGGTGTAATTAATTATTTAATTACACTTTAGCATAAGTTTACTTAGGCATATTCTATTCTCTAGGTTAATTATTATCCTTATCTTGTTGAGCTATCTTTTTGCTCAAAATAGGATTAGGGTTGTGCATGTCTTTCTTTTTGCATGATTTCCTTTTTTGAAGGCTTTTGCATTATTTCTAAGACAATTTCATTCAATATCATAATGTTGATTTTTGTTTGCACAAACTTGCTCTAGGAGTTTACAGAACATCTTTTTGTTTTGAATATCTGTTGCATGTGATAGGTGATTGCTTGCAGGTGATTCTTAGGGATTGTGAAGTTGGTTTTTCAACTTTTACATGGTATCAGAGCTCCAGACTTGTTGCTGCCTATTTGTGTTTTTTGAAGATATTCTCTCGTAGCCATTTTTCATTTTTTCTTCAGAAATCTAGCTTTCACTTAGTTGTTGGAAAAATGATTTTTGGGTTTTGTATTCAGGGTCAAAATATGAAGTGGGTATCTTTCATATTTTTGATATCTTGTACAGATTGGAAGAAAATTGCTGTACAAAAATTGGCGCGCATCATTTTTCTCATGGCTGAAGGTTTAAAAAAATATTTTTTTTCATCTTCTACTTGCTGGATCAAAAGACGATTTATGGGTTTTGTTTTTAGTTTTAAAATATTTCTGGGTTTTTGTTTTTGTCCACTCATTGTGAACAGATTTTGCAAAAATCAAATTAGAAGTAAACTTTTTTTTGTTAGAAAACCCATTTCCTGCAGGCTAAATTCAATTTTTTTTTAAAAAATCATAACTTTTGGCCATGGTGTCAAATTTTTGCAAATGAGATATCATCGGAAAGCTAGTTTCGACCTCTACACAGATTAGAGGTCTTTTTTTTTTTATCATGGAGGCAGATGTGAACCTTAGTTTGTGCATGCACTCAGTTTTGTTTTCATGCACTAGGTTTGCATTTTCTCTATAGTTTATGCATGTTTTGCATTCTCTCCTTTTACAATCATTGGGTATTGTAATAAATGAACTGATATAAAGTTCCATCAGGGGGGTTTCTTACATAATAATATGATTAGAGTGTGCATGCACTTTGATCCCCATCTTCATCTTGATTTGATGGTAGCTCGCATAGGTTATCTGGTTTCCTAGTTTCTTTTGGCCACATTTTTGCTCTTTCTTGACACATATCGGATTCATCAGTTCACACTACAGTTGAGAGATTATGTTTCTTGATCCTCATTGGTTCAGATTCTTCTCAGTTTGAGGGCCATGTTTTTATGGTTAATGTTCCAAAGTCTATTTTTGGTACTCCTTCCCATGGAAGAGTTTCAGTCACAGTTTGGCATCGGCATCGAGTTACATGGTTTCTAGATTTTGTCATCATCTCATCTACTATTGCTTCACAAATTTTAGGGTTGTTCTAGTTGGTGAGTTTTCGAGTGTTCTGTGGCATCGGGTCTGTTGTCACATTATTATGATTCCGATTTTGGTTTTAGTTGTAGACATAACTATTTTTATTTGCTTGTCAGATTTGTGGTTCCAGTGTTACTCCACAATGTTCTTCCAGTGCTTCTTTGTAGTAGTCATCTCATTGTAGGGGCGTTTTGTCCCACTGGGTTTTCCTTCTCTACCTCATCATTGCATTTGTAAATGAGTACCTGATAAGGCCTTGTTGTCGGGACTCATCTTTGCATAATAATTTGTTTCTCCCTAAGTTGCATTTATGGGGGGTGTTGGTGTAATTAATTATTTAATTACACTTTAGCATAAGTTTACTTAGGTATATTCTATTCCCTAGGTTAATTATTATCCTTATCTTGTTGAGTTGTCTTTTTTCTCAAAATAGGATTAGGGTTGTGCATGTCTTGCTTTTTGCATGATTGCCTTTTTTTAAGGCTTTTTCATTATTTGTAAGAAAATTTCATTCAATATCATAATGCTAATTTTCATTTGCACAAAATTGCTCTGAGAGTTTACAGAACATCTTTTTTTTGTTTTGAATATCTATTGCATGTGATAGGTGATTTCTTGCAGGTGATTCTTGGGGACTGTGAAGTTGGTTTTTCAACTTCTACATGTCTCATCGACATCATAGGGTCACAACGATTGTGAATAAAAAAAAATACATCTCGGTGTAAGGCTATTCCTGGACTTCGGCATGAAGAGCAGATGGTCACGGCAAATGCGGAGCAAGGGAACACTGGCAAGAACAATCAGCAATATATTGCCTTCGGCATACCTGTAGGGTTGTCTGGGCGATTGCCTCTATAGATGATTAATTAAGATTTATACACTATGGGCCAACATGCACGAGATTTTCTCGAATTCTATGGTGGCCGACATGAATTTGAAGTGTCATGTTTTTATCATGTTGGTGTATATATATGCACCCAAATTGTAATTAGAGGATCAGATTTGAGAATAGACACAGATAGTAGGTTAGGAATGGCTATAGTAGAATAAATTTTTCTTAGCAGAGACATGGTGCATGTTTTCAAATGGTGATTTCAATGAAACTCTGTTAGTGTGGCAGTTTATTTTTGGTATCAATTGTATGTTGAGTTATTTGAAAAGCATTGTTGAAGTTGTCTCCAAGTTGATTCTTTCTGGTTATTTAAATTGATGTAAAAAGTTTATTTTTAGTTTATCTATGCACATTTGCTGCATTTGTGTGGTTAATCAATTGGTTCTCTCAAGTAGAGATTAAATCCTTCTCGTTGATCATAGTAATCAGGAAGATTCATCTAGATTATTAAAGAAGAGCTCAGTATTCATAATCTTGCATTGTTTATACAAGTTATGAATAGATGATATGCCTGCAATTTAATTTTCTGCCAGAATAAGTTGTCCACTTCTGTTTCATTTGACTCTGCATACCCAACAAGGCACTGGTATATGCAATTTCATTATTTGAATTTGTTCAGCTTCTTTATATCTGTTTATTGATCATTTTAGGAGTTAGATTAGAAAACTGCTTTTGCTATTGCTATCAAGTTTGGTTTCATTTGTTCACTGTCATCTTCCATTGTGGACAAAGCACTTCAGAAGGATAATCATAAGATAAGCGTGCATTGTTCAAGAGAGGTACACCCGCCTGGGTTTGGTAGCACCTAAATAGTAGAAGGTTGAATTCTTTCCACCTTGTCTGTTACCCTAAAGCATATCAAGAGATTGGCAGCATCTTGAGGCATTTAGCCTGCATTATTGAGAGCTAACATGATGCAAGGCATCAAGACATTCATGTCTCTTCCATGTTGACCCAATATATTTTCCTTTATCTTTTTCATTTTTCTCATGTTTTCCTTTTAGGGATGACACAAGGCGTCGAGACATTCATGTCTCTTCCATGTTGACCCGAAAGGTTTTTCTTTGTTTTCGCTCTCTTTGTGTCATTCTTCCAGTTCAATGTGTATTTGGGGAATGATGACAATTGCGAGCTCCCTAAAAACATTGTAGAATGAATATATTGACCCTAAATTCATAAATCCCTTGTGTGTTTGGCGTTTTCATTTTGGGGGCAACCCCCTTTTCTCTTTTTTTTTTGCATGACATATCTTTATTTTGAAACATATGACTTGGAATAGGGCTTTCCAAGTTGTCTCTCATGTCCTCTTTATTGTTAGCATTTATCATTTTCTACTTTAAAGTAATTTCTCATAGCATGGTGTTTAGAAATTTCTTTAAACTAGGGGCATACATTGGCATTATTCTTTTGCATTTCTCATGTTTTAGTGTGTAGTCTTCTTACTTCATGCAATGTGTCTTCCACTTTGTAGATGACATTAGGTGTGATGTCCTTGTAAAGCGTGATACCTCTTAGCATATTATATTCCTCTCAATGGCTTGATGTGACACACTGCATCCCCTAAGTTGTGAATCTTCTATTCTTTGATTGGTACTCTCTTGGAGACACTAGGCATGATGTTCCCTAAGTTAAAGACCTTACAATAACTAAGCAAGACTCCTTTTAATGTTCCTTACATTATTTTTCAATTTCAATTATATGGCCACCTTACATAATACACCTTGCATGCCTGTGGAGCCATCTTGTTTGTTCATGAGTCTCAAACATATGAAGCTTTGCTTGCCTAATGAAGCTAGAAGTTCATTTTTGCATGGCGCCTTAAATCAAAGTTATCGGGAGGTATAACTTTGGTATGGTTTGACGGGAAGCCCAACCAAGGCATGACTTCCCCATAGCCACTCAAGTGTGTGTGTGAGCGCATACCAGCCATGTGTGTATGTGTCTCACCTCTCTTAGATCCTCACCCAATAGATAGCCTAATGTTCCATTGCCTCAAAGTGAGCATGCATTTTTCAAACAAACAACCTACATCTAATCCACATCATGTTGGAAAAATGGTTGAAGCTTGATCCATCCCCCCTTTTTGTTCTATTTTTCTTTTCTCTTTGTATGTGGCAGTGTATGCTTGTGCCTTGATGATGATTTTTATATTATTTTCATCCGTGTTCTTTTGTGCCTATAATGGTTTTCCATGGGATCTTTATCTTAGGGGCTTGATCACCCATCTTGATCATTGTCATCCTATCTCACTAGGATTAGTTCATTTGGATCCCTCTTGATGCAATTTCATCTACTTTAGTGTGAGTTTGAAGCAAGTTCATCCTCTCACTAAAGAGGGGGCTAAATGTACTGTCAAATTTCACACTTGTTTGGGCCCTCCTTATAAAATTAAGCTTAACGATGCCTTGACTTAGTGTTGTAATGTGATTAGCACACTCACATTAGGTCTTGGGCCCTTGTAAACTAAATAAACCTAATCCCACCTTATCTGGAGTGTTGTAAAATGTTGTAGCACACTCTCACACTTTTCTAGGGTTTTATTAAATAATTGGGCTTCTTCATGCTTTAATTGGCCTTATTTTGCATCCACAAGCCTCATTTAATGCATCTTTTTAAGGATAATCTTGACATAAATCAACATCCAATCATAATTCAAGTTTTTTTAGGTTGTGTGGCCCATATTTGGTGGTTTGGGACTCATACGCCACCTTGGGCATATGAGTCCCACCTAGAGTTTTGGGTCTCGATCTAGATTTTGCATCATTGTAAGCACTTTTTAAAATGGTCCCATAATTAATGCCTAATGGGACTCATATGCCACTTCTTGTGTATGAGTCCCATGTGGCCAAAAATTAAATTTAATTCAAATTCTTGGTGGAATTTTATCCTCCTAGATCTGATGTCGGCTTGTAGTGTTGCAATTTTGAAAAAATTACCATAATTAAATATAAATACAAGTTTCTTTCACTCATTTTACACCTAGCAAGTTGAATGAGCATCCTTATAGCAAGCTTGATTTTACAAGAGAATTCAAGTGTTTACAAGAGAATTGAAGAGTCTTCAATAGTTGATTATTAAGATATTTAGAGCATTATTCAAGCATCAAGTATCATGTCAAAGCCATCATGCATCATGTTTTTTTTTAGCTAACAATTGTGATGTAGGGTTTCATGATTCAAGCTAGCATTCCATTCAAGGTCTATCCTATTCAAGCAAGAGTCAAGATCTACATCCATTGGAGCCACTTCATACATGTTTGTGGCACTTTATTTCTAGGGTTTGGTGAGTTTCAAAATCATATTTTGTTCATTCATCATTCTCCATTCTTATTTCATTTTATTACAAGATTTGATTACCAAAATAGAATTTGACCAAGGAAAACCCATATCCACTAACAAAACAACATTTTTTCCCTCTCTTTAGTGTGCAATTTGTAGGTCTAGGTTAAATATAAACATTGAAGAGCAATCTTGGAGAAAGTTGTCAAAGTGTTCAAAGTTGCCAAAGTTGTCACCTTGCATTGAAGATCATTGGAAGACTTCTACAAGTTGCAAATTAGGGTTTCGGATCTAAAAATCAATTGGAAAGGATACTAGACATTGAAGACCAAATTCAGACCTTGAAGTTCCAAAAAACTCTAACTAGACTGATACGCCAATTCTAGTATATGAGTCCTAGTATAAGTCATTATTCAAATTTTTGTTGTTCCAGAAATCCTTTTGCCAGATTTTAGTTTCTGCCCAAAAACCCTAATCTGGGACTAAATCACCTAGACTAGAAAATGAGTCCCAGCAGGCTTTACAATCAGTGTTTTTTAGCATTTCAGAGCTTCATCCAGTCTTCTTCAGGTTTCCAGGTGCACACATGCCATTTTGTAGCTTTTTGTTCTAATTTTTATGCATTTCTAGATCATTTAGTGAAAGATTACATTGCATTAGGTTTAAAAAAAATTATTTGCATTTCATTAGTCTTTCCAAGCCCTAGCTTGGTGGTGAACTCCTCTTGTAATCATAAATCAAACCCTAGGACAACCCTATTACAAGAGCTCTTTCTCTCTTGCATATCTTGGATTGATATCTATACAGTTTCCCTTTAATGAAATTGTTATGAAGTGTGTTGTTTTATGTCCTAAACCATAAATCAATCCTTTTTTCCACCTTTCACTCAATTGTATGTGTTTTTTTTCGAGTGCAAGGAAAAACTCTTTGCAAGATGTATAGCATTCTAACTGTCCATAAACAAGTAACTTCTAGCCTATTGTTTGCCCGACTCTTCCATGAAAAGTTGCAGCCATATCATCTTTTTGCTTGTCTCTGTTGTAGCTACATACTCTACCTCTGTGGTGGATAAAGCAACCACCTTTTGTAACTAAGAAATCCAACATATGGCTATCCCACCAACTGTAAAAACATAACCTGTGGTACTCCATCTAGTATCGATATCCCCTACCAAATCTAAGTCAACATAGCCTATTAAATAAGTATTAGAGCCCCCAAAACATAAACATTTATTGGATGTACCTCTCAAATACCTAAGAATCTATTTTATTGCATTTTAATGCTCCATTATGAAATTACTCATATACCTGCTAACAACTCCTATGGAATGTGTAATATTTGGGCTCATGCATACCATGTCGTACATTAAAATGCCTACAATTGAAGCATATGGTACCTTGGACATTTTGTTTTACTCTTCTTGTGTCTTTGAACACATATTCTTAGTCAATTTAGGAAAAGGTGTGTTGACAGCTTTATCATTCTCCATATGAAATCTCTGCAACACTTTATCAATATAATCAACTTGAGATAAATAAATAAAAATAAATAAAATTATATCTCTAGTAATCTTCATACCAAGGATTTGTTTTGCTTCCCCAAAATCCTTCATAGCAAAATAATTTTCTAACTGCTATTTTAAGTCCCTTATGTGATCCATGTTACACCCCACTACAACCATATCATCAACATATAAACATAAAGTATAATAGCTATCATCATCTAACCTCTTAAAATAAACACAATGGTTTGAATTACACTAGTTGTAGCCTTGCTCAGTCATTAAACTATCAAATTTAATATACCATTTCCAAGGTGCTTGCTTCAAGCCATATAAACTTTTCTTCAATTTGCACACCAATTTCTCCTTACCTTTGACCTCAAATCCTTATGGTTGTTCCATATATATTTCTTCCTCCAATCACCATGGAGAAAAGTAGTTTTAACACTTAGCTATTCCAAATACAAATCTTTAGCAGCCACATACTTAAAACAATATGAATAGAAGTCATTTTAATAACCAAAGAAAATATTTCATCAAAATCAATTCTATTTTCTGTGCAAATCCCTTTACAACTAACCTGGCTTTAAATCTTTTCTTACCTCCATCTTCCTCTTTCAACCTATAAATCCATTTGTTTGGTAAAGCCTTTTTACCTACAATAAACTTGCATGATTCCCAAGTCTACTTTTTTAGCAATGAGTCCATCTCTTCTTCAGTTCCATGCTCCCAATAAGCCTTGGCATCCACCCACATAGCTTTACAATAACATTCAAGTTCACTAGCATTAGTAAATAAAATAGAATACAAAGAAGGAGAAAATATTTCCAGAGGTCTATTTATCCTTGAAGATCGTCTAACATTCACTGGATTTTGTGGTATTTGTTGTTTCTATTGTTGCAAAGCATGTGGAACCATTGAAATATCATTTTTTAGAATATCATCCATTATTACATAATCATTTTTTTTCTTCTCATGCTGCTACAACTAATCTTTATACAACACCTTCTCATTGAATATGACATCCTTGATTCTCACAATTTTTTGATTTTCAAAATCTCAAAGCCTATAACAAAATTCATCAATGTCATATCCAACAAATATACCTTTATTTGACTTACCTTCCAGCTTGGTTCTATTTTCAGAATCTACATGTGTGTAAATGCTTCACAAATGAAGGTTCTGAGAAAAGAATAACTCACCTTCTTACCATTCCATGCTTCCTCTGAAATACCACAACCCAAAGGATTAAAAGGATCTCTATTAATAAAATAAACAATAGTGTTTATAGCCTCTTCCCACATGTTTAAAGGCAACCCAATATGCAATATCATACTTCATGCATGCTCCATTATTGTCTTATTCATGTTATCAACCACTCCATTTTTTTGTGGAGTCATTGGAACCATTTTTTTCCTATGAATACCATTAGAGGAACAATAATATTTGAAATATTTTCTAGAATACTCACAACCATTATCATATCTAAGACATTTTAACCTTTTACCTGTCTCATTCTCAACCAAGATTCTTTAATTTTTAAATGTTTCAAAAACATCATATTTTTGACTAAGGAAAATAATCTTGAATACTCTCTTGATGATCTTGTAAAGTCTTGGAATGCTTAACTCTTGAGTGCTTGACTTGATATTATGAAGGCTTGATGAAATAATGATTTGAGAGCTTTTTTATATAGGCAGTGCACTCAAATGACCATTTATTTGATCCCAAAGGCCGACATAGAAGAAATTTGAACTTAAAACCAAATTTTCCCACTTAAAACCTTGAAAATAGGCCAAAGAGGACTCATTCACCTTCTATGGTGAACGGGTCCCACAAGGCCTATTTTGCTTGCTAAAATGTTGGGGAGTGTGTAAATTAAGTTTATACGTTGATATTGTTAGGTTTTTGATTAAAATATGCTTTGGGATGCATAATATGGGGTCATAGGGGCTTATTAATGATGATATAAAGGTCATAAATGCAATAAGGCCCAAAATACAATGTGAAAACTTGTAAATAAATATACTTTACAACATTAAATTAAGGCCAAAGTGGGTCTATTTAGCTTAGAAGGGCCCTAAATCCCATATGAATGTGTAAAACACTTTACAACACTATATTCGGTCCACCTTAGTTTACAAACCTCCTAAATTTAATGTGAAGGTGTAAATAAATACACTTTACAACATTAAATTAAGGCAGAGTTAAGTTAATTTAGCTTAAAAAGGGCCCAAGACCTAATAATGTGGATGTGTAAAACACCTCACAACACTGGATCAAGGTGACATTAAGTCCAATTTATCATTAATTACTCCCAAATCAAGTGTGAAAATGTACACGGCGACATTTTTTGACACTATAGGTAGTAATGGGGGTCTTGTTGGAATTAACCGTTTATTCAGGATATTTCCTTATCAAAATTTTGGGCTAGTTTGAGGTGTCCCTACCTTCTGATTCTTTCTTGCTTGTTGCATGGGCTATTGGCCCTATTTTTCTCCTTTAGAATATTTGTTGGAGAGGAATCATCATATTTTCCAAGGATATCAAATCCTCATCAGGTATATTTGGTAAAAGGTCTTGAACTCAGTGAAAGGAACTATAGATACTAAGTGTTATATTGATCAGAATCTTAAATTATTTGATATTTTGATTGTGAAGAAACTAGAGTTGGGCTATTTGAATGATCTAGCCACTCCTAGTCTTCAAGCTAAACCTTCTTCCAAAGCTAATAGATTTGGTAAGTGGTCTCCTCCCCCTCAGGGTATCTTTAAGAAAATATTAATGGCTCCTCTACGGGTAATCCTATTATTGTAGGTATTGATGGTCTTGGATATAACATTGGTTTAGTTCAATTCTTCTTCTCTATTGCTATTGGGTTTTATACTAATAATTAGATGGAAGCTCATCCTTTTCTTGTTGCTTTGGAGAAAGCTTTTGTTTTGGGTTGGAATAATGTTATTTGTGAGATGGATTCCATGATTTTAGAATCTCTAAGTTTGAAAAATGAAATCTCTGATGATTCTTCTTGGAAAGTAGCATCCTTGGTTGCTTAGATTCTAAATCTTTCTATCCACTTTCATTCCATTTCCTTTTTTTGTATTCCTCAGGAATGGAATACTATTATTGATTGTTTAGCTAAGTGGGCCTCTGGTACTCATCGAGGATGGAACACTTTTTTCTATGATTTTTTATTTCCTGAACAAGCTACTCATTTTCTTCATGTTCTTCGTGCAAACAACCAATGATCATAGTTTATTCATCATTAGTTTTTCTAATTCTATTGGTTCTTAGTGGTGGTGGATTGGTGGAAAACCGCTTTGGTCACTCCTTATTTTTATTTCCATGGCCATTCTTGTTATTTAGAAATCTTTATGTATTTTTTTGGACTTATTGATTAATATAATTTTATATTTTTTTCCAAAAAAATAAATATTCTTCAAACTCCATTAAAATTTCTTCAAAAATTGAAATTTCAAAAATAAAAAATTTAAGAATACCCTTTGGTGCCAAAAGTGCGTAACACCCATTTTAAGCTATCAAACTCACATTTTCATTAATTCTTAAAAGATTGGGAATTATAACCCTATTTCAATGAAAACTCCCAAAAATTTTGTACTAAAAAATATATAGAATGAGTTTTAATCAAACAAAATATGTTGGGAGGTTTCTACACTCCCCTAATCCTAATCTAATACTCAAAATTGAAAGAAAATGAATAATTTATAAGAAATTAACAAAACGCCTCAAAGTATGTCAAATTTCAAAATAGAAAATACCTCAAGCACGCCAAACAATTGTGCAAGGTAACTTATACACACACTTCCCTTCCAATTCCTAACCCAAAATTTGATCCCATCAAATTCCCCTTCCAAATGCACTCCCAAACAACAATTCAAATTCTCACAAGAAGAGGGTTTTTTCCTCTAACCATTTCTTTCCAAAATTTACATCATGAAAAAGAAAACCCTTTTTCCTATTTACCCTTTTTTCCAATTTCCAATTTTAAAAATAATTAAATTACTTTTCCATTTATTCATACTATATTTCCTTCAATTTTCTACAAAATCAAAATAACCATTCAAATCCATTTCTAATTAGCAATCATCAATTAAATTCACATTTTAAATCCATATAAGCCTATGTTCAATTAGATTTATAGAAATCAAAATTTAAATAAGAGAATTAAATCAATCATAACTTTTATTTTCCCAACCCAAGGAACCTTGCAAAATAATTAAATAATGACTTAACTTCATTTCTATTTTTTTGCCTTTCTTGAAACACAAAAAAGAAAATCAATCACCAATATGAGAAATCATTTAAATTCCTAACATTTCATTTATGGGAAACACAAAATTTAAAACTTTAATTTAATACAACATTTATTGGTCATCCACAACATATAGGGATTCTAGAATAACTCTTACCTTGAATCTGGGCCATTAATGGTCAACTATGACACATTCCATACTTTATTCGAGTATGATTAGGGAATAGATAGAGAGACCTAGTGTGACATCTCTTAAATAATGACTATTAGGAAATTACTCAGACCTGTGTAGTCATGTGGAGAAATAACTCTATACTTGTAACCACCCAATGCACACCAAAGTTACTTTCTCAATGTATATATAACCAAAGCATAACATAATCATTTGACTAGGTACAATAACATAAAACAAAAGGTAAGATTGATTATATAAATCATACATTGAACATCAATAACTAGGTTAAAATTTAATTACTAAATGAATAATACACATCACTAAATTGAAGCATAATGATAAACCAAACATTTAAGCATCACATAGACATACAAACATACAAAATGTCAACAATCGACATACTAAAGAACATCATCTTAGACTTGTGGTAGTTCATATAAACCCTTCAGGGCAAGAATACAACCACAAAAAAATCACAAACAAATGATGAAGGTGAAACACCAATCTCACATAAACAAGATGTAAATGGGAGGGATGCTTCATCTCCTTTCAAGCAGCCACACTAGAAACCACCTATGCAAGACCAAGAGTCAAAACTTAAAAATTCACTTATTTAGAAACCACTTCCATATTAGATGCCCACTATGGAAGACCAAGAGTCACAACTTAGAATTCTATATTAGATATGATTTTTGAAATTTGAGCTTGAGTCTCCACAATAAGAAATTAATACTTTAACCAACCAAACTCAACCCCTTTATACTAGATGATCTAATTTTAAAAAAGAAACTTCTACAACTATAGAACTAAACATGAGGGTTAATTCAGATTTATTTGGCACCTCTTGCAATCTTACTTTAAAAAACTAGCTCTGTCTAACACACTGTCTAACACACTGTTAGTAACATGCTTATGCATTTATACATTAATTATAACATTTATTATAAAACAGATGCACAAAACAAAACTTAAGAGCCAAGAAAGAAATGACCCGGATTCAAATTTATTCTTGAGTAATTGGCCTGAGTTGGAGCGCCCATTTGTTGGAGCTTCGTTTTAATTGTAGTCCCCACGATTCCATCATTCCTCGCATCTTCCCTGCTAAATAAATTGCTTCCCAAATCTTGTCTTCTTCGAACCCTTGGGCGCATATCCGACAGTGTTTTGCTAGCATATCAGGAACTATCGATAGACGTGCAACAATAACATTTCTCAATGAACTTTCTGTCCAGCAGATCAAATCCTTCGCTATGTCGACCTCTGACAGTGCCTCCAAATCCTCCACATTGGCGATCGCTAGCTCAGTCTCCATTACTTGGCATAGTTTGTAGAGGTTATTGCTGGGTGCTATTCTCATCCAATCCTTGCTATGACCATTCTCGTTGGGTCTTCCTTCTATTACTCCAAGTAGATTGTGCGTTTTCAGTAGTGCCTTGGCATCCTTAAATAAGTTTTTCGTTTTCAGTAGTGCCTTGGCATCCTTAAATAAGTTTTTTGCCATCTCAATTGTTATTTCCTGATCAGAATCATCTGAGATAATAGGAAGCCTTGCATATAATTGCCGGAGCCTAGAGAGTTCTTTTTCGGCAACAATACTTACTTCATCAGTTCTTGTGTGCAAACTGTCAGCTTGGAAGCAAGAATCGCTCTCCTCAAGGAAGGTGAGCAAATCCCAAGCTTGACTGCAACTATTAAAAACTTTGTTCAAACGATCTGACTTCACCGGCTTATGGAGTTTAATCATAAAGAGGAGGAGGGACACTATCGTCATCTTCTAACAATGGTTTTCTAAATTTGGAAAATACTTGACAACTTGAGGAAGTGCCGCTTTTTGGAGTTTATCTACTAGCTGGAAACCTTGATCCACCCATTCCAAAGCAAATGGGGTGAATAAAGAAGTGGTGATGCTGCCATTATTACGGCTTTCCTTGAAGAGAAGTTCTATCCTGTTAATAGAACTCCTATTGGCATTCCACAGATCTGAAGGATCTTCTCCAGGCATGCAGAGGCGTTCCACAATTCCAACATATGACTTATAATGATACCTTGCAGGTAGTGTAGGCTGAATTATCTGCCGCCAATACCTCGCATGCTTGTGACATTCCCATAAAATCTGGCCAAACACAATGTCTGACAAAACCCAAATGAATTTGCTTAGTAAAACCACCAATATCTGAAGCACCCTAAGGACATGCAGTAGCTTATGCAATCTGAGAAGTGTTACGATTCTTGTCAAGGACATGCCGAGAGAGAAGTTTAATATTGACCGCCAATTTTGGAGATCGTACATGTCAATTGTTTCGAATAGGGCCTGTGTCCAAAACTCTTCAAAACAAAAGTATTTATTGCGAATGAGAAGCGATGAATACCATCTCCAGCAGATGATAACCCATTCTATTAAGATGTAAAAACATACTGATAAAAATAGCGGCATTACAGGCTCATAAAATCTATTAATAGCTCTTAAAAAGCTTAAACACAGTACACCATCTGTTAAATACGTTGTGATTGGAAATATGACCACCAATCCCACTGCTGAAGTCAACATTGATCTGGCTATTACATAATCGGGCTGTGAAAGGCGAACAACAATCCATGACTTGAACAACTCATATTCAAAATCATTCCACGAACTGGACATTCTTGATGGGGTGGATGGGCATGGACAGACACAGAAATTAAAACACAAACTTATAAAGATAAACACAAACACTTAAATCTTTTACGTGCTGCTGCACACTTTTGTATTGCTTATCCAAAAATGGTTTACATCTGCCTCTTATATAGAGGACTTGGGATACATATAGATAATTCTAGAAACTACAAAATACAGTTTAGAAATTACAAAGACTCTTCTAGGACTTAGGCCAGCCTGTCTATATTCTAGAACAATCTCTAACTTAGCTAGAAACTATCTAACCCTTTCTACAAACTTCTTATTTGATTTGTCTTTTTCCAATATAATATTTGTCTTATTTGTATTCCCAATGAGTGGGAGAAATTATATTCCAACACTCCTCCCTAATTTCTACCACAAATGTTGCGGCATTCCCCAATCTCTTTTGCCATTGACAATTGTCTTCTTTGTCTTCCTTTCCTTATAGTTGCAACCAACTCTTCAAACTTTCTTGAATCCTTTTCTTTTCCATCTTAATGATCTTTATGCCTTGACGATGCCTTTGTCCTAGTCCAACTACTGTGCCAGTCTCTCAAACCTTTGCATTTTCAAAACTTCAACCTTGAACTTCTTGCAAACTTGCCATCTATAGATGTCTTGCCAAAAGTATTTGTTATGCCTTCAAACTTGCCATGATTGCCATCATCTTCTACATGTGAAATTTTATACTTGAACCAATTTTTAAGCATACCTGTAATTTTTCTGCCAACTCAATCCATAAACCCATCCACAATCCATTTTCATATAACTTGCCATAGAATCCTTCTTGCACACTTTGTTCCAACATGTCTTTTCAGAATGACTCTTCAAACCACAAATACTGCAAGGATATAAGTCCCAACATCTATCATTTGTATGCCCTTTTATGTTACAATGACAACATTGCACACATTCCATTTCTTTAACAAATTTGGTTACACCTGTATTATTTCCTTTACCTATCATATATCCAAGACCTTCATGCTTTGGCCTTATTATTGGCTTAATTGGCTCTCATCCCTTGATCATGCCTTCTTAGTCCTTGTCCTTTGTATCCCATTCTTTCCATGATCTTTAAACCAACATTTTTTTCATTTCCTTTACATCTAACAACATTATCTTTTTGACAATTTTTATCACAAATTTCTTCAGCAAAAACACATTTATCAATGCACGAATTCAAATCCTCTATACCACAAGAAACATCACATACAGATTTTGACTTCAAACATTCATTCAATTTTGTAATTTCCTTCATCTGCAAGCTATTTGCTTCTTCTAATTTCTTTAATTTCTCTTCTAAGTCATCAACCAATTCCACTCTTTGTTCCAGTTCTTCATTCTTTTTCTTGATCTCCTCAAACAATCTTAACTTTTCCTCTAACTCTTCATTCCTCTTTTTAACCTCATCAAATAATTTTAACTTTTCTTCTAACTTTTCACTTTTATCTTTAACTTTTTCTAATTCCTTTTCAAGGTTATAATTTTCATCTAAAAGTTTACACTTTTCTCTTTGCATCTCTTTATTAATTTCAAAATAAAATCTATTATTCCTTTTAACAATATCCAATTGTTCTTTACGCTTTGTTAATTCTTCTTCCAAAAAATTGTTTTTACCCACTAAATTTTCATTCTCTTTTTTTAACCCTTTTTCCAATTTTTCCCATTGAAACAAATAATTAAACTCACCTTATTCTTCTTCTAGAAACTTCCCGTGCCTTCCAATATCTTCTTTAATTTCTTCGTAATTAACTTTGCCACTACAATTTCTACAAATTTTGGACAGCGTCTTTCTTGCCAACTTCTAAGGACTGCGGCCTCATGTCAATCTCTAATAACTCTGCATTTCATCCGATACCCTTCTCTTTGAAATCTCAGACAAAAATAATATGCAACGGAATCAATAACAACGACTTCCTCCTTAATGGTCACGGCCTATTAACAGACAGCTTCTCTAATCTTAAATCTGCCTCTCCTTTTATCTCTCTTATTGAAAATAATGATCTGCCAATTAGACTTTGATTTCTAATAGAACAGCAATGATCTTCATAACTCTTTCAAGTGGCTTCAACAAAACTAGCGACTTCTTCTCCTGCAAACTTCAGATCTACAGCTTGAAATTTCTAACTGGCGATTCCAATGATCTTCTTTGTTTGATAGCTTCTTCTGTTGATGACTTCGTCTCTTGACAGCCACTAAACACTCCCATAGTTTCTCCTGCTCTCCAAGGTCTTCAGGGTCTACTATGCAGCTCATAGAAGACAGCTTAGACATAGAACCCACGCCCAAGTTTCACTCACTGCTCTGATACCACTCTGATGGGGTGGATGGGCATGGACAGACACAAAAATTAAAACACAAACACTTAAATCTTTTATGTGCTGCTACACGCTTCTGTATTGCTTATCCAAAAATGGTTTACATCTGCCTCTTATATAGAGAACTTGGGATACATATAGATAATTCTAGAAACTACAAAATACAGTCTAGAAATTACAAAGACTCTTCTAGGACTTAGGTCAGCCTATCTATATTTTAGAACAATCTCTAACTTAGCTAGAAACTATCTAACCCTTTCTACAAACTTCTTATTTGATTTGTCTTTTTCCAATATAATATTTGTCTTATTTGTATTCCCATGAGTGGGAGAAATTATATTCCAACAATTCTTTCACCTTTTTCTGTAGTTGGTTGAATTTCTTCATCTTGAACAGTTGACAGAAGTGCAGAAATTTTATTTTTCAAAATGCGACGAACAGCAATGCCAGCTATAAATGTGCAGCATAAAAGAATAATAAGAACTGAAATAAATATAAATACAAGCGAGTGATCAGTTACATCAGTAGAATCATCGCCACTTATAGACTTGTGAAAGATGAATTTCTTAATTGGATAGTATAAACCTGTTACTAACACTACAATGGCTGCCAATTTGTCTGCCGAACGTGGTCCGACCATTCCAGTAAAAAAGTACCCCAAGAACACACAAATATTAAGTTCGGAGGCAAAAAGAATCTTTTGATGAGCGCCCCATTTGTTGAACACCTCGATATCGTGCAACACCTCGGGTGGTTGTGGAGAAAGAATGATGGTTGCCCCGATCATGAAAGCAAGAAGCTGTATAGGGAAAGAGCCGAGGTTGAGAGCCTTTGTTGGTATCCACCTCGCTCTTTTCTGAAAGGCAGTCTTTGCATCCAGTGCTACCAGACAAGTAAATCCGCACACACATAGAGAAGCTAAAATAGCAAATGGTTCCATTGCACTTCTAGGTAGAACTAACTCTCGGCAAGTAAACCAGCTTATCTGAGATTATTGCGAATAATAAATTATATTTAGGGAGATTTTCTGACCTAATTCTCGTATCTCACTGAGTCGAGAATTTATGTGAAATCTCTGCCGTTGCCACCATTTTCAGCTTTCGAAAACCTCACAGACAGCAGAATTTTCTGGGCTCATTCGAAGATCAGGTAAGTTGTGGTGAACGTGCCGGCTGTTTATGGTGAGGCCACCCACACTGTACAAATGCTCCTCTACCGAGATTTCAACTCGAATTGATAATGCAATCGAGCACAGTCATAGGTATATTCAGACGTCCAAATGATGAAGCATCAGTTGCCTCGTTAATGTCACGACGTTAATAAGAAAGCCATTTTTGTTTTTCCTATGCCGGAGCCCTATCAAACCATCTCTCACCGTGAAGACTAGTTAGAGTCGAATGTAGGCCCACACGTATATAAGACACTAAAATACAGTTCATATTGGAAAATGAAACGAAAAAGCGAGAAATATGTCGCAATACAAGGCTAATGAATTGTTGGCACCGACATGAGTGCAGTTTTGCTCTTGAAATAATCTGCAGAATACAAACCACAAAATTAGAACAATATATTCTACAATATCAATGTAATTGACTTTTTGTACATACAAAGAATTTCTGTTCACACTTCTAGAAAAATTCATTCGAAAAATTTACTGCCAACAATTCACTGTGGGAAAATTCAGTCATGACAAATTCACCTCAAGGAAAATTCATCACCATAAATTTACGGTAGGAAAAATTAATTGCAAACTTGTTGATCGTGAAGGTGAATGGCAAATTTAAAATAATAATTATATTATTCATATATAAAAACCTCTAAGTAAAATTGAAATTATTATCTTATTATAAAGAATCTATCAAAAAATAATAAGAGTAATTATAAATAGACTACACATTTTATTTTAAATTAATTATTTTCACATTTCTTTTTAGTCTTTTGAAATTCTTTTTCATATGGCTTTTGTGAAAATATCATCAAATTGTTCTTTAGATAAATAAGCATTCAAGTTAATTTCCTCATTAACAATGAGTTTTCTAATATAAAATGATTTTTTATGTCAATGTATTTGCTTCTTCCATGACAATTATGTTGTTGCTATGTTGTTGTCACCATGGTTTCTTTTCCTTATGTCTTGAATATGATTTAAATCTATAAGATCTCTCCCCAACCAAATTGAATGGAATAAGGTAGACATGGTTGTTACATTTTCAATTTCAGTGATTGAAAAAATAAACAATGGGCTACTTTTTTAAGCCTATGATATGACTCCTAACCCAAATTAAAAAGATATATTCGAAAGTGCTCTTTGTATCACCAATGTTATATATGCAATCACCATATATATAGGCAATTAACTAAAAAATATCCTATGTAGTATATGAAGTACAGTGATTTTTAGTGTCATTAACATCTCTCAAGATTATTTTTCCTATTTAGAAGTGAATATATTTTGGTATTTCCATGAACATAGAGATTAAACTCACTACATACATTAAATTATGTCTTATAGTTTTCAAATACATCAAAATTCCAACCAATTTGCAATAAAATGTTGGATACAAACATTGCCCCCACCATCATCCTTACCAAAAAAATTCCCTATTACAATGCTGGTATTTCATTCGACATTATAAATTTTTTCAACATGTCATTTACATACTTTCTTTAAACTATAAATAATAATAATAATAATAATAATAATAATAATAATAATAATAATAATAATAATAATAAAAAAAAATCAAAAAATCAAAAAATCAAAAAATCATGATAAAACAATACACCAAAAACATATTCACTTATAAATGCTGCTATATTATTCAACATTATAAATGTATTCAACATGTCATTTGCATACTTTCTTTGAACTATAAAGAAAAAATCATTATTTATATGATAAAACAATACACATTATATTTTCAGGGAGATTTTCTGACCTTTTTCTTGATTCTCCTCGATGGAAGAATTTATGTGGAAACTCTGTCGTTGTCTGCATTTTCAGCTTTCAAAAAACATATCAATGTAAAACTAAAATTATTATCTTCATTCTAAAGAATTCATTAAAAAAATTAATAAAAGAATAGTTGAGATTAGTTGAAAGTGTAATATATTAAGGCGTTTCTTTCCTACTTTAATCTTAGTTCGAACATTATTATGTATTTTATATTAAATCAATTATTTTAAGATTTCTTTTCAATTTTTTCAATTTTTTTTTAATATGACTCTTCTAAAAAAAAGTCAACAAATTGTTTTAGATCTACACATTAAAATTAATTTCCTCATTAACAATGAGTTCTCTAATATAAAGTGATTTTTTATGTCAATGTACGTGTTTCTTCCATGGGAATAATGTTGTTGCTAAGTTGTTGTCATGATGAATTTTTATTGTTGTGCCTTGACTATGATTTAAATTTGCAAGAACTACCCCCAACCAAACTATATGGAACAAGGTAGGCATAGTTGTGACAATTTCATCTTTAACTATTGGAAAAGACACAATGGACTACTTTTTGAAGCCCATGATACTACTCTTAACCCAAAGTGAAAAATACGTTTGGAAGTGCTCTTTGTATCTTTAATTTTATCTATCCAATCACTATAGATGTATTCATTTAACTCAAATACCTATGTAGTGTATGAACTACAATGATTTTTAATGTCATTAATATATCTCAAGATATTTTTTCCTATTTCCATGTGAATATCTCTTTGTATTTCCATAAACCTAGAGATTAAGATCTCACTCCATACATTAAATAGTATCCCATAGATGTCAAATACACCAAAATTCAACCAATCTTTAATAAAATGTTGGATACAAACATTGTTTCCACAATCATCTTTGCTAATTTATCTGCCTATTGCAATTAGTGTACATTTTGCTTTATTACTCAACATTCTAAATGTTCTTAGCATGTCATTTGCATACTTTATTTGAGATATAAAAAATTTCATCACTTATTTGATAAACCAATGCACCAAATTTTTAAATTTTTTTTGTCAATCCCAAATCTATAAAATCAAGATCCTTTATTGCTGATATAAACATTAAAAAAATAATCTCATAAAAATTAAATTATGTAAATACAAAAAACTATTTAAATTTTGTACCTTACCTATTTTTCTTAATATAGACTATGTAAGTCTAATGCTCAATTTATTATTGATTTATTATTTATGATCCCTCAACAAAATATCATCCCATAATGACTTGGCCATTATTAAAATGTGTATGTTTTATTATAACAAGTGTAAATTAATCTAAGAGAATATGATGCAGACAATCCTTCTCAGGTATATAGACTATCTAACTCATAGTCAATAACAATTCAAAAGTTGCACAAAATCAAGAATGAAAAATTCATTTCATACCACAATTTGAATGAATAAAATTAAAATTCTCCATAAAATTGATTACACTCTAATTAGTATGCAAGATTTTTGGAAAAACTATGTGTAAATTTTTACATCAATGTTTCAGATCATACTCCATGATCCATCATCAGGATGTGCAACAGATAGAGAGAGAATTGAAAAAGAGTAAGCAAAATTGGATATAAAGAGGTGAGGAAAGAGGAGAGGGGGGAGGTTGGGGAGGTTGAGAGGCACACAATCTAAAAATTTATGGAACAATCCATAAGAGGAATAAAGAAATAAAGAAAAGAAAAATAATAAAATAGAAAATCACAAAGCAACAAGAAAATTGAAAGCCAAAAATAGAATACAAGCTAAAAAAAAATCAATTAAGCAAGGGACAAAATAATATAAATAAAATGAATAAAAGAACAAAACCAACAATGTAAAACTAAAGAAGAATAAAGATTTAAAATTGCCAAAGAAACATAAAAAGAATTAAAATACTTAATAAAAATAACATAAAAGATTGAGAATAAAAAAAAATGTAAAATGTAAAATAAAAGATAAAAAAATCAAATAAAATAATAAAAAATAAACAAAAGCAACAAAATAAAGAGATAAAACAATAAGAGAAAATAATCAAGATAATGAAAATAGAAGCCAAAAAACAAAACTCTAAGAATGAAAGAAGAGGGAGAAACAAGATAAAAATAATAATGAAAATGGATAAAAATATAAAATAAAGCATATAAGAACAATAAAGCTAAAAAGGGAAAAAAACAAAAGCATATTAAAAAGATAAAAAATAAGAGAAAATTAAAAAAGGAAGAAAGAAGAAAAATATAACTTAAAAAATAAAACCATATATATTAATAAATCAAAGAGGAAAAATAATTAAAAGAAGGGGAAATACAAAATTATAAAAGAATAATATAAAATTAAAACATAAAAAATGAAGAAAATAAAATCAAGAAAACCGAACAACGAAAGAAAGGAAACAAAAAATTAAAAGGAAAAAAGTAAAAGAGGAAAAGGGGGGAGAGAGATGGGGAGAAAAATTCAAGATGAGACAAGCCTAAAAAGATAAGAAGAGAAGGGCAAGGGTGGTGTGGGAGAGGGGAGAGAAGAAAAGGTGGAAAGGAAAAGAAAGGGAAGGAAAAGGAGGGAGAGATGGATGAGCAAGGGGTGAACAGGGGTAGAAATGGAAATGAAAGAAGAAAAGACAAGGATCAAGAATGATTTGGAGAGAGGGAATTGAGGCTATTTAATAGGGGCTTCCAAGAGAAGCTTAGAGCCCAACCCCCATCTTGGTTAAGGTTGGAGGGGTGACTATTGATTTCAATCACCTCTTTAAGCTTTCGCTTAAAGAAATTGTCTTCTCTGAACAAGATTTTGGTGTTTTCTAAGACGATGTGATGCTTCATCTTAAAAGAGTGTTCAATAAGAGCAGATTTAGAGATACAATTGTGCCTTAGGTTGGCACAATGTTCTTTTATTCTTGTGTTGAAGGAACGCCATGTTTCCCCAATGTAGGGAATGCCACAAGAACATAACACTTTGTAGACACCTAATTTGAGGAAATGATCTTAGGGGTCTTTGGGGACAAGATGTGATTTCTTACAATGAAGATAGGCCTGAAAGTAAAATTGATGCCCTTTTTCAGAAGGATCTTGGCAATTTTGTTAGAGATTCCCTCAACATAAAGTAGGATTTCTAGAGGTAGGGCAGAGGGAGGACAAGTGAGGCTTGAGGGTGAGTCTAGCCTTGGCTTGGTTGATTTCTCTATTGATATGCTTCTTTCTATATCCATTTAGAGAGAAGACATGGGTGAGGTGGGCTAACTCTTGGTCAAGGTGCTCATTATCATAGATAACGAAAGCCCGGTAAGCCAAGATTTTGAGGACCCCATATTTTTGGCTGGGGTGAAGGTGAGAGGAAGAGTGAAGGTAAAGGTCAGTATGGGTAGAATTTTGAAAGATGGAATGAGATAAAGAACCATCTTCTTTTTTGATGAGAAGAAGCGATTAAGGAAAGGAAGTTGGTTGTCAATTTAAATTTCCTTAGTGAAAGAGATGTGAGGAGATAAGTTGTTTAAGTGGGAATGAAATTCTTCAAGTTTCTCACGACCATGAGACCAACATATATTGGTGTCATCCACATATCATTTCCACCACTTGGGTTTGAAGGGAAACGAATGGAGGGCAACATCTTCAAAGTGCTCCATGTAAAGGTTGGCCACAATGGGAGAAAGAGGGGATCCCATAGCAACTCCATCCAACACAATGGAAGGAAAAGAAGGTAGATAAGAGACATAACTCAACCAAGGAAGCAATTTCATGGCTAGCCTTTTGTTTGATAAGCTCAATTGAGTCATGTAAGAGGACTTTGGTGAAGAGGGAAATGACATCAAAGCTAACAAGAATATCATTTTCATCTCATTTCTCGTCTCTAATGAAATCCATGAAATGGGAAGAGTTTTTGATGAAAGAGCTAGAATTACCAATGAGAGAAGAGATTTAAGTTCTAGATGGGAGGCCAATTTGTAGGTAGGGGAATTAATAGTATCAACTATGGATCCAAGGGGGGTACCTGATTTATGGATTTTAGGAACCCCATAGATACGAGGTGCCACTTGTTTCAAGGGGTAGAGCCACTTTTTGGTGGCATCTTCAAAGGATGACCTAGAGATGGCATCTTTAACCTTCTTCATCAATTTGGAGCTGGGATTGGAATCAAGTAGTTTGTAGCTCCTAGTATCTGATAAAAGGATGTGCATCTTGGAAAAGTAATCCCACTTGTTCATGATCAGAGTAGCATTTCCTTTATCAACCCTGGAGATGACTAGGTCAGAATCTTGAAAGCGAGAAGCTTGGATCTAGGAATGTTGTGCTTGGGGGATTTAGCATGCCTAAGGGAAACAACACAATCTTGATGAATCTCTTCATAAACTTCATTTGGAAGAGATTGGATTTCCTTTTTAATTTCCATGAGAAAGTCTATGAAAGGAATACGATGAAGGGAGATAGTGAAGCCCAAGCCTCTTTTGCAAGAGGATTTAAACAACTGTCTAAAAGATTAATAACCAACTTTTTTTCTCAATCATGAACGATGTGGAGATTTTTGGTATTATCCTTCGACCCACTCATTGAGATAGATGGGATGCATGGATGTGAGAAGGTGGGAGGGATAAGGGGGAGGTTTGAAGAATTGAAGAAGGGAGAGGAATGATTGAGACAAGTGATAGAAAAGACCAAAAATGGTGAGAGGTGGAGTGAAGGGACTGAAAAAGAGGATGAGATTGGGTGGCCAGCCCCAACAGGATCAGCCATAGGAGGAGGGAGAGCGCTGGAGGGTGGCTTTAGGATTGATAGAAGATAGGTGGGATCGGCTACCAATAATCAATTTGGACTGAGAAGAAAGACTATTGTTGAGAGGGGAAGTACATGAGTAAATTTTGATGTCAGAATTGAAAGGAGACTAATGATAGAAGGGAAGAGATGCGATTGATAGAGGTTGTGTACCTAGAGCAGAAAGATGAGGACCATTGGAAAAACAAAGATGTTGGCACGTGCTGCTGGGATGCTCAAAGGAAGAAGCTGATTCAACTAGTTTATGTGCAGAACCAAGAAAAATCTTGCATTCTAACTATCATGGACTATGGATACACTCTAATTTTTACTAAAATTCACTCTCATTGATTTACAATATTAATGCTCTCCGTATAAGTTAATCTAATACTCTATTTTATTTTCAATGATAGAAATTCTACACCTTTATTTCCTTGTCTCTATTCCCCTAACTTCTCTCCTACTCATGAGTCCTTCTCTTTCCTAAACTCTCTTCAGATTTAATATGTATTAATCCTACACCATTCCTATGGTGTGTGGCCTGGATGATGTTTTTACTCTACACATTTTGTTCTTATCTTGCTTATTTCTCTATGTTCTAGATGCATACTCCATTCTCTTTCTTTTTCTTCATACATTATTTATCTTCCCTTGCAATTCCCTCCATTCCAAATTTTCTCTTAACAAACTATGCCTCAACTGCCTTCCATCACAATGGTTGCATCCTATTTATGTTAACAATTTAGTCATTTGAATTTAATATTATTTTACCCTTATTTAAATTTTCCTTGCACAACTCTCCCATTTCTCTTTATAGATTTGTATTTTATCTCTTTTTGGAAGGGAATTTGATTCATCCCAGAACAAACATCTGAAATTAGTAGGTGCCTTCAGTAAACTATGTTTCTTTAGAGAACCTCAAAAGAATGTACTACTGTGCCATAAAGCGGAATCAAACATAGTTTATTTCCCACCATTAATCCTTAGAGGAAAGTTCATGCAATTAGATCTTACAAGATCGACTAGTTTCAACAACATGCATTAAAAAAAATTAATAAATGAAATCATTAAACATGAAAGATAAAGAAAAAGACATGAACACAAAGATTTATGTGGGGAAAACCCTTTTGGGTGAAAAACCCCACCCTCCAAAAGCATAGATCCATTGTATTATTCAGCAACCAAATACACAGTTACAATACAATTGTAGTCTCTAAGCCCTTACATTAAGATTTGCATCTTGTTCCATCTAGAGAAAATTTGGTAGCATAATCCTTGTGAGTTCAATCTCTCCTCTCAACTCCTTAAGAAAAATACCATATTTATAGAGCTTACAATGCACAAATTAGAAATTTCTAAATCAACTGTCAAAACTCAACACAAAAATAGAAAATTCCTTCATGCATAACTCCACTTGTAAAATCAACTTTCCTACTTGACTCCTCATCAGAAAAAGAAACTACAAATTGTAACTCAAAATAATTTATGTGAGAAAATTATAAACAATTAAAAATAAATGCTATGGAAAAATCAAAGGGTGACACACCCTCATTTTCCAAAAATTCTCCCACTCATCGAACACCTTTGAAGAGCCCATGAAAGTAATAGGATTTAACTGCTAAGAGTCAATAGATAAAAACACATCATCACAACCATACATTTAATCACAAGAATCTCAAAGAATGCTATCATGCTCCAACCAAGACACTTACAACAACATCTAAGATGTCCACCATCTCAAGCAACAATTCCTACCATCCTCCAAGAAAGGAACGAGCCATGGTGTATATGCACCAATCTAAAGAAAACATCCATAAGATCCAACTAATAGAAAAGGCTACATAATATTGCCTCCACTCCATTGTGCTCACAAGTGATATAGAAGCATCAACGACATCAAATTCAAAGCCCACAACCGTGAAGTCATCCTCCAGAAAACATGATAGCACATCAGCTAGAACAACAACCAGGAAACTGATTGCTCCCATCCAACTAACTAACCAACAAAACTAAAAATAGCACCCACAACAAGTTCTAATCTATCCAATCACCCATACCTCAAAGGTATTCACACTGGAAAACCAGTCGAAGAAGACCAAACACATCTAGGAACTCCCACTGCATTGGTAATGTCAAATCTGAAATGATCAAAGGCATACTAAGTCTACCAATCATAGCACATAAAAAGTGTGTCCATGTAGTACCAAGTACCATCCACAAAGATCTACAAAATTTCCTACAACCAACTACTGCAAGAAGCATCTCTCTCAAAAATCTTCCATAATCTTCCCATATTCTCCATATCTAATAGAAGAAAGTGATAGAAGAACCTCCATGTGATCCCCCATGTGATAACACATGACCAAAAATAGTGATCATCATCGCTCCACATAGAAATCTCACATCTAAAGTCATATGAATTTGAACATATAGGAAGAAGAACCAGACTAAAGAGAAAAATATACAAATCATAAACATGTGGCATGTCATTCTACATACACATCTAAATTTCAACTGTGTCAAGTAATATCTTCTTCACAAACCCAACAAAAAATCCATAACAAAATCTAAACCTGTTCAACCTCAAGAGATCAAACACAACATATGCATCATGTATCTACATGGATGTAAGCTTCTCAAAGAAGATCAAACTACTCCATTTCGTAATCAGCTCACTACCATCCCCTATAATAATTATAAATGAAAATTCAAAACCAAGGAGATAACCATGCTATCCATCTCTCATAATGAATCCTCCAAAACCATCTAATAGCAACTCAAGATCCATGTCTATGAAAGAAAGCATAAAGCACCTAAGAGAAACAATGTGAAATACCTCTCAAGCAACAAGTTGCCAAGTAGACCAAGAGTGAGGAATGAGAAAACTCCTGCAATATATGCAAGACATCATGACTGCTCTAAGAGTGATCTCCTCATAGGTCTTTATTGAACTCACGTCCAACCAAGGTGTAGGCTTCTCAAACTTTCCGCTGAAATCTCATCAGGAGTAACCATCTCAACAACACTTCTCTCATCGCAAGAGAAATACAACCTCACCTCATTCTCCATGTATCCATGAGCACAAACAAATAATCATCTCATTCTAAACTCTAAATTCATCACTACACTATCATGAAGGTCTCAAGCATATGACCAATGCACCCAAAACACATAGAATCACTAGACCATTGTCAAAGTTCCAATCATCTAAATCAGGAAGTTATCATGACATCATGCTCTTAACATTCCCCTTAGGAGATCCCATGCTCCAAGTGAACATACCATGGTCTGAAGAGCAATGTATCATGCCAAAACCCTAATCTAGAATCAAGAGTATATCATGACATAATAACACCATACTCTAAACTAGCATCACCTATCAAGCATATCACCAAAACCTCAACCCAAAGACCGCAAGAGTCCTCCATGGCTCCGAGATGCTACACATCTTCAAATAGTGTCCATGCAAATGTGAAAGAGCCCTTCTACAACAACTGGATCTAAGAGCTCCTCCTACTAATATCTACAACACTAAAGAAGACCATTCATCACATAGTGTTGATTACGTACAATCACTACTAAAACTTGCACTAAGTCATGGTATCGAGCTTTCCAAGCACATGAAACACCATCTCCCAAATCTGAAAAGTGTCTAGGTCCACACATACAAGTGTATTATTGATCACACCAAGTGAAATCAAGATCTTCAAATCAAGAAAATACACCATGCTACAGGACCCCAACACTGACTAACCAGATAATCTTGTATCATCCATCCTCTCATCTCAAAGCAACCACACTAATGCACTAGTGACCATAGACAAGGCAAGCTAACAATTCTACATCAACATAGAATCAAACCTCATGGATATAGACAGTCCACTTTTGAGTTCTCCCATAGCAAACATGTAGGTAAAGATAGCCCACAACATTGCACAACCCGTAGATCCAATCAATGCAACATGCAAACCCATTATCACATTGGAAATTGTAAATATTAGATCTCAAAGAGAATAACCATGTAGACAACATGAATCGAGCACTAGATCAAACCTAGATTTGATTCGCCAATCATGTCCAAAATGAGCATCATAATCAAGGAATCCACCAAGCATCACCATAAAAATGTTGAGTGACTAATCATGTACCAACACTCCCATGCAAATAAATCATCCCACCTCCTCACACCATGCATGAAGCATGCATGCAAAACTACAACTATCTCATCTAGTAACACCCCAAAATCTAGGTTCTAGAAAATAGCTTAATGCTAGCTCCACAAAACCACAAGTTTTTCTTGACCATGTAAAACCTGCAAAACCATTGTGTTTGAAAAACACACAAGTGCATCCACACCCACTTCACATCTAGAAGACTTAAAATTCTAAAAAAATGCCATAATAGTTAAACCAGAATAATGGATTATCATATATGAGCATAACCATAATTTTTTAGAAAAATCTATAAAACTTTCAGATCTAAGGAACATGAACCCGAGCCATGCAAGTAAAAAGCATCTATAAAAGGAAATTGTACTTTAGAAAATCTAGGCCCATTTCAAGCCAACTCCATAACCACCAACATGCACATGCATCTGAGGGAGACAGGTTATTGTATAAGCTTCCAAATCATCCAATTATCAACTTTATAGCTTACATGTAATCAAGGTAACAAAAATCAATGTCTTCCAATACCAAGAAAAAGCACCCAACATAAGCACATTACTCCATAGCTAAAAAACAACCCAAGCTTCTTCATATCAGCAGGGAGCCTCTCACAAAAACACCCAATTTATGAAATATTTTTTGCAACACAACCACAAAGAAAAAAATTCCACCTCGTGCATTAGGAATATTCTACTGTCAACTAGGAGCTTCAGATCACATCATTTCAATATGACCAACTCCATTTTCTCCATCTTCACCATCCTTCAAGCTATGTGTTGTCTCTTGAAACTAAACAAAAAATCAAGAACTTCCACTCACCAAAGGATCAATCTTTAGCTAATTCCTTCAGATTTCCTCAAGCTTGCCAGACTAAGAAATCTTCACAGAAGGAATACCTAGGACTAGAAACACTAGAAATTTTTACATGCATCAACATGCAAGCACATGCAAGCCATATGTGAGTCCATGCAAGTACATGCAACACACATGCAAGTACATACAACTCACAAACTTGAACATGTGAGAAAAAATAAAATCCCAAACGAAAGCTCTAATAACAATTGAAGGGATATTGATTCATCCTAGAATGAACATCTGAAATTAGTAGGTGCCTTCGGTAAACTATGTTTCTATAGAAAACATCAAAATTACGTACTACTATGCCATAAAGTAGAATCAGACATAGTATATTTCCCATCATTAATCTTTAGAGGAAAGTTCATGCAATTTTAGATCTTATAGGATTAACTAGTTTCAACAACATGCATTAAATAGATTCAATAAATGAAATCATTAAACATGAAAGATAAAGAAGAAGATATGAACACAAATATTTACGTGGGGAAAACCCCTTCGGGTAAAAAACCCCACCCTCTAAAAGCATAGATCCATCATACTATTTAGCAACCAAATACATAGTTATAATACAATTGTTGGCTCTAATCCTTTACATGGAGATTTACATCTTGTTTCATCTAGAGAAAATCCGGCAGTTAATAAACCTTGTGAATTCAATCTCTCCTCTCAAGTCCTCAAGCAAATTATCATATTTATAAAGCTTGCAATGCACAATCATACATTTCTAAATCAACTGTCAAAACTCAAAACAAAAATAGAAAATTCCTTCATGCACAACTCCACCTATAAAATAAACTTTCTAACTTGACTCCTCATTGGAAAAAGAAACTACAAATTGTAACTCAAAAGACAACATGAGAAAATTAGCAACAATTAAAAAATAAATGCTATGGAAAAATCAAAGGTTGAGACACCTTCATTTTCCTAACATTTTCTCCCAACTATGTACACCTTTTATGATGTCAATCTACATCTTAATTCACTTGGAAGCCTCCCCATTCTTTGTACTTTCAATGCAACCCCCTTCAAAAAAATTCTGCCCTCTCCTCTCCCTTCCTAGCTAGGTGCCTCTTCTTCTTTTTTATTTTTTGTCTCCTCCACTTTTTCCTTTAACGTCCCTTCACCTTTCAGCATGGAATGATAATGTCTATTTTTTTATTTTATTTTTTTAATTCTTTTCTTTTCTTATGAATTTTCCTCTCTACCTTTAAAATTTCACTTTTAACATAATTTATTCATCCACTTCTTATACCACAGGCTCCTACTTTGTTTTCATATGTATTTATCCCATAAAAATGACAACACAAATTAAAGATAGTTAACTATTTGACTTGGATATTTCCTAGAGTGTCATGGGTGTTGGCAAGCAATAAACACAAAGTGCTTCGCTTTGTTTGAAAATTTTTCTAGACGTGTGTTATGACCCCCTCAAGTCCTTTGCAAAATGATTTCGCTCTAGAATTCATAAATTTTGAAAATTTAAACTTTTTGTAAACTAGTGACACACTTTTGGCATTTAAGACATAAATTTTTGACATTAATTTCTCCCAAAGAACAAAAGAAATGACTTCAATTTTATGCTTGTAACTTAGATAGATGAAAAAAGCTTGACCCTTTACTGTCATACTCGATCCATTGAACTCTTGCTCTTATTTTAGCACTATGTACATTATAATTATTTATTTTGCATAGGTAGGTTTCCATAGAGGTAATGGAATATTAAATCTTAATGTTTCTTGGAATTATGTTGAGATATTTTCTAGCATATTATGGTTTCCCTTGCAATGATTTTTCTCCATGTTTACATTGCCAAGATATTATTCTACCAAAGGATCAAAATAGTTTAGTACTTAAATAGAGAGTAGAGAATTAGTATTCAATCCATGATTCCCTTTCTTATGGCTTGGGTATGGAGTTAAAAATTCCAACTAGAGCCACAACATAGTCTAGAATTGATACACGCTGCTTATTTGTGTTCATACAAGTTGACCATTCAACTACACTTTTTAACCAATTTCCTATCTTTTGTACAATTTCTCTTCCTTCAAATACAACTTCAATCCTCTTTCAAACTCAATATTTCACCTACTAATTTTTTAAATCCTTGATGGCAATAAAAATCTTATTGGAGAAATAAATACAATTAAAAAATACTAATACAAAATTATAAAAATGTTCATTTTTGATCAATTTGACTTCTTCTAGAAATATTTTTTTAATAAGAAAATAAGGGTTGAAGGGACACAATCCTTTAAAAACAATACCACAAGGGTGAAGAAGAGTAGATTCTAAGAGAAGAAGAACTGTAAAACACAAAATAACAAGACACAAGTTACAATAAACCAAAAAAAAATTGTTGATGGGCAACAAACCTACAATGGAATGGTAGCTCAAATGCTACAATAAACACAATCTAGGTTTTCAATGGACTAGGAACTTATTACAACAAAATTAAACCATAGACAACCATCTATAATCTTCTCATTTTCAAGGCTTATAAATAAATGTAGGGGCACAATGCCACCCCTATAAACCATAGTATATCTCAAACACCATTTATAGGGGCTACCAAGAGCACTATTAGGATCATCATTTAACAATACTGAACAAGGGGTCACCAATAGGAGGAGCAGTAGTGACCACTACAATAGTGCTAACATAAGCAATAAGAGAATCTAACACAAATTCCTAAGGTGACTTAGGTAGTAAAACCTAAGAAACCACAACAAAGATTAGGGCAATAGGAAAAAGCTCTATATTTTTTACTAAGGAACCACATCAAAAGGAGATTTAGGCTACAAATCCACCCAAGGAATGGTGAAGTCTTTGGGATGAACATCCCACTTCCAAGAAGCCAATCAATATTTGGGTTTTGAGCACACCCAATTCTAAGCTAGAATAGTGTCAAAGTAGTGGCAATAATTAAAGGGAATACTCTTGTAGTCTAGAATCTAACACCATTGATGCCTATAAACATTCAACACAATCTTAACAAAAAGCACTATAGACAAACCTATGTCCACAAGAATCCAAGCATAGTTTGTATGAGTAAACTAAAAATTCATATGATCAACCAAAATAAACTTCCTAAGGGTGTTCTCAATCTCAAAATAGCAAGACTCTCATCAAATCTAGAAAGGAAGGATTGGAATCCTAACCCAAGTGTGCTAAAAATTCAACAATTCAAACACTAGACCAAACAATGGAAACCAAGGTCTATGAAAAAGGGGATTCTAGCCCCATAACCACACGAAACCCTCAAAAAAGCATTATAGTCCTCAATATCATTAAAGGTAACAATGAAAAGTCCTTTGGGGCATGGATGATTTTATTCTACCTTTAGTTATTAGACCTCAGGTTTCACAAATCCATCAATCTAGATTAGAGGGGCGTGGCCTAAACTAACTAAATTTGTAAGTTAGAACATGGGAGGCAAAGAAGTCCTCACTATCAAGCACCTTCACATCAAAAGAATTAACAGGTGGATTTGCAACACACAACAATGACATCAACCCCTATCAACAAGAACTCTTCTCCTGAATAGCAGTCAAAAAAAAAAAAATTCCTACATCCCCAAAATGCCAAGATTGGACAAAAGAGACATCGTAAATTCCAAACCCTTAGAAATGCCCATGTGAACACTATTAAAAAAAAATCAAAATAGAAATCTGTAATTATTTTATTTACTTAAAATTTAATTTATTTATTTAAATTTTAAACTAATTTTATTTGATTAATAATTATTTTATTTTATTAAGAACTATTTTATAGTATTAGATTAGTTTAACGCATAGTTTTACATTATTCCCCCAATGGACTTGTTTAGGTTTGTCCGTAAACTCTCGTTGAAGATACGGATCAATACAGAGGTGTTCCAGTGATCATGTATTTCATAAATGTTTAAACAAGTCAACAGTCCTCTCCATTTTTATCCTCCATATTTGTCTTCTATTTCGGTTTTGTATTTTTTGTTTTGAAGTGCCTGGGAAGAGCAGACCGCTTTTTAGTGGCATATATTTGTTTGATTGTTGACACTTTTTAAGTCTTGTATTGATGCTTTAAATATGCTCCACAACTTAATTTTTAAATTAGATCGACTTTGTTTTAATCGTAACTTTAGCCATTTTAATATTTTTCAAGATGACAATTATAAATGACAGAAAGAGCATAAAATTAATTGTTATGTTCAGAACCTCGTCTGAGGGAGAAGCAAACAAAGTGAGGAGTTCGTAAGTGGAGGTAAAACAACACGCTTTGGCAATGAATGTAGTGTCTTCCATATTCATCCATATAATTGGTATGCCACATTCATAAATACAACTTATGATAAATTATTAGAGGCACAAAGAGTTATATATTGAATATCATATTTTTAAATTTTGAGTTCATTAAGTTGGAGTTTGTTGATTATCTAGCGCTTTACAGTTTGGTGAATATTTCATTGTATCATTTAGGTTTGATTGAGTCAAAGATCACTAAATGTCAGTCTTGATTATAGGTTATTTGGAATCAAATCTATTTTCCCAAAGTATCACAAAATTTCCCATGACTCGAATCATAAAGTCATTGCAGCAATTACTAGTTCAGAAAAGCTACAAGAAGATTTCTGAAATCCTAAAATATTGAAGAGTTAAGAAGTCCCAGACTTTGTTCATAGTTTTATAATTACATTATAAAACTAAATTCATATTTTTAAATATTCAAAGGGGTGGGGAGTTTTGAGCTTTGCTAAAGTTTTATAACTACATTATAGAACTGTATTCCTTGTCAAAATCTTGAAATATTCAAGAGATGGGGAGTTTCAAGGTTTGCTTATGGTTTTCTAACTACATTACAAAACTATACTATCCCAAATCTTGAAATATTCAAGAGTTGGGTAGTTTTGGAATCATCCAAAAATACCAAACATTCAAATGGTGGGGAATTTCAAACCTTTCCCATATTTTTATAACTATATTATTGAACTACATCCTCACTCCAATCTCAAAATATTCAAAAGGTGGGGAGTTTCAAAGTTTTCTCAGAGCTTTATAGCTACATTAAGAAGCTACATCCTCATCATGAAACCATAAATAATTCAAGAGGGGCAGAAATTCAGAATTTTCTCATAGTGTTGCAACTAAATTGCAAAACATCACCATCCCAAAATCTTAAAATATTCAAGAGTTGGGGAGTTTTAGAACTACATCTCTATAATGGAATCTTAAATATTTAGTAGGTGCGGGGTTTTAGAATTTTCTTCTAATTTGTAACAACATTATAGAACTACATCCCCATCGTAAAATCTTAAAATATTCAAGAGATGAGGAGTTTTAGATTTTGCTTGTAATTTCATAATTACATTACCAAGCTACATCTTCATCCCAATGGCTTTCTTACACTATGAATGCAATTTAGAAACTTACCATATGAAGAGCCAAGTTACAACTATATTAAAAATATCAGCTCACAAGATGCACACGATAGATCTATTAAAAGAATTTATAAACATTATAGAAAATGCAATTAGAGGGGTTGTTGGTTCTCCAAGCTTCTTTCAAAAATTCCTAAGATATTGTGAGTCTCTATGCTTAGAATTACTGACAGGATGGACCAATGAATGAGAGATAAGTATATCTCTCATACATTTTAGGTTGTACAAGACCTAGGGGCATTTCTATTAAAGAATGTTCATTGGATTCTATATGAATATAATAAACTTATCATAGTATATAGTAAATAAAATATCCATACAAACATGACAAGGTTTTATAAGATTCTCCAAGCTATTAATATATTCCTTATACTAATAATTCTCAAATATGAATATGATAAATTATAGAAATAAATTATTCATCTAATGGTTTTTATTATTTATGTATGTATGGGCTAGGAATAATTTCACTAAAAATGGAGTCATTAGAGACTTCTACCAATATGTCTTGATCACAACTTTTCCAATGGTTTAGAAATTATTGCAATTTCTTATAGTGATTAATATTTCCCTACAATTACATGAAGTTGTAAATATAATCTAAATGCAAAGTTCTACATAAAAATCCTTTACCGACACTACAAATCCTACTTTCTTTTTTGGAAGTATTTTTCACTCTCCATGAAAGTGTAATAACCAAATTAGAAAATATAATGGGCGGTTTTTGGAGTGTGCAATTTTTCTCCTGAAAGGGTTTTCCCCACGTAAATCACTGTGTTGTGGTATGCATGATATTTATGTTTATTTTTGTTTAATTTTCTATAACCGATAAAGATATGTAAAAGTTTTGCATTATTCTCCTCTCAAGATTAGTGTAGGAAGTTGTTTTGTTACCTTAGCTTCATTACACTTGGACCTAATTATGATTTTAATTTTCCCATTTTATGATCACATCTAAAAAAATAGAGTTGAATTGGGATTATCAATTAATAATTATTTAATGAAACTCAAATCCCCAACAATAGGTCTAGGCTAGGGTGCTAGTGCCCCTATATCCAACCTATTTTGGCTTCAATTCAAATATCTTAGTGTTGGAATTTACTTGTTGGCTCTTGGTAATTAATTTATATGGAATTAAAGAATTGCATATAAATGTACAAGCCTTTTTCACCATTTGAAATCCTAGTGAAATGATTTGAGAAATTGACCCTCTTGAAAAGAAATTGTGAGAACCAGTAAAACTGAGGGATTATGTACAAACAAGCACAAAGTGAACACAACTATATAATAGTCTACCTGTGTATTAGGTAGTCAAAGATGTAGATATAAAGGATATTAAAAAGGAAACAACCAAGTGTGAGGTGTTGAAGACCATCAACACCTCTCCGGACTCCCAAACAACCAAGCGTAAGGTGTCTAAAGAGCATTGAAACCTCTCTAGCCTCCAAAATAGTTGGGAAGCTCATGAAGAACAAGTGTCAAGGATGTCAATGAGGTTGGAAGATCCATAATGACTACATAATGAATTCCTAAGTAGGCTTAAGTTAGCCTACGTGTATGCAAAAGATGATGTATACACTAACACCCCCCTTAAGCATAACTTAGCTGAGCATGGATAAAATGGGTCCCAACTACTAGCCTGGTGAGCTACCCATGTATAATAAAAAATAAAATGAGTCCCAACCATGAAGCCTGATAAGGTACCCATATAAAATGCAATCTATTTAAAAATAGAGTAGGATAGAAAGCCCAGTGGGAGAAAACTATCATCCAAAAAGAGAGAAGATGTGGAGAAGACTAGAAAGTCACCCCTAACAATGATGATGATGATGCTGATGTGGCCACACAAAAAGAAGAGCTCATAGATGAATGCACTTTCTCTTAGTGAAGGGTTTGGTGAAGATGTTAGCAACCTTCTTTGAAGACTGGAAAAATACTAAGTCAATGATCTCACCATGAATGAACTCTTGAATGTAATGCATATGAATCTCTATGTTTTTAGTTCACTAATGCTAAACCAAATTCCTTCATATCTGAATAGTACTTTGGATGTCACAATTGATGACTATAGGATTCTTGAAAAGAGTACCAAACTCATAAAGAATTCCTTGAAGCAATATAGCCTATGTAGCTAAGTTAACAACCCCCTTGAACTCTACCTCTATGGATGATATAGCAATAGTATTTTGCTTCTTGGCAAACCAACTGATAGGACCTAAACCAAGTGAAAATTTGTAACCTGAAGTGGACTTGTGATGCTCGGTGTTACTAGCCCAATTTGAATTTGTATAACCAGCCAATTCAAGTGAAATAAACTTTGCAGTGAATCCCAAACCCAAGAGTACCATGAAGGTAGTGATGGATCCTCTTAACTACTTTCCAATGCAACTCATGAGGTTTCTGAATGAATCTTGAAACCATGCCTACTGCATATGAAATGTTTGGGCTGGTATGATTCAAGTATATAAGACTACAAACAATTTGTTGATATAATGTGGCATCAACCAATGGTGTAGAATAGGAAGTCTCAAGCTTGACTCCAGAAAGAAAGTGAGTCAAAGATGTTTTGCAAGTAGTCATATGAAACCATGCAAGTGATCAAGAGTATATTTGGGTTGAGAAAGAGTAATCCCTGAACATGACTATGAAATATCAATGTAAACATGATGTAGTGCAATAAACCTAATTTTGTCATGTCAAATCTATCATAAAGTGATTTCTTCAGTACTATAATGGCAGATGAAGTACTCGCAGTAATCAAATGATCATCAACATATAGAACTAGTATCAAAAGTGAATCATCTTGCCACAGTAGATACACATTAGGATTGGAACAACATCTAGTAAAACTTGAAGATAGGAGGTAGGAATCCATCTTGGCATAGTAAGCTCTAGGAGCTTGTTTGAGGCCATGGAGAGATTTCCTAAGTCTACAAACTAAGGATGAATCCTGAACAAACCCTACTGGTTGTTCCATGTAGATTTCCTCCTTAAGGTCTCCATGATGAAATGAACTCTTCACATCCATATAATGTACATCCCATCCATGTGATGTGGCTATAGAAAGTGTGAGTCTAATGGAAGGGTATGCGTAGGATCATCATGGAAAAAAGGACCCTTAAGTGGTAAAAAATTCAGAAAAATCAGAGTTAGGCAACTTGATGTAAAAATTTGAATAAGTTATCTATATTATTTCAAAAATATGTAAGAATAGAATCTATAGAAAATTGAATGTAGTTTCTAAACTACTAGGTTTGTTTTAAAAAAAAATCTATTTGGTGAAAATTTGAAATTTCAATGCAATAGTACCTAAATTTCAAGGAAAAAAATAAGAACTAGGTGTCTATCTGACCACCCTAACCATAGTAAAATGATAATATTTTTTTATAAGGTTTTAGATATAAATAGAGGACTCATGTCCTGATGTGATGCATATTTTTTTGTAATTTTTTTCTAAGTAAATAATTAATTGTGATTTTTTTATTAAATTTTTTTAGAAATATAAAAAACTCGTATGTCTAACGGCCTTAACTTGTTCAAAACTTCATGAAATTCAATTTTTCTTTTTTTAATCCTATATTATGCAAAGCATAGAATGTGACGCATGTTTTGGATTCAAAAAATGTGATACCATTTGAAAGCTATAGATGTTTTTCAATCATCATATCAATCAGGACTTTGGTCATAATTTGAATAGAAAATGAATAATAATTACTTATTAAATTCAAAGTAAAGCATACTTTATATTGGTGGAAAGCTGAAAATCTCGTTTAAAAACCCTTTTCATTTCATCAATTTTGGGTTAAAAAAATTCGTCAGCCACATACCCATCATATTACCACTTTTTGGCCCATCATGATATTCAATTATATTCTAATGATATAATTCAATCCTAATACTAACTATAACTAGAATCTATTTCAATAAGAATAAAATCTTTTACTATCTCCTCAAGAATTTCTTGAATTTCCTCCTAATGACTTTCCTCTTTAAAGAGTTTCTCATAGAAATTTAGAAAATGAATAGTTATCTCAGCAAGATCCATATGAAATTTACCATGTTCATCCATTATAGCAAGTATTCTCTCTTTCTTATATGTTTGTAATTTAAATAGATGAAAAAATCTTGACCCTTTATTGTCATACTCAATCCATTGAAGTCTTGCTATTATTTTAGCATTGTGTACATTATAATAATCGAGTTCGCATAGCTAGGTTTCCACGAGGTAATGAAATATTAAATCCTAATGTTTCTTGGAATTATGTTGAGATATTTTCTAGCACAATATGGTTTCCCTTGCAATGACTTTTCTGCAAGTTTACATTGCCAAGATATTATTCTACCAAAGGATCAAAATAGTTTAGTACTTAAAGATAGAGTAGAGAATTAGTATTCAATCCATGATTCCCTTTCTTATGGCTTGGGTATGGAGTTAAAAATTCCAATTAGAGAAACAACATGATCCAGAATTGATACGTATTCCTTATTTGCATTCATACAAGTTGACCATTCAACTACTCTTTCTAACCAATTTCCTATATTTTGCATAATTGCTCTTTCTTCAAATACCACTTCAATCCTCTTTCAAACTCAATATTCCACATACTAATTTTTTTAATCCTTGATGGAAATAAAACTTTTATTAGAGAAATAAATATGATTAAAATATAATAATATAAGTTTATAAAAAGTGTTCATCTTTGATCAAGTTGAATTTTTCTACAAATAAAGTTTTTAATAAGAAAAAAGGGGTTAAAGGGACACAATCTTTTACAAAAATTACCACAAGGGTGAAGAAGAGTAGATTCTAAGAGAAGAAGAACCATAACACACAAAGTAACAAGACACAAACAACAAACCAAACAATTTTTTCATAGGCAACAAACCCACAATGGAATGGTAGCTTAAATGCTACAATAAACACACTCTAGGTTTTGAATGGACTAGGAACTTATTATAACAAAATTAAAACATAGACAACCATCTATAATCTTCTATTTTAGAAGGCTTATAAATAAATGTAGCGGCACCATGCCACCCCCTACAAACCATAGTATATCTCAAACACTATTTATAGGGGCTGCCAAGAGCAATATTAGGATCAAAATAAAAATATTGTAAAAGGGATCACCAATACGTCTTGAGTAGTAGTGACCACTACAATAGTGCTAACATGAGAAATAAGAAAATCAAACACAAATGCCTAAGGTGCTTTAGGTAGTACAACCTAAGAAACCAAAACAAAGATTAGGGAAATAGGAACAAGCTCCATGGTTTTTGACTAAGGAACCACATCAAAAGGAGATTTAGGCTACAAATCCACCAAAGGAATGGTGAAGTCTTTAGGATGGACATCCCACTTCCAAGTAGTGTCAAAGTAGTGACAACAATGAAAGGGAATACTCTTCATTGATGTTTATCAACATTCAACACAATCTCAACAAAAAGCATTGTATACAAATCTATCTCCACAAGAATCCAAGCATAGTTTGTATGAGTAAACTAAAATGTCATATGATCAACCAAAATAAACTTCCTAAGGGTGTTCTCAATCTCAAAACAGCAAGACTCTCGTCAAAACAAGAAAGGAAGGTTTGGAATCCTAACCCAAGTGTGCTAAAAATTCAACAATTCAATCACTAGACCAAACAACAAAAACCTAGGTCTAAGCAAAAGGGAATTCTATCCCCACAACCACATGAAACCCTCAAAAGTAGCATTATAGTCCTCAATATCATTAAAGGAAACAATTAAAAATATTTTTGGACATGGGTGATTTTAATTCTACCTTTAGTTTTTAGACTCGAGGTTTCACAAATTCATCAATTCAAATTAGAGAGATGTGGCCAAAACTAACTGAATTTGTAAGTTAGAACATGGGAGGCAAATAAGTCCTCACTAACAAGCACTTTCACACCAAAAGAGTTAACAGGTGGATTTGCAACACACACCGATGACATCAACCCCTATCAAGAAGAACTCTTCCCCTAAATAGCAGTCACAAAAGATTTTTCTTCCTCCATCCTCAAAATGTCAAGATTGGACAAAAGAGACATCAAAGAACAAATTCCAAGCCTTCAGAAATACCCATGTGAACACAATAAAAAAAAAAATTGAAATAGAAAACAATAATTATTTTATTTACTCGAAAATTATTTTATTTATTTAAAAGTTATTTAATTTAATTTTGAACTAATTTTATTTGATTAATAATTGTTTTATTTTATTAAGAACTATTTTACAGTATTAGGTTAGTTTAACGGATACCTTTACATTATTCCTCAATAGACTTATTTAGGTTTGCCTGTTAACTCTCGTTGAAGCAATGGATCAATACAGAGGTGTTCAAGTTATCAGTATTTCATAAATGTTTAAACAAGTCAATAGTCCTTTCCATTTTTGTCCTCCATATTTGTCTTCTATTTCAGTTTTTTTAAACTTTTGTTTTGAAGTGCCTTGGGTAAGGGCAGACTACTTTTTGGTGGCATATATTTGTTTGATTGTTGATAGTTTTTAAGTCTTCTATTGATTCTTTGAATATGCTCCACAGCTTAATTTTTAAATTAGATCGACTTTGTTTTAATCGTAACTTTAATCTTTTTGAAGGTGACAATGATAAATGACAGAAAGAGCATAAAATTAATTGTTTGGTTGAGGAGCTCGTCCGAGGGAGAAGCAAACGAAGTGAGGAGTTCGTAAGTAGAGGTAAAACAACATGCTTTGGCAATGAATGTAGTGTCTTCCATATTCATCCTTATAATTGGTATGCCACATTCATAAATACAACTTATGATAAATTATTAGAGGCTCAAAGAATATATTGAGTTCATTAAGTTGGAATTTGTTGGAGTTTGTTGATTATCTAATCGCTTTACACTTTGGTGAATATTTTATTGTATCATTTAGGTTTGATTGAGTCGAAGATCACTAAATGTCAGTCTTGATTATAGGTTATTTGGAATCAAATCTATTTTCCCAAAGTATCACAAAATTTCCCATGACTCGAATCATAAAGTCATTGCAGCAATTACTAGTTCAGAAAAGCTACAAGAAGATTTCTGAAATCCTAAAATATTGAAGAGTTAAGAAGTCCCAGACTTTGTTCATAGTTTTATAATTACATTATAAAACTAAATTCATATTTTTAAATATTCAAAGGGGTGGGGAGTTTTGAGCTTTGCTAAAGTTTTATAACTACATTATAGAACTGTATTCCATGTCAAAATCTTGAAATATTCAAGAGATGGGGAGTTTCAAGGTTTGCTTATAGTTTTCTAACTACATTACAAAACTATATCCCTATCCCAAATCTTGAAATATTCAAGATGTGGGAAATTGTACAGACTTTACTCATAGTTTTGTAATTACATTAAAAGATTATATCATCCAAAAATACCAAACATTCAAATGGTGGGGAATTTCAAACCTTTCCCATATTTTTATAACTATATTATTGAACTACACCCTCACTCCAATCTCAAAATATTCAAAAGGTGGGGAGTTTCAAAGTTTTCTCAGAGCTTTATAGATACATTATGAAGCTCCATCCTCATCTTGAAACTATAAATAATTCAAGAGGGGGAGAATTTCAGAATTTTCTCATAGTGTTGTAACTAAATTGCAAAACATCACCATCCCAAAATCTTAAAATATTCAAGAGTTGGGGAGTTTTGGAACTACATCTCTATCAGGAATCTTAAATATTTAGTACGTGCGGGGTTTTAGAATTTTCTTCTAATTTGTAACTACATTATAGAACTACATCCCTGTCATAAAATCTTAAAATATTCAAGAGATGAGGAGTTTTAGACTTTGCTTGTAATTTCATAATTGCATTACCAAGCTACATCTTCATCCCAATGGCTTTCTTACACTATGAATGCAATTTAGAAACTTACCATATGAAGAGCCAAGTTACAACTATATTAAAAATATCAGCTCACAAGATGCACACGATAGATCTATTAAAAGGTTTTAGAAACTTTATAGAAAATGCAATTAGACGGGTTGTTGGTTCTCCAAGATTCTTTCAAAAATTCCTAAGAGATTGTGAGTCTTTATGCTTAGAATTACTGACAAGATGGACCAATGAATGAGAGATAAGTATATCTCTCATACATTTTAGGTTGTACAAGACCTAGGGGTATTTCTATTAAAGAACATTGGATTCTATATGAATATAATAAACTTATCATAGTATATAGTAAATAAAATATCCATACAAACATGACAAGGTTTTATAAGATTCTCCAAGCTATTAATATATTCCTTATACCAATAATTCTCAAATATGAATATGATAAATTATAGAAATAAATTATTCATCTAATGGTTTTTATTCTTTATGTATGTATGTGCTAGGAATAATTTCACTAAAAATGGAGTCATTAAAGACTTCTACCAATATGTCTTGATCACAACTTTTCCAATGGTTTAGAAAATATTGCAATTTCTTGTAGTGACTAATATTTCCATACAATTACACGAAATTGCAAATATAATATAAATGCAAAGTTCTACATAAAAATCCTTTACCAACACTACAAACCCTATTTTCTTTTTTGGAAGTATTTTTCACTCTCCATGAAAGTGTAATAACCAAATTAGAAAATATATTGGGTGGCTTTTACAGTGTGCGATTTTTCTCTTGAAAGGGTTTTCCCCACGTAAATCACTATGTTGTGGTATGCATGATATTTACGTTTATTTTTGTTTAATTTTATGTAACTGATAAAGATATGTAAAAGTTTTGCATTATTCTCCTCTCAAGATTAGTGTAGGAAGTTGTTATGTTACCTTAGCTTCGTTACACTTGGACCTAATTATGATTTTAATTTTCCCATTTTATGATCACATATAAAAAATAGAGTTGAATTGGGATTATCAATTAATAATTATTTAATGACACTCAAAGCCCCAACAATAGGTCTAGACTAGCGTGCTAGTGCCCCTATATCCAACCTATTTTGGATTCAATTCAAATATCTTAGTGTTGGAATTTAACATTTAGAAGTTTGAATTTACTTGTTAGCTCTTGGTAATTAATTTATATGGAATTAAAGAATTGCATATAAATACAAGTATTTTTCACCATTTGAAATCCTAGTGAAATGATTTGAAAAATTGAGCATCTTAAAAAGAAATTGTGAGAACCAGTAAAACTGAGATATTACAAACAAGCACAAAGTGAACACAGGGTATGTGTAGGATCATCATGGAAAAAATAGAACCCTTAAGCTGGAAAAAATTTAGAAAAATCAGAGTTAGGCAATTTGACATAAAAAATTGAATAATTTATCTATATTATTTCAAAAATATGTAAGAATAGAATCTGTAGAAATTGAATGTAGTTTATAAACTACTAGGTTTGTTTTAAAAACCAAAATCTATTTGGTGAAAATTTGAAATTTCAATGCAGTAGTACTTAAATTTCAGGGAAAAAATAAAAAGTAGGTGTCTGCTGACCACCCTAACCACAATAAAATGATAATATTTTTTTAATAAGATTTTAGATATAAGTAGAATACTCATGTCCCAATGTGATGCATATTTTTTTGTAATTTTTTTCCAAGTAAATAATTAATTATGATTTTTTATTACAAATTTTAAAAATAAAAACTTTATGTCTGACCACCTTAACTTGGTCAAAACTTCATGAATTTTTTTTTTTTTGTAATCCTATAGTATGCGAAGAATAGAATGTGACTAATATTTTGGATTCCAAAAATGTGATACCATTTGAAAGTTATAGATGCTTTTCAATCAGCCTATGAATCAGGACTTTAGTCGTAATTCAAATAGAAAATGAATAATAATTACTTACTAAATTCAAAGTAAAGCATAATTTATATTGGTGGAAAGCTGAGAATCTCTTTTAAAAACCCTTTTCGTTTCATCAGTTTTGGGTTAAAAAAAGGTCATCAACCACATACCCATCATATTGCCATATTTTGGCCCATCATGATCCTGCACATACCCCACAACTGCATAATAGTCGACCTATGTATTAGGTAGTCAAATATGTAGATATAAAGGAGATTAAAAAGGAAACAACCAAGCGTGAGGTGTTGAATACCATTGACACCTCTCTAGACTCCCAAAAAACCAAGCGTGAGGTGTCCAAAGAGCATCAAAACCTTTCTAGTCTCCAAAACAGTTGGGAAGCTCATGAAGAACAAGTGCCAAGGATGTCAATGAGGTTGGAAAATCCATAATGACTACATAATGAATTCCTAAGTAGGCTTAAGTTAGCCTATGTGTATGCAAAAGATGATGTATACACTAACACCCCCCCTTAAGCATAGCTTAGGTGGGCATGGATAAAATGGGTCCCAACTACTAGACTAGTGAGGTACCCATGTATAATAAAAAATAAAATGAGTCCCAACCATGAAGCCTAATAAGGTACCCATATACAATGCAATCTCTTTAAAAACAGAGTAAGATAGAAAAACCAGTGGGAGAAAACTATCCTCCAAAAAGACAGAAGATGTGGAGAAGACTAGAAAGTCACCCCTAAGGATGATGATGATGATGTTGATGTGGCCACACACCAAGAAGAGCTCATAGATGAATGCACTTTCTCTTAGTGAAGGGTTTGGTGAAGATGTCAGCAACCTTCTTTGAAGAATGGAAAAAGACTAAGTTGATGATCTCACCATGAATCAATTCTGGAATGTAATGTGTATGAATCTCTATGTTTTTGGTTCACAAATGCTAAACCAAATTCTTGCATATCATAATAGTACTTTGGATGTCACAATAGATGACTATAGGATTCTTGAAAAGAGTACCAAACTCATAAAGAATTCCTTTAAGCCATATAGCCTATGTAGCTAAGTTAACAACCCCCTTGAACTCTACCTCTATGGATGATATAGCAATAGCATGTTGCTTCTTGCTAGAGCAATTGATAGGACCTAACCCAAGTGAGAATTTGTAACCTGAAGTGGACTTGTGATGCTCAGTCTCACTAGCCCAATTTGAATTTATATAACCAACCAAGTCAACTGATGAATAAACTCTGTAGTGAATCCCAAATCCAAGAGTACCATGAAGGTAGTGACGGATCCTCTTAGCTACTTTCCAATGCAACTCATGAGGTTTATGCATGAATCTTGAAACCATGCCTATTGCATATGAAATTTTTGGGCTAGTATGAGTCAAGTGTATAAGACTACAAACAATTTGTTGATACAATGTGGCATCAACCAATGGTGTAGTATAGGAAGTCTCAAACTTGACTCCAAAAAGAAAGTGAGTCAAAGATGTTTTGCAGGTAGTCATATGAAACCGTGCAAGTAGATCAAAAGTATATTTGGGTTGGGAAAGAGTAATCCCTGAAGATGACTGTGAAATATAAATGTCAACCTAATGTAGTGCAATAAACCCAATTTTCTCATGTCAAATATATCATAAAGTGATGTCTTCACTACTATAATGGCAAATGAAGTACTCTTGGTAATCAAACAATCATCAACATATAGAACTTGTATCAAAAGTGAATCATCTTGCCACAATAGATACACATTAGGATTGGAACAACATCTAGTAAAACCTGAAGATAGGAGGTAGGAATCCATCTTGGCATAGCAAGCTCTAGGAGCTTGTTTGAGGCCATAGAGAGATTTCCTAAGTCTACAAACTAAGGATGAATCCTGAACAAACCCCTCTAGTTGTTCCATGTAGATTTCCTCCTTAAGGTCTCCATGAAGAAATGAACTCTTCACATCCATATAATGTACATCCCATCCATGTGATGTGGCTATAGCAAGTGTGAGTCTAATGGAAGTCATCTTAGCAACTAGTGCAAAGGTTTATGTATAGTCAATGCCTACAACTTGTGAAAACCTTTGGCGTGCTTTGTACTCATCAACTGACCTATCTACTACAAATTTAGTTTGATATATCCACCTACATCAAACTATGTTCCTTCCCTTAGGAAGTGAATTCAAATCCCAAGTGTGATTTCTAATCAAGGAATCATATTCCTAATCCATAGCAATATATCACTGTAGTATGCCTGATGCCTCTCTAAATGTTTATGGGTCAAAAAATAAAGCAAATATGGAATGTGGCCCCCCTAAAAATCTACCTAGATCTATTCATCATCTACTAAATCCTATACCCCTATATTTTATTTTTGTAGAGTGTGAGATGTGGGTGAGTTTGGTGTAGAAATATCAACTTCTAATACAATCCCTGAACTAGATGAATATGAACCCTCATCACTATCATCACTGTGAGAATTGCAAGATACTACACTAGGAATGTGTTGAGAATGATCTAAATCATCAGTACTATAATCAAGATCTGAAGAGTCCACAACATGTTGAGAAGTGTCAAGTATAGTTTCAAGAGATGTTTCTTGAAACTTAACACTTCTCTCAATAAAAAACTCGTGTGGTAGAGTGGAGTACATGATAGCCTTTTACACCATCTAGATATCCCATAAAGATGCAAGGTTTGGATTGTGGATGCATAGCCTTGCATTTCTCTTTTGGAATGTGTGTCATGGAATAGAGCCAAAAACTCTGAAATGATCAACTGTTGGTTTCCATCCTTTCGAAGCTTCAAAGGGAGTGATACCCTTCAAGGATTTATGTGGAATTCTATTTTGTATGTAACATGCATAGTTGACTACTTCTGCCTAATATGATGGTGTGAGGCCATTAGAGTGAATCATACAATTAGCCATCTCATTTAAAGATCTATTTTTTTCATTCTGCAATGCCATTTTATTGTGGGGTATAAGGAACTATGTATTGTAGATCTATCCCATCAAATATACAAAACTACTCAAAACTATTGTTGACATACTATCTCCCATTATCTGTTTGAAGAACCTTGATGAATTTCCTTGATTGTTTTATGAATAGAGCTTTGAAATCTTAAAGACTCAAACACTTCTGATTTTTTCCCAAGAAAGTAGACCCATGTAAAACATGAGAAATCATCAATTAAGGTAATAACATATCTAAAACAAAAAGGAATGGAGGGTTTGGATGAAAATGGGTTCACCAAAATGACCTATTTCTCTAATTTCATTCAAAATGTATGCTATAAAATGCAAATAAAGAACAATAGTTGAATATGATTGAAATAGTAATCAAAAGGTGGATATAGAAAGGGAAAATTGATGTGTACCTTTCACCAAAAGACACCTTTTGAAGCTCACTAAGGACTCATTTTCACTATGGCGAATGGGTTCTGGTAGGGTTTTTGGAAAATACTTTTTGATTTCTCTTATGCTTGGTCTCTACTCCCATATTCTAGGTGTTCACTATCAGAAAGTCAGAAATAAAATTTGTAGAAGAGTTTCCGTCATCTGACAACTTTTCTTTCAACTTTGACAACTTTGCAACTTTCTTCAAATTTTCTCTTCAAAGGATCTTCAACCTAAACCTGCAATAACGCATCAAAGAGAAAAAAACTGTTTGTTAGGGAATGGGGGTTTTCCTTGGTCAAACCCTGTTTTGGTAATTAAACCTTGGAAAAAAATGGAAAATCATGAAGGAATGATGAATGAACAACAATATGTAACAACTCACCAAACCCTATTTGAAACCTTGGATAAAAAATCTAAAAACTAGCATGAAGTGTGTTGCAAGAATGGAAAGAATGAAGGTTTTGTCATTGATTTCAACTGGTCAATTGGTTATCAACTAGTTGTTGTTGTCATTAATTTCATGGTTATATATTATTGGTTGTATATGTTGAGGATGTTGAGAAAATTGTATTGAAAAAATATTGCACGTGTTTAGTGGTTGCTCTGAGTTTTGCTCCAAGATTTTCTCCTATGTTTGTGTGGTTCAAATATGTTAATCATGATTTTTGGAAGTTGCTAGATCTATATTTTTGGTTGTTGATTCATTGTACAATGTGAGTTATGTTCACCAGTTGTGGAATGTAGTTTTCTATGTTTCGGGTTGAGCTCTAGGAGAAAAGTTGTTGGTTCATATTTATCTTTGGTAAAGTCTTATGACTTGTGGTTCTAGAGTTGATTTTTTTTTATTGTATTGAAGATAATTTCAGTATTTGGAAGGTTCGTGCTTAATTTTTCTATGTGTTTTACACTGGTTTGGTTGACCTTGCATTGAACACACATTGGATCTATTTGGTTCCTTATCAAGCATGTGTTTGGGTCACCCTCATTATAATTCCACCCTAGGATTTTTTAGAACTAACCTAATTTGAATTTAATTTTGGATGGATTATTTTGGATATGTTTCAAAGTTGAAGATGGTATCAATGCAAAATGAGTTAGTGGTGAAATTACTAGTAGAATTTGGAAAATAAATGACTAGGTGACTTAAACTTTTAATCACAACTAAAAATGAATAAATTCTACTCATTTTTTACAAATCAGCTATAAATGAGTAAATAAATGACTAATTTGGTCATTGACTAAAAAATTATTTAGTCAGAGAAATAAAAATGAATAAATAGATAGTCATCAAATCCAAAGTAGACAAAATTTTTAAAACATAATTCGGCCAATTATTGGTGCAATGTATTCACGTGCATGATGTATTGGCGTGATTATTCATGATCATTGTAGATTCATTCATCTCTCCTAACCTCACTTCATTCGTTCATTGCAGACCTTGCTTCATTCATTGGCCTGGCATGAGGTGTTTTGTTCAGTTATAGTAGCTACTTGCATGGGCGATAAGGATTCAGAGAGTACTTGGAGACTTATGAAAAGGTGGGAAAGGGAAAGGAATTCGAAGTTTGATGCAATGAATTTGAATTCGTCGAGGCCCTCTAGGGATGCCCTCTACAACAAATCTAGAGGTAATTTGAAACCCTCATTACATTAAACACAAATTCAAAATGCTCATTACAATCTACTACTCTTAATAATGTTCTTTTACAATCTTTCCATTGTTCTGCTTCATAATGTGCTCGAGATAAATCTAAGTGCAAACTATCCTTGTGCAAAGTAAAAATGTGCTATACTTATCCACATATTAGGCGTCTGAACAAAGATGTTTCCTATTGTAGCTTCTTGTACCTATGCAAAAATTTCCTTTGCAATATCAAATTAACTGCTTTTAGCTAGCACAATGGCTACCTCATTTGTAGCATAAACATTTCCTGGTCTTTGTGCCAACATTTTACAATATAGTTCTCTAGCCTTCTCAAGATGTTGTGCCTCTAGCTTTGGATCCCTCCTCTCATTGTGAAAAGCTGCAAAATAATTCCAATTTCCAAGTGAAATTTCAACATAAGAATTATTTGTATCTGATTCACTTTGTGTAGCTTTAATTGTTTCTTTGCTCTAAGCTAGTCATCTATTTTCAGTTCTATTTTTCCAAGCATAGATAAAGCATTAGATGATTTTTTATCCACCTTAAGTGCATCCCCAATCAATTCTAGGCTTAGTTGGATCTCATTTCGAGCTTGAGCCATGGCTACAAGATGTAGATATGCATCCACATAATCAGGACACTTGAAAAATATTAGCCTATATAAAAGATTTTTTTTTTCAGTATCATGCAGATGTGCAAACAACCTAGAAAGATTAAATAGTGTTGTGATTTTATCCCATGGTAACTCAAGTGAAACACCACCTTCTTCTAGTTGATGGAAGAATTTCATATCCTTAAAGAGCATAGGAAAAAATGTAAAATTAGCACTAGGGATTTTATTTATTAATTCAACCCAAATGCCATTTCCTAATGCCTCCATAAATTTTTTTTGAGCCAACTCTAGTTCATCATGCTTAAAATGAACAACCTCAATTTGTTTAACAATTGAATGGGTACTTCATCTCTGCTCTTCTTCAGAAGATACTTTTGCATCTTAATAGAATCTAAGGCTGCATTGGGTTTTGACAATATTAATAACTTACCCATCTTGATAAATGAATGGGAATCAGGTGGATCTATGTGAGTTGCCTTTCTTAAAATTTCAAATTCCTTCTCTTCCATCCCTTACTAAGCATATATATGGCCTACAACTTTTAAGCTCTCATAATTCTCAGGGTGGACCTCCAAAACCTTTTCAAAATTTGAGAGAACTCTTAAGATCTTCGAGCTTCAATTGAACCTATCCACAAAATTATGTGGCCTCTAGCTTTCATTGACTGAAGTCATGTAGTAGCAGCCAGTGGTATCATAATTACCTTTACTATGATAAGATCATGCAAGATTATAATATGAATGATATTTCATGAGAGGGTTGTTAGTTGAAACAAAATATGTCTCAATCAACTATTCCACAAGAAAATGCTACCCTGCAATGAAGAAAAAATGGTTTTCTAAATGATTCAATGCCATTGCAGAGTACAGGTATAATTGAAAGGATCCACTGATATTTTCCATTCCTTCATGAACACTACCTTTTTCACTAACATTGAGAATCCTACAAGTAAATAATGCACAAAACTAAGCAAAAATATTTATGTAGAGGAAGAACATCATTTCCTAATGCCTCCATAAAAGTTTGTTGAGCCAACTCTAGTTCATAACACTCAAAATGAAGAACCCCATTGTTGTTTAACATTTGAACATGGGTTCTTTTTCTCTGCTCTTCTTCAAAAGAGACTTTGGCATCATAAGAGAATATAAGGCTGCACTAGCATCTGATGATATTAATAACTCACCCATCTTGATAAATGAATGGGCATCAGGTTGATCTATGCGAGTTGCTTTTCTTAAAATTTCCAAATCCTTCTTTTCCAGCCCTTACTGAGCATGTATATGGCCTACAACTTTTAATCTCTCATATTTCTTAGGGTGGACCTCCAAAACCTTTTCAAAATTTGAGAGAGAACTCTTAAGATCTCCTAGATTCAATTGAACCTATCCACAAAATCTTGTGGCCTCTAGCTTTCCTTGACTGATGTCATGTAGTAGTGGCTAGTGGTGTCATAATCACTTTTACTATTATAATATCATGCAAGATTATTAAATGAATGATATTTCATCAGAGGTTGGTCAGTTGAAATAATAGTTGTCTCAGTCAACTGTTCCACAAGAAAAATTTTCCCTTGCAGTGAAGAAAAAATGGTTTGCTAAATGATTCAATGCCATTGCAGAGTACAGGTATGATTGAAAGGATCTACACATCTCTTCCATTACTTCATGAACACTACCTTTTTCACTAACTGTGAGAATCCTACAAGTAAAAAATTCACAAAACTGACCATAGAGATCTATGTAGAGGCAGAACATCATTTCCTAATGCCTCCATAAAAGTTTGTGGAACCAACTCTAGATCATCATGATAAAAATGAAGAACCTAAATATTGTTTAACAATTGAATGGGTACTTCTTCTCTGCTCTTCTTTAGAAGATACTTTTGCATCTTAAGAGAATCTAAGGTTGCACTGGGGTCTAACAATAATAATAACTCACCAATCTTGATAAATGCACGGGCATCATATAGATCTATGTGAGTTTCCTTTCCTAAAATTTCCAAAGCCTTCTCTACTAGCCAGCCCTTGTTGAGCATATATATGGCCTATAGCTTTTAAGCTCTCATAGTTCTCAGGGTGTACCTCTAAAACCTTTTCAAAATTTGAGAGAGAACTCTTAAGATGTCCCATCTTCAATTGAACCTATCCATAAAATCTTGTGGCCTCTAGATTTCCTTGACTGATGTCATGTAGTAGCGTCTAGTAGTGTCATAATCACCTTTACTTTGATAAGATAGTGCAATATTAATATGAATGAGATTTGATGAGAGGGTGGTTAGTTGAAAAAAGAGCTATCTCATTCAGCTATTCAACAAGAAAATGTCACCCTACAGTGAAGAAAAATTGGTTTTCTAAATGATTCAAAGCCATTATAGAGTACAAGTATAATTCAAAGGCACTGTGTATCTTTTCCATTCCTTCATGAACACTACATTTTTCACTAATTGTGAGAATCCTACAAGTAAAAAATGCAAAAAAATAACTACAGAGATTTATGTAGAGGCAGAACATCATTTCCTAATGCCTCCATAAAAGTTTTTTGAGCCAAACTCTAGTTCATCACACTCAAAATGAAGAACCCCAATGTTGTTTAACAATTGAATGGGTACTTCTTCTTTGCTCTTCTTCAGAAGATACTTTCGCATCTTAAGTGAATCTAAGATTGCAGTAGGGTCTAAAGATATTAATAATTTACCCATCTTGGTAAATGCATGGGCATCAGGTGGATCTATGCAAGTTGTCTTTCTTAAAATTTTCAAAGCCTTCTCTTCTAGCCCTTACTGAACATATATATGGCCTACAATTTTTAAGCTCTCACAGTTCTCAGGGTGAACCTCTAAACCCTTTTCAAAATTTGAGAGAGAACTCTTAAGATCTCCTAGCTTCAATTGAACCTATCCACAAAATCATATGGCCTCTAGCTTTCCTTGACTGATGTCATGTAGTAGTGACCAGTGGTGTCATAATCACCTTTACTATGATAAGATAATGCAAGATTATAAAATGAATGATATTTCATCAAAGGGTGGTTAGTTGAAACAAGAGTTCTCTCAGTCAACTATTCCACAAGAAAATGTTTCCCTATAGTGAAGAAAAAATGGTTTGCTAAATGATTCAATGTCATTGCAGAGTACAGGTATAATTAAAAGCATCTATGCATCTTTTCCATTCCTTCATGAACAATACCTTTTTCACTAACTCTGAGAATCCTACATTTAAAAAATGCACAAAACTGACCACAAATATTTATGTAGAGGTAAAACATCATTTCCTAATGCCCCCATAAAAGTTTGTTGTGCCAACTCTAGTTCATCATGCTCAAAATGAAGAACTCCAATGTTGTTTAACAATTGAATGGGTACTTCTTCTTTTCTCTTCTTTAGAAGATACTTTGGCATCTTAAGAGAATCTAAGGCTACACTAGGGTCTAACAATATTAATAACTCACTCATCTTGATAAATGCATGGGAATCATGTGGATCTATGCGAGTTTCCTTTCTTAAAATTTCCAAAGCCTTATCTGCCTTCCCTTTCTAAGCATATTTGTGTCCTACAACTTTTAAGCTCTCATATTTCTCAGGGTGGACCTCCAAAACCTTTTCAAAATTTGAGAGAGAACTCTTAAGTCTCCTAGCTTCAATTCAACCTATCCACAAAATCTTGTGCCCTCTAGCTTTCCTTGACTGATTCCATGTGGTAGTGGCCAATTGTGTCATAATCACCTTTACTATGATAATATCGTGAAAGATTATAATATGAATGATATTTCATGAGAGGGTGGTCAGTTAAAACAAGAGCCATCTCAGTCAACTATTCCACAAGAAAATGTTGCCCTGTGAAGAAAAAATGGTTTGCTAAATGATTCAATGCAATTGTACAGTACGGGTATAATTGAAAGGCTCTTTGCATCTTTTCCATTCCTTCACAAACACTACACTTTTCACTAACTATGAGAATCCTACAATTAAAAAGTGCACAAAACTGACCACAAATATTTTTCCCCATTTCGAATAGCAAAATTTCCAAATAAATGTGTTTAAAACCTACAAAAAAAGACAAATAAAATCACGTTAATTTCATGCCAAAAAAACCATGAGACCATAGCTTGTTGCTTACTATTATGCTTTGATAGATTTTTTCCAAGCATTCATAGCTATTTTGAAATCACATGTTTTAGGCTTTTAGCAATAGTAGCAAGGTAATGAATTGTTCGATAAAACTCTTTGGTAGACATGTATGAAAAATGTGGTAGCATAGTGTATAGGAGTGAATTTTCACCCCTTATGCAAATTCCCCTTTTATCCTTCCTCACTTTAGAAAACCAAATTTGAAGGCTAAATTCCACATAAGCCCACTACCTTCATTCCACTTGGCATCTGTTTTTTGTGTCGGTAGAGGAATAACTATTAGGACACCCACGTGGCACACAGATGTCCACATGACGTGCCTACATCCCTAGAAAATTCCTATGTTTGGATCCTGTAGAGGCGTTAGACTTCCCATTGGAGGTCGATTTGTAATGCCCTCTTCAACTAACCAACTCAAATATGGCAGTTTTTCTCATTCTCTCCTTCAAATTCACTCTTCATTCCTTCATTTCATCCTCTACATAGTCTCTTCAAGAATTCTCCAATCATTCTAGCATTCACTCTTTTCATTCTAAGCCTTCAAGCAACACTTTACACTCTATAGTAGGAACAACACTCTGTCAACTCTGTAGAGCAAGTGTGGAACAACACCATTGTAGCAGAGGCTTGATTCCTCTCATTTTTCTCCTCCATTAGCTAGTGAGATCTTGTTGGAGGTGGTAATCTTTCTACTCCTCTCCTCTATGATTTGGTTGAGTAGCACATTACTGTTTTGTAGTGTTATTTTGTTCATTTCTTTCATTCTCCTTTATCATAATTTTTCTCCATTATTGATATCTTGGTTGTCCATGGAGGTGGAAACACCAAAATGAGGGTTTGACTAAGGCAACCCCTATATAGCCACCCAATAATTTTCCTCTTTCTTGTGTGTCGGTGGAAGTATACTTGGAGCTAGCTAGTGAACAGGCTCTTTTGTGAGATTATTCTTGTCACCCTAGCTTTAATCTACTTGCTCTATCATATCCATTTATATATTTCTTATTTCATAGTGTTATATTTTTCCCTTAAAAACCATTAGCTAGGTCATTATTCTATTTTCTAGTGGTTAATCTTGTCCCTTTATTCCTCTGGTCATATGGACACCAACATTCTTGAGAGACACCAATGTGAAACACTTTCATCCCAAAGCCATGCTTTCATCCTCAAGCAGAGAGCTACCTGAGGTACAGTGTTGAACCCAAAAACTGGCTCACCTAGCCCTATTCTAAGTTTTGGGTTTGCATAGCGATTGCAAGACCTTATAGTCCTCATCATTCTCATCCTTCATTTCAAAAAAATCCTTTAAGCTAACATAAGTTAGGGCGGCCTTCTACTCTTGTCTCTCCATGACTTGGGGCCTTGAACATGGTCGGTCCCCCTCTCTTACATTTTTGGTGAACCCAACGTGAACCAACATCTACTCATCTGTTGGTGTTGAGGCTTTTCCCTTATACCTTGTGACCATTGTGCCCCTGAGTGTTGTGAAGGTTTATGAGCATCACAACCCAATCCACAACCTCCAAGTATAGTGTTAGGAGAAGTATATGACACCTTATGATGGAAAAGGATGAAGGTCACTATTGGTTTCTCTACAGGCCTTTTCTCTAGTCTTGTCGTTGGTCTAGCAACATAGGAGCAGTTGTTAAGGGGCGAGAGAGGATTTTATGACAAAACCAATCATGTCCCCACTCCTCCAGCATCTCCTAAACCATAATTAGTTGATGATCATGAGGTTGTTCACATTCCTTCAGAATATGTCTCTACCCTTAGCAAAGGGTTGGGTGACTTGGAACATCACTAGGAAAGAGACCTAAAGTTGGCTAGGGTCACTCGGGTTATCAGCAAACTAAAGTACATGTTGGGAAAAGACTAAACAGGCATAGAACTCTTTGCTAGTCTCTCTAGTCTGACTGATGCATGTGCTCCTCCAACCAATCCTATTATTATACAAGGAGACACTTTTGAAGATCATGAGAGATAGCTAGGACTATCGATGGCTCCTACGTCTATATACATGATCGATACCATACCCTCAATTAGCATCCCCTCTACCTCTAAGGGATTTGAAACTATTAAAGTGAACAAGATCCCCTTGGGTTTCATCTTCACCCCTCCCATCTCCTCTAGTGGTGGAGGTTTTCATGGGATGAGGAATGGGGCCTTTGGTAGTGGCGGTGGCTTCAACAGTAGAGGTGGTGTTGGTGGAAGTGCTTTTGGCAGAGGTAATGGTGGTAGATTTGGAAGAAAAGGTGGCTTCAATAGAGGCCCTACTGATGGCGTTGGATTTGGTGGTGGTTCTAGTGGTAGCTCTAGTGGAAATTCTGGAGGAGGTTCCTCTAGCCCTCTATCTTCTAATGACCCTATTCTGAACACTCTCCTTCAAAATATGGGTAAGATGCAGAACCAGTTAGCGAGTCTCTCTCAAGCCTCTTCCTAGCCTATCTTCCAACCCTTCTTTTGGCATAGCCTATTGTCAGTTGTGATTCTAAAACTCCCTTCCCTCAAGGAATGGATATTCCTAAATTTAAAAAATATGGTGGCAAAGGGACCCAAAATCACGTGTTCGCCTTTCACGCCTTGTGCACAGACTTCTTCCATCACGACGCATTGATGGAAAAACTATTTCCTTGATCTCTCAATGATACAACACTTGAATAGTACTGTTCCTTGCCCGATAATTCCATTTTCTCATTTGATCAACTTGTAAACCAATTCCTACGATAGTTTCAAGCTAACATTGGGCCGAAGATGACCTTTTTGGATCATGTCTAGTGTAAACAAGGTGGTAACAAAAATATTACTAATTTCATAGCGCGATATCAGACACTCTTCTCACAAATCTCATATCTACTGCTCGATTCTGACGTGTAGAAGGTATTCATAGGGAACTTACAAAGGCCTTGGAAAGAGAAGTTTTCCCTTATGAAAAATCCTTCTTTTCGAGCATTTTTGTGCATCTCTATGAGAGTATCAGCAAATGGTAGTTCAGCTCAAGGGATCTTCCTCGCACTCCCATTTTGAAGGAAATTCCATTAGATCAATCTTTGGGAAAGGAAAATTTGTTGCGAATAGTAGCCGCTACGGATGACAATGGCCTCAGATACAACTAAAAGTTCACAAAGTTATCATGATCTTATTCTTCCATCTTGCAAAAGTTGTTGAAGGATAATATCGTAACCTTGCCAAACCCTAAACCTCTTAAGGAACCTTACCCTAATTGGTATGATGCATGTACCTACTGTTAGTACCATCAAGTTAACGGAAACAATACCAAAAATTGTATGCACCTGCATCATGAGATATAGGACCGCATCAAGGATGGTACTATCCATCTTGATGGAAGCAAACACAATGCAAACAAATCGATGGAAAAAGTGAATAGTGAATTGCAGGTATACATGGACCTATTTTTGTCACATTCTGCTAACATGATTATTGATCTTGTCGATTCTCTCACTCATCCTGAGGCCTATGTTAACATGGTCACGATTACTCCTACCACATAACCTACACTTGGTTCCCTGGATGTTCCATTCATGTCACAAGACTTTCCCTTAAACAACAAGCCCTCTCACCTCTATATTCTTACTCATCTCAATGGCAACATTGTGATAGGATTCTTAGTAGACCCAACGAGTAGAGTGAATGTTATCACAGAGGAGACATTGTGGCTTAATTCATTACATAGAAAAGAATATGAAGAAAAAAATTCTACTATCCACATACATGATGGACTTTGTCTAAACTCATATGGCTCGATAACTTTGTCTGTCCTAGTTGGACCTAGGACTATTGAAATAGTTTTCGATGTCATTCCAGAGTCAGATCTATTCATACCTTGGATAGCTTCCATAAATGGAATAACCTCCATTATTCATAAATATCTAAATTTCTCCCATGAAAGTGTTGTGCATGTAGTGCATGACACTAGATACCAACCTTTGGTGTCCCACAGGGGATATTCATTAGACCATTTTTGGCTCACCTTGGTTGGTCCACTTCCTCCAAGAATGGACCTACTTTACAAAAACTACGTGAAGTATAATACTAGGGGAAAGGGAGAGCCAAAATTGACTCTTCCTATAGCACAACAATCAACTTCCTCCTCTTCTAAAAAAGGAAAGGAGAAGCTTGCCTCCTCTCAAGCTGAGTCATCTACTCGTCTTTCTTGGGAAGAGTATTGGATGAGTAAGCTTGGTTTTTACCCATTGAGTTCGATGATCCCTCCTTGGCATAGACCCAAGATTAGGATATCAGATCTCCCTACTAAGCCTCCTAGGGCTTGGTATTATTTTTACAATACAAAGAGAGGTTCTTGAAGGGAATTTGATCTACGGTCTCCAATTGATCCTTCTCCCAAAGCAGCAAGCGGGAAGAGGCCCGTTGCTGAGGAACTTGAGTCAACTCCCCCTACTGCTTCTCAACTTGCTCCTCCTACTTCCGTTTAGGAGTTTTTTCTTTTTCTAGAAACAGTTGTAGTGGACACTCACATGGCTAAGTAGGACCCTTCTATTGCTTTGCAACCTCCGGCCTCTAGTTCTAAGAGTCACAAAACCACCTTGCACGAGCACAAGAGCCAATGAAAGGCTCTCATGGCTGAGCATGCCACCTTATAGAAAAAGGAAGAGGAGATGACCACCCCTATATGAGGGCCTTTTCTTTTTTCCTCCTTTCTCCTCCCCTTTGCTTCTATTCAAACTAGCTTTGTATCACTTCTGGCTTCCACTATGAGTGCAAATGCACCTGGCTCTAAAAAGGTGCAAGTGTTCATCACTCCTTCGATGGAGCCCCCTCTGTTGATCTCCCTTTCAGAAATCTATCCTTTCCCAAAACCCATAGATATGATGAACACTTCGGTGGTGTCTACTATGGTTCTCTCTACCTCCTCTTCCTCCTCACCTCTTGCCTCATCTATGGGGAGTTCGCATCCCCCAATGAAGTAGAAGGTGGAGAGTAGTTCTTCTAGCAATAGAGAACGTAAGAGGATCCTTCCATCTCCAAAAGGTGGTCCCATGCTGACTTGTTATGTTCTAGTGATGAAACCAGTCTCAGATTCTCCTGAGTTTATCACTGCTCCAAACTCATTCAACAAGCCTAATGGTGAATCTCTAGTGCAACCTTCTCTATTTTTTGAGGTAAAACATATGAATCCTATAAATTTCATGTTTAACTCTATGGATGAGGTTTCATCCTAGTTGGTGATATTTGTGAAGTCACTAACCTTAGCTCCACAAGAGCTTAGTGGAGAGGACCTTATAGGGCCCTCTTCCTTAGCCCTTATTGTGAGAGGGTTGAGTGCTCCTCCTCTTAACATTCCACCACTATAGGCTCAACCTCCTTCCCTCTATGATGATTTAGAGTGGGAAGCGAATGACCTCTTGGTCAATTAGTGTTAGGGGGAGGCCCCTTCTTTATCTTTATATTAGATGTGTGTGTGTGTTGTGATGTGTTCCCCTGTGATCAGGCTATGTGTGTCTGGATGACCCTTGTTACACCTATTGGTGCTTGGATATAGGTGTGGTTTTTGTGTTGTAAACCTTCCTCTATTTGTATCATCATTCTTCCATGTTTGTGACTTGATTTTTAATAATTTGGGGACTATGCAAAGCATTTGGGGCATTTAGGCTTCCCTTCCATGTTGACCCAATTTTTTATTTTAACTTTGTCTTCTCAAGCATTCTTCACATGGTCTGATATAGTAGGGGGTTTATGATAGTTCATTTTATACTATGACTTTACATGCATGCATACATACATACATACACACACACACAAAGACATATATATATATGAGCAATTATGACCCTAAAATATCATGCTACTCATGTGCCCTTTGTTCATGTTTTCTTTTATCTTTTGATTTTCTTATATCTTTCTCTCTTCTTTGCTTGAGTTTTCCCTCTCATGTGTGACAACTCCACTTCTACAACACTTTGATTTTTTGAAAATGCATTCATTGCCAACAAATCTTTTCTCGAGAATCTTCACAAACTTCTTTTCAAGAATTGCATTCTCGACTTGAAACCCTAATGGAACATGTTTCCTTCATCATGGATTCATAAAGAAAGAACTTGAAAACCTTCCTCTAAAATGGGAACAAATTTGATCTTCCCCTTGCATGGTGGCATATTCTTCCTTTCAAAATCCTTGATGAAGTGAACATCTTTCAAAAGGATTCCTTGATGATGAATCAATTTGAGAAAGAAAACACATGATTTCAAACAATGCATCCCTTGAGTGGACCCCTTCTTCATGCCAAGTTCCCAAGGGACCCATTTGAAATTATTCCAACTTGTTGACGATCTACGCGACTATCTTCCTACTTGCCTACATGGTCGCTTTTTGACATGTTCTATCTGCAGATAAACATGTCACTTTACGAGTGTGCTTGTGAAGCTGCTTTTTGACTCTATGGAGTCTACTTTCCTTGGGGTTCCTCCATGTGAGAGATCTTGTGGGATACCTCCCTGTAGGTCTACAATCCTGTAGGGAGTTTCCTTTAAGCTTCCTCCATGTAAGAGATCTTAGGGGTCACTCCCCTATAGGTTTGCGGGTATATAGGGCACTTTCTTTGGGTTTCCTCCATGTGAGAGATCTTTGCGGATACCTTCCATGTATGTCTACGAGTTTGTAGGGTGATTCCTTTGAGCTTCCTCCATGCGAGAGATCTTGGGGGTCACTCCCTTGCAGGTGTGTGGATCTATAGGGCACATTATTTTGGTTCCTCCATGTGAGAGATCTTGGGGGATACCTTTCCTATAGGTCTGTGGGTCTATAGGGAACTTTCCTGGGTTTGCTTCACATGAGAGATCTTGAAGGAAACCTTCCTTGTAGGTCTACAGGTCTATAGGGTGCTTTCATAGCTTCCTCCATGTGAGAGATCTTGGGGGATACTTCCTTGCAAGAGTACGGGTTTGTAAGGCACTTTTCTGGGTATCCTCAATGTGAGAGATCTTGGGGGACACCTTCCTTTTAGGTCTGTGGGCCTGTGAGGCACTTTCTTCATGGGGATTCCTTCATGTGAGAGATCTTAGGGGTCGCCTCCTTCTGTGGGCCTATAAGGTGCTTCCATTCTTCAGCTTCATAGTTTTACGAGGCTATGAAGTCCTTTTCTCGTCATGCACTCTCAATTTTTCTAGATCATGGTCTACTTCCTCGACGGTTTATGTATACATTTCTAACCTTCCTACTTCTTTGATCTACTTTACTGAAGCATTCATCAGTATTCGTGCTCACTAGAGTGGGGGAAAAATGTATAGGAGTGAATTTGCACCCCTTATGCAAATTCCCCTTTTACCCTTCCTCACTTTAGAAAACCAAATTCGAAGGCTAAATTTCACATAATCCCACTACCTTCATTCCACTTGGCATCCGTTTTGTGTTTTGACAAAGGAATAACTATCAGGGATGCCTGCGCGACACACAAATGTTTGTGCAACACATTTATGTCCCTAGAAAATTCTTGCATTTGGAGCCTATAGAAGAGTTACACTTCCCATTGGAGGTTGATTTGTAATGCCCTCTTTTACTAACCGACCTGAATATTGTTGAATATTCAAGATACTGAGAGGGGCTTGAATCAATATCTTCTTTAACTTACTAAACAAATACCATCCAATTACTCCGATGCATATAATAGTAAAGATAAATAAGAGCATTAATAGAACATGAAATCACACAACACATAAACACCATAATTTTTATGTGGAAAACCCAAAATGGGAAAAACCACAGTGAGTGTTGACTCACTGTCCAAAATGTGAGGCTAACTGTCTATAGAATTACAATGACAAAAATGGCTTACAACTAGAAAATGAATTGATAATGTACACCTAACAAGTGTTGATTCAGTTCTTATGAAGCTCAGTAAACTAAATTGACATACTTCATCATATTCGCACTTCTTGACATTCAAATTCATAACTACATTATATGTGCAATCTTCAAAAACTATTGAATATATATACCTGATCCATCCACAAGCATCAATTGGGTTGGCCTAATTATATGCAATTCTTATTCATCAAAAATACCAATTGTCGGCTTCAAGATTTCACAAAATCTTTCCAAAAAAATTTAAATGCTCAACATGCTACATCATGTCATCATGGACCTAAGATAGGTCACACATATATCCATAAAACAAAATTGATTCACCATTACATCATATATCCATTAGGTCGGCCAAAGATAGACCTAAATAGAAAAAATGAGACAACAGAATAATGCCAATACACCATACGAGAATCTAAATGCATGAAATTTTGAATGTAAATGCTCCCAACATCCATACACTAGCTCCCAAAACCACATGCAACAATAATCAATAGCAAAATATTATAGACCAAAATACTAGAGGATGTAAATTGCATACCGGTTTAGATACCGATCCAGAATACCAGATCAAATTCAAACTTAATCTTACAATTGCAACTCATATAACATGGTGACATCAATGACAACACAAAAAAAAAATGAGATGTTCTTCTTTATTCTTCCAACAAATATGGCCATTTTTCTCATTCTCTCCTTCAAATTCACTCTTCATTCCTTCATTTCATCCTCTACACAATCTCTTCAAGCATTCTAGAATTCACTCTTTGCATTCTAAGCCTTCAAGCAGCACTTTGCACTCCATAGCAGCAACAAAAACACTCCATCAACTCCATAGAGGAAGTGTGAAACAAAAACCATTGTGGCAGAGGCTTGAGTCCTCTCATTTTTCTCCTCCATTAGCTAGTGAGCTCTTGGTGGAAGTGGTAAGCTTTCTACTCCTCTCCTCTACAATTTAGTTGAGTAGCACATTACTATTTTGTATTGTTATTGTGTTCATTTCTTTCATTCTCTTTTACCATACTTTTTCTCCATTATCACTATCTTGGTTGTCTGTGGAGGTGGAAACACCAAAATGAGGGTTTGACTGAGGTAGGCCCCTATATAGCCACCCAACAATTTTCATCTTTCTTGTGTGCAAGTTAAAGTATACTTGGAGCTACCTAGCGAAAAAGCTCTTTTGTGACATCATTCTTGTCACCCTAGCTTTAATCTACTTGCTCTATCATATCCATTTATATATTTCTTATTTCATAGTGTTATTTTGTTCCATTAAAAACTATTAGCTAGTCCGTTAGTCTATTTTCTAGTGGTTAACCTTGTCTCTTTAGTCCTTTGGGAGTACAGATGCCAATGCACCTAAGAGACTCCAGTGTGTCACGTTGTCATTCCAAAACTGTGCTTTCATCCTCCGGCAGAGAGCTACCTGAGGCATAGTGTTGAACCCGAAAACTAGCTCACCTAGCCCCATTCTGAGTTTTGGGTCTACAAAGTGATCAAAGGACCTTATGGTCCTCATCATTCTCATCCTTCATTTCCAAAACATCCTTTAAGATGAGATAAGGTAGGGTATCCTTCCGCTCTTGGTTCTCCATGATCTGAGGCCTTAAATTTGGTTGGTCCCCCTCTCTTACACATAGAAAAGGAAATGAACTTTGGAAAAAAATCCTCAAATAAATGTGGTCTCATGGTGATGGAATGCCATGATGAATGCCATGAAAAGTGAATTGTTATGGATTGTCATGGCATTCCATCACCAGAGACCACATTTCTTTGAGGCATTTTTTCAACCAGTTCAATACCTTTTCTATGCTATTGCTCACTATTATGCTTTGATATCTTTTTTACAAGCATCCTTACCTTGTTTAAAAGTACTTTTTTTTAGGATTTTAGGCATAGCAACAAGGCAGTGAACTATTTGATAAAATGCTTTTGTAGAAATGTATGAAAAATGTGGTAGCATAGACAAGGCAATGAACTTTTTGAAAAAATTCCTCAAAGAAATGTGGTATCATGGAATGCCATGACAATGAAATGCAATTGGAAGTTTCTCCTAGTTAGTAGTTATGCAATGTGAAGTAATTGCATAACTTCTTAGGTTGACTTTGTAAAAACTATATTGTAATTGAAATTTTATCATCTATCAGCATCTAGTTATTAGTTATGCAATGTGAAGTAATGCTTTGAGTTTGAAAGATGTGCAATGCAATGTAATCAACAATTTGAATATAAACTAAAAAAATCTCTTTTTTACAATTCATTAGTTCAAATCTCTATTTTATTTGCTCTATAACTCTATTGCTATGGAAATTCCTTTCAATTAAAAAAAATAGATTTTGTCTCAGTCTACAATATTTTGTTGCTATGTGTAGAACATTATAGATGGATCAACATCGAAGGTTCAAATATCATGCATTTGATGAGAGAATAGCCAATGAGAGTAACATGGACAAACATCCATGTCCATGTAATGACTATCCTGGTGGAAAGGTGAAAAAAAGAATTCAAAATTAATGACATATGATGAGATATGGGCATAGTGGTATAAGCCCTTGGAATGTCAATTATTATGAACATATGATAGAGTGACAAAGTGTGAGAGATGAAGAGGAAAAAAACATAGATGAAGTGCCACCAAACATAGATGAAGAGGCAACAATGTTAGATGGAGGGTTTGAAATTGATAGAATGTTGAATGAGGGTCTAAATGATGATTGGGCCAAGTTGATGGAGGATGCTTCAAAGCCTTTGTATGATAATTGTAGGTTAAGTCGTTTGACAACAATCCTTCAAATTCTTAACTTGCAAGTGGTGCTTGGCTGGAAAAATGAGAGTGTAGATCAGTTATTGGCATTATTAGGTTTGTTGTTACCACCTGACTCCACATTGCCAACAAAATGAAGTCAATGTATAAAGGAAATCATTAAGATAGGGTTAGGGTATGAAAACTTCCACACATGTGTGAATGGTTGTGTATTATTTGCAAAAATCTTGCAAGTGAGAGTGAATGTCCAAAATATCATGAAGCAAGGCATAGAGAAGGGTTGAAATCAGCTGTGGTTCATAGAAAGGTTCTTCACCAATTTCTGGCAATCCCATGATTACTCCAAATGTATAGGTACAAAGATATTGTTGAACTTATGCAATAGCATTCCCAAAATAAGAGCACTGATGGAAAACAACATGTGTCTGATTATAAGACATGGATGGAATTTGATAACAGATGCCCTGATTTTTCTCAAGATCATCATAATATAAGGTTGGGTTTCGCTTTAGGTGGGGTGAACCCATTCTCAGATCATAGTACTAAATGGTCAACTTGGCCAGTGTTTTTAATAAATTATAACTTGCCTTGATGGTTAGCAACTAAACCATTTTTCTTAATGTTATCATTGATTATACCAGGAAAGAAAAGTGTGACTTCAAATACAATTGATGCTTATTTTTATAAAGATCATCATAATATAAGGTTGGGTTTGGCTCTAGATGGGGTGAACACATTCTCAGATCAAAGTACTAAATGGTCAACTTGGCCAGTGTTTTTAATAAATTATAACCTGCCTCGATGGTTAGCAACTAAACCATTTTTCTTAATGCTATCTTTGATTATACCAGGAAAGAAAAGTGTGACTTCAAATACAATTTATGCTTATCTAGAGCCATTATACGATGAGCTAATGGAATTGCAGAAAGGAATTGAAGAAATTCATTCTTTAAGGGATGATCATTAAATAAAGTTCACTTTAAGAGCTTCCTTATTGTTTACGATTCATGATCTTCTTGCATATGACACATTGTCTGGTCTTAGTGTTCATGGATACCATTGATGTCCTACTTGCAAATTTAAGGATTTTTTGAGGCACTCATGAAGTTTGTGTAAGTGTATTTATTGTGGACATCATGCTTACCTTAAAATGGATCATCCATATGGTCAACAAAAAACATGATTCAATGGTCAAGAAGAGAATCGTGAAGCACCATTGCTAATAAAGGTGATTACATTGTTGAGAATGGATAAAAAAGAATGTCATTTATTGAAAATGATGGGATTGTTTTTAATAGATATGATCCATGTAATGAAAGTAGTGTAAAAAGGTTGTGCATATTCTATAAGTTCCATATTTTAAGGATAAAGCCATTAGGCATACTTTTGACTTTATGCATATTGAGAAAAATATAGCCTATGCTATTATAGAAACTCTTTTTGGTGATTTTGATACTATTTCATCATGTGAAGACTTTCGACAACTAAAGATTTTTTGAAATATTTGGGTTAAAAAATATGATGATGAAAAATATAGAAAACCTAGTGCTCCTTATGTTTGGACAAAGGAACAATGTGCGCAATTCTTACAGTTGATGTCTTAGACTCACTTTCCCATTGGATATGTAAGCAGTAGTATTAGAAGCCAATCTGACATTAATGGCTTAAGAGGCCTCAAGACCCATGACTATCATGTCATAATGGAGAATATTTTACCTATTGTGGTAAATATATTAAGTTTTGCAAAGGGGTTGAGATTGACAATTATAAGGTTGAGACTAATATTAAAGAGAATGAGTTTACATGTATTAGATCCTTTAAACTTTGATAATCTGAGGGAGGAGGTTGTTGAGGTCCTTTGTCTATTGGAATGGGAATTTCCACCAACAATCTTTAACATTTTTATGCATCTTTTGATACATCTACAATATGAACTAAAGCATTATGGCTCGATAAGAAAAAAATGGATGTATCCTATAGAACGATATATGAAGGTTTTAAAAAAAATGATCATACTAGGGAAAAACCAAAAGGAAACATGTCTGAGGGATGTTAAATGAAGGAGGCCATGGGATTTTGTGCAAAATATATGAAGGATTTTAAAAATGTTAATCGGCGTGTATGGGATGTTGACGAACAAGATACAGTTTTAGGTGAAGTATTAGAAGGAAATGAATGTTGCTTTAAGCTATCACATCAAGAAATAAGTGTGATACATGCCTATATTCTTCAAAACACATCTTCGTTAGATAAGTGGCATAGGTAAAAAAAAAATTACACAATAATTTATTTACTCAATTGCATTTACACATTTATATTATTAATCTTACTATTTTTTTGTTAATATTCTACATAGAAAATATGAAGAAGACAATCAAGCTTGGGTGCAACATCAACCTCAAAGGCACATACATCACGTTGATTTGATTGGAGGTGATTCTTTTACAAAATTTGAAGAATGGATTGCTAATGCAGTCAATGATGCAAAAGAAGGTCAAGATATAACAACAGAGGAAAATGAGATTTCACAATCTCCACATTTATGGGCTACGTGTTTTAGTGGAATGTGGGCCTATGGTAGTCATTTAAGAGTGGAAGAAAAAGAAAAAGGAAAGACAAATTGTGATTGTGTTGTTAGTGCTAAATTTCTTCACAAAATTGAGAAGAATTTATGTTGGATTCATCCAAAAAATTATTCTAGTGGAGTGAGGTGAAAATAGTCCTATATTATTAAAATTTAAGTGGATCTGACCATTTGCAGTACAATTTGATGAGTATGGATTTATATGCACAAATACACAACAATTTATGTCAGAGACAGATGAGTCATATGTTTCTCCTCTTCAAATTAACCAATCATCTCTAATTGATGATGTAAGTAGCCCAGGATGGTCGTATGCCATTCAAATAGAGTCGCGCTCAAAATGAAAATTTATGGAAGTTGTTGATGTAATGCCTGATGGGAAATATGTTAATTTACAAGAAAAATTCAAAGAAGTGAATGAAGACAAGGATGGAGTGTTTGAAGAAGACATTTTGACTACCAATGAACAGATTGTGAGAGAGAATGCATTACATGTCACAAATGAGGATTAGGAAGAAAATCAAACAGATGTAGACACGAATGATTAAGATTCTGCTCTTGTTGGAAATGTAGATGATTATGATGATGTTTTGTCACCTTCATAGGTCAGCTTGTCACCCAAACTTTGGTTATACGTATGGCATAATTTATTACTGAATTTAATAAAGATCTAACTATATAGGTATGCTTATTCACTATTCCTTTACTGATACATTTCTGAATGTAATCATCATTATTCTTCTAGTACATTGTGTACAAAACCTAAGATGTTCACTATTGATTTGAAGTGCATTCAAATTTAGGTTCAATCATTCTTCTTAGTTTTCTTAATTTGGCTGAAAATTTGAAATTAGTTTTGTTTAGTTAGAATATAATTTCTTGTATGTCCTATACGTTTTCTAGATGCAAACATATAATGAGAATTTATGATTTAATAATACACATAGATATCTTAACATTAGGTGAACTAAGCCTCCCCATTACTGATTTGTGGAAAAAAATGTGTAGTTATAGAATATCACTTTTCTCCAACTATCATTCAATAATGTCCTAGGAGTCCTAATTGGATTGACTATCAACCTCACAAGGTGAGTCAATTCTCAACAAGGAAGACATAGTAGGAGTTCTTTAAGCTTTTAGGGGTTGGCAACCAAACAAATGCTTGGAAAGGACAAATAAGCATTCAATCTACAAAACCTAGTAATGCAAGCTAAATGAAGGATGAAAATTATGAAATTATGCAATAGGGAGTTATGAGATATGTACCTGGGAAGTCTAGAAATGTGATGAGGATTCTAGAAATGTAAAGAAGTTGTTAAAATGAGCTATGGAGGACAAAGACGCCCTTATTATTGTCTTAGTTTCGTTGTTCTTTTTTGGGGAAGATGCAGAATCTTCAGATATTGGAACTTGATCTAGAAGAATCTCTGAAAAATTCCTTCAAGAGGACTAAGATGCCCTAGGTGGTGACTTAGTCCCATCTAGATTTTTTGGAATCTCCAAATGTGGTCTTGAGGCTTGATGTCTTCACTTCCTTCTTCTCTAAACTCAGGTTTGGAAACTTCCAGATTTAGCCTATAGGCGAGTTTCCATGAACATGACAACTTTGCATTAAAACTTTGAATCTTTGCAACTTTTCACTTCAAGTGATCTTCAATTCTTCAACCTAAATCTGCAATCACAAACATGCAAGAGAGGAAAAGCTTGTTGATTGTTAGTGAATGGGGGTTTTCCTTGGTCAAACCCCTTAGTGGCAATTAAACCTTGAGATGAAATGAAATGGAATGAAGGAATGATGAATGAACAATATGCAATGTTACAACTTACAAAACCCTTGTTATAAAGTATTCAAACTTGTGTGAAATGGCTAGCTTGGATATGGATCTTGAATCAAAGAGAGGCTTGATAGATATGAACTTGAATTGCTTGCTTGAATCAAAACCCTAAATCACAAATGTTAGCACAAGCACACACATGATGCAAGAAGATCTTTGATATGATGCTTGAATGTTGATGATGACTCCAAATGCTTGATGAACTGCTCTTGAATGCTTTATGATGCTCTCTTGAAATTGCTAGAATGCTTGGATATTTTGTTAGGAGAAAATGAGAGAAGGAACCTTGTATTTGTAATTATCCATGCTTCATATCTCAAAATTGTATTTATACTTATCCATGCTTAATATCCCAAAATTACACCACACTAAGCTGACATATGAATTCATTAATTAAAGGAGGCTAAATCCTGCCAGAATTTGAAATTAAATCCTGAAAATACTTCAAGGGGGACTAAGACGCCCTAGGTGGCATCATAGTCCAGAGGCATGAAACTTGGGTCACATACTCCAAAAAGAAACTTATTTAAGTGCTCTCAAATTGGGGTCCTAAGACCTTTAGGGGAAAAATACGCCCTAGGTGGAATTTTATTCTAGACCCAAAAATTAGGGACACTCAGACAAAATCATTAAATTATCATTTATCAATTGGAGTATGTCGGGATTAGCCAAAAAATGGATATATTTCATTGAGCTTGTGGATGTAAAATAGGATGAATTAAGACATAAATAGGGATAAATAAACCAAGGCGGGCCCAAATAAGCATGAAAATGCAAGGGTATGCATTTTCCTACACTACATTTAGCCCCTACTTTACTGAGAGGATAAACTTGCTTCAAACACACACTAAGGTAGCCAACCACACAATCAAGAGGGGTTGAAATGTATGAATGCTAGTAAGATAGGATGAAAATAACCAAGAGGGTGGCCAAGTGACCAGCATCAAGATCCTATGGAAAACCAACATAAGCACAAAGGAACATGCTTGCAAACGATATATGAAGCCATAACCAGATCACAAACATACACCATCAAAGATAGAAAAATGAAAAATGCAACAAATCAGGCTTTGACTAGCCATCCAATGCATTGTGGACTGGGTCTAGACTGTTTTTCCAAAAAGGTTTACAAGTGGAATTCATTTTCCACTTTGCAAACAAAATGTATTCTCTCAAGGGCTAGTGAAGCTAGTTGTTCACTAGGAAAGCCCCAAGAGGTCCATATCAAATTCATACCCCCATGACTATCATAAGGACAAAATGAAAATTCTTTCTCACAAGGGCTAGTGAAGCTAGTTGTTCACTAGGTGAGCCCCAGGGAACCATATTAAATCCATACCTCCATGATTTTAATAAGGAACACAAGGAAAAATGTAACAAGAAAGAGGGATGTTCAAAGGGGTTTTACTTTGTTCATGTGAGGTCTTAATCTTAGGGGACATTATGCTTAATGTCTCCAAGAGAGGATAAATACAAGGGCTTATCTTGGGGAACATTGTACCTAATGTTTCCAAGAGAGAACAAGTGCAAAAGCTCTCATCTTGTTTCCAAGAGAGGACAAGTGGAAGGGGTTTTTCTTTGTTCTTGTGAGGTCTTAATCTTAGGGGACATTATGCTTAATGTCTCCAAGAGAGGATAAATACAAGGGCTCATCTTGGGGAACATTGTACCTAATGTTTCCAAGAGAGAACAAGTGCAAAATCTCTCATCTTGTTTCCAAGAGAGGACAAGTGGAAAAGGTATCATCTTGGGGAACATTGTACCTAATGTTTCCAAGAGAGGACAAGGAAATATAAAACTCTCAGAGGAAATCAAACCCGATGACACCACCAAGAGGAAATATGCATCGCATAAAGAAAGAAAATCACATCAAGGAACATGAAAAAAAATACGAGTGAAATCATGCCAAAATAATGCAAGTGTATGCCCCCACTTTAAAGAAATTGCTAACACCATGCTATGAACAATTACTTCAAAGTAGCTAAAACATGAAAAAAAGAGAGGAAAAGAAGGGTTTTCCCCCAAAAACACATGAGGGATCAATGGATTCGGGGTCAGTATTTTTCTTTGTTGTAATGATATTAGAGAGCTTGGAACTGTCATCATTTCCCAAATACACATAGAACTGGAAGAATTATACAAAGAGATAGAAAAAAAATGAAAAACCTTTTGGATCAACATGGAAGAGACATAGGGTGTCTCGACACTTTGTGTCATCCCCAAAAGGAAAAAACAAGACAAAAATGAAAAGAAAGCAAAGATAATGAAAAATATTTTTGGTCAACATGGAAGAGACATAAGGTGTCTCAATGCCTTGCATCATACCCAAAAGTAAAAAAAAGACAAAAATAAAAGAAAGAAAAGATAATGAAAAATCTTCTGGGTCAGCATGGAAGAGAGATAGGGTGTCTCGACGCCTTGTGTCATCCCCAAAAGGAAAACACAAGAAAAAAATGAAAAGAAAGCAAAGATAATGAAAAATATTTTGGGTCAATATGAAAGAGACATAGGGTTTCTTTATGCCTTGTGTCATCCCCAAAAGGAAAACACAAGACAAAAATGCAAATGAAAAGTAAAGATCAAAAAAAGGAAAAAGTGTACGACATATAGAAGAATGAAAGTACAGATAGAGGAATGCACATAGAGAGAGGAAACATCAAATAAAACATTATAGAGGATCACATTACACACATGCAATCAAAAGAAAAAATAAACAAAGAAAAGATAAAAGACTAGTAAAGCACATGTGAGTCAACCATCCAGCAGGTCATCTGCATCCCAGTCTTGTTTGGTATATGGGGAATGTAGATTACTAGTGAGAGGGACAACATCAAGTGTTGTACTAGGAGAATTACCAAGTTCAACATGTGGTACATCACTCAGTTTAGGAGGATCATCAAGGTTTTTATCGTTTAAGCTCGTGGAAGAGGAAAATAATAAATTCAACTCATTATGCATTTTCTCATCAATTTTAGCCATTTCTTCATCGTCATCCAAGCTAACCACAATAGGAGGATGAATGGTAATATCCATAGAGGGTGTTGGTCCTTGTTGTGTTGGAGACGTAGGATCTATTTGTTCTAGTAAGGGAGGAGGCTCATCATTTATTGAAACTGTCAAGTTTGGATTTTGATTTTCAATGTTGTTCTCTTCATTCATCTTTCGAGTAATAGCATGACATCTATACCTACGCTCTCTATTATTTCTATTCCTTTTATTATGGTTTTCAAGTTACATTTGTGTATGAGCAGGTTTTTCAACCATAGGTTCCTTTTCTTCCTTTTATGGAAGAACAAAAGAAGCCATGGAAGGTTTTTCAACCACTTTCTCTTAGGCTTTATAAATTTTCTTAGGAGGATAATTAGGACTTGTTTGGTTTTCTCTAGGCCTTTTATAGGAAATAGGAAAGGTACTTTTCATGGATGGGTATTGGTTTGTTGGAAGGGCTTTAAGCTCACTATTGTTTTCTTCAAGGGTTGGAGGTTCAATCATGGGTGGAGAAAAATTCACAAAGGGATGATCTGGCTACGCATTCTACTTTGAAATTTTGGTAGGATGGGAAAAGGAAGTCTTCATGATGTCCTATAGGTTCCATGGGCTCAAGCCAAAAATAATCTAAGGAAAAAATTCCATGCGAAGATGGAGGTCTAAAGCCACTATAGTTCATAGTGAATATTTCATTTCCGACTGGAAACTTTAAGCACTTATGGACAATGGATGGGACTGCATTCATGGAGTGAAGCTATTTGTAGAATAACTTCACATGAAATTGGTTTGAATTAGATATGATAGAGAATGATACATTTAATTTCTTTGGTCCTACTTGTAAAGGGAGTGTGATCGATCCCATCATAGCATGAGAAAAACCATCATGCGTTTTAATCCATGCTTTTAGTTTATCATATCTGTCTTGAGTAAGTTCATGCACATATAAGAGTTCTTATGTGATCACATTCTCTCTATAGACGAGATCAATTAAAATCCAAGGAGGGGGCCTATTATTGATTCTACTGGCTATGTAAAGAGGGCCATTAGGTGCATTTTTATTGTTTCTTCTAAAGAGAAAGTAATGCTTGTGGGAATTATGGTTTGTTGTTTACAAGGCTAGATGTCAATCACTCCTATCATTGTATTAATAGGACTTTGGTCATTAGGAATTTTTTTCACTATTGCTCATATTCTCATCATTCGTGTCAGTTTTCATCACATCAAGCTTAGTTTCACTAGCCTTAACAAATGAAATATTATGGTTGGGCATGGGATTGGTAAAGATTTGCAAGTTTTGGTTGGGAAGAGCTACAGACTTGTTGCCTTTTTCATTCACACCTCCAATTTAAATATGATAAGAATCAATGAGGTCTTGCACAAGATGTTTAAGATGCTCACAATGTTCCATAGAATGTCCTTTTTTTTTGTGGTAAGCACACTAGGAATTGTGTCTAAAGCTTAGAGGTAAGGACTTGCTAGGGTCAAGGGGTCAAACGAGAGGTAAGGTAAGCATGTTTTTGTTTAATAGCTGAGTCATGATGTTGTGAAGTGTGTTAGGTAAGGGTGTAAATTGTATTTGAGGATCCCAAAAGATATAAGGATTAATCTTCTTTATAAAAAATACCTGAGTATCAATTGGTTGGGTAGGTTGAGAGTTAGTTGAAGGAAACTTTTATTTTGTTTTCTAAAAGGCTAGTAGGTGTTTTGGTTTGAGGATTCAGACTTTTCAAGATGGGTAGAGGTGGTTTTTGGTTCACTACTACCTACAAAATTTTAATAATCTTGGTAAATTTGTCTCTTATCTTAATTTGTACATTTTCTATGAACATCTTTTGAAGGTGAGAATCGAAAATCTTCACACTGATTTGGGAATAAAGTGATTGGTAGTGTGAAATAAATTTAGTGACTTTTTCACCCTGATTTTTCTTACATTTCATCAAATCAGCTAATGTCATTTTAGGAACACTATGCACTTGGAAATGATTAATAAAGGATTCAACAATTTCATTAAATGAGTGAATTGAGTTTTTTGGTAATGCAGAAAACTAGTCCAAGGAAATGTCTTTCGAAGATCAAGGAAAAATTTTAGCCAATTTTTTTCCTCAAGGATAAAGTCACTACACAAAGTAGTAAAGGCATTAACATGATTAGCAGGATCTCCCTTGTGGCACTGGAGTTTGTAATATCTCCAAGGATAGTGGGTTACTTTTGACATAATATGAAGGTGGACCATTTTGATTTTAATTTATGGTGGAAACTTAGTGTTGAATGGATGAAAGGCTTTGTAAATGGTGGTTAATGATAGGATCATTGCTTGTGGTTTGTGATGGAGGTGAATATGGTAGTGGTGTGTATGTGTTGGAAGGACCAGTGAATGGATTGCTTATAGGAGGAGATATAAGATTAGATGCCACATAGGTATAAGGACCACTAGTGGAAATGTTTGAGGTGGGAAGGATTTTTCCTGTTGGTTGCATCATTTTGGTTACTTGAGGATTGGTATAGGTAGGAATGGATGTTATGGTTGAAGAGGGAGGATTTTGATTTCCTCCTTGGCTTTGCACATTGTTTGAAGCTTGAGCACCATTAGTGGTGGAAGGAAGATGTTTTCCAAAGATGTGAGCTATGTTATGCATAACTTCCAATCCTTCATCACTTTCCATCATGTGGTGAATACTATCTACGGCTGGTATAATAGTGTTGGAAATTTTTTGTACTCACGCTATCTTGTAAATGGGCTAGGTATTCATACATTTTCATTATGTTTTCTTGAGGGATATGATCAACCATTGTTTGAACACTTGGTGTAGCGCTTGTAGGTAAGGTAGGCATAGAAACAGAGGTATCAAAGGTATGGTCTATACCTAATGAACTAATACCAACACTAGGAGTAAGAGATCTTGATAATCCAAGATCCACAATGAGTGTTTTATCATAGGATGCCATGAGTCTTGCACTTCATCTAACCACAGTATTAGCAGTAAGACACCAAGTTAGTACAACTCATGGGTGTTCCCACGATATTGGTTTACAATTTTTGGCCAAACTAGACACTAAATTGATTTTTTCTAACTAAATCTTCATTTTTGGGAACCTATAGCGGCTAAACCGTGAGGAATTTGAAGATTATGCAAACTAGTGATTTGTGAAATTTTTTATTCAGATTCTAAATATTTTTTTTCAAAATTTTGGAATTATATTGCACTTCTTTTCCATCTCCTTCAAAAACTAGTTTTTATTTTAGTAAACACCATTTTTAAGGAGTGACACTCATTGTATAACACAACTTTTTTTCCATGAAGGATAAAATTCTAATTGTTTCAAATTTATATTTGTAACTACGATATCTAGTGATTCCAATGGGTTTCATAGTAGTTTATTGAATATTTTTTCTTTAATCAAGTTTCGAAGTCAAACCAATTACAATTCAGATGTAGGCAGACTATATAACACATAACTTTTTGTATATATTGAAATTCTTTTTTTTTGTTAGATCAAGGACTTCAATATTAGGTTCACTCATTTTTTTCAATTTTTTTTTTATAATGTTCTATTTTTCCACATGTGCAGAACAAAGAGCTTGATTTTCGGTGAAAAACCTACATTCACAAGAAATGAAAAATAAATATAATAATTAAATTAAATTTATTTAAAATTATACTTTTTGGGAAGCTTATAATAAGGAATACATACTTACAAAAAATAAATTTTAAATGAATTCATTTGATCCCCCAAAAGGAAAATTAAAAGTGGTTTTTATCAGCATTTTGATAGGTGTAAAGAAGACTTTGTTATAGGTATGGTTTAAAGCTAGCACGGTTCTATCCAAGGGGGTTTGATCTAAGGTAGTTTGATCAAACCCTCTTCAATTGGAATGCTTTAAATGGAACTTTTTAAGGATTAAATCATTATATTTTCTAAAAATATGTGATTTTAGCAAAAATTAGAATCTCTTAGAAATTATAAATCAACTTTGTGGGATCACCCTCATAAAAGAGATAAACCAAATAAAGTGCAATGAACACAATCTCCTATGCTTGAAATTACACTTGAAATGAAAGAAATTGAGATAACAACAATTCTGCAAACTATAACAGAGAACTAAAAGCAACAAATAGAAGCATAAAAAAGCAATTTCAGATCCTAAAAACTAGAAAGTCAAAGTCAACAGGGATTAAGATGCTAGTAAGGTTATCTTGGTCCTACTAGTGAAATTTTGAAGTTCTAGGGACTAAAACAAACAACAAACAACAAAGAGAGGATTCTGAGACAGAAAACCTGAGAGGGACGAAGATGCTAGGAAGGGAATTTTAGTCCTAGCAGAGGTTTTTCTAAGAAAAAAAATAGAAAATTTTGGATTTTTTACAGTGTTCATAGGTTTCCTATTCAAGGTGTTGATGTTTAGAAACAAAAAACTATGCAAATGAATGCAAGGAAAAGCAATTAGTAACAAGCAATTGAATGCAAAGTTGAATGATTTTTTTTTTCAATTTTCAATGCAATAAGAAGATTTCTAAATACAATTAAGATGATGAACAATGCATTTTTTCAGTTTTTGAATGAAATGAAATGATGTAAGAAAGAAAAATGCAACCTATATACACTTTTACTAATGCAAATATCAAAAACCCTAGATGAAATTTAACTAAATATGAGAAACCATAGGTGCAATTTCACTAATGCAAGATGCAATGCAAGAGTGAATGCAATTTAGATCTAGGAATTTAATGAAATCCAAATCAAAAAATGAATGCTCAAAAATGGGTTGGGTTCACCAAAATGATTTGTGGAAAAAAATGTGTACATACGGAATATCACTTGTCTCCAACTATCATTCAATAATGTCCTAGGAGTCCTAATTGGATTGACTATCAACCTCACAGGGTGAGTCAATTCTCAACAAGGAAGACCTAGGAGGGGGTTCTTTAAGATTTTAGGGGTTCACCATCAAGCAAATTCTTGGAAAAGACAAATAAGCATTCAATCTAAAAAACCTAGTAATGCAAGCTAAATGAGGGGTGGAAATGATGAAATTATGCAATAAAGAGTTATGAGGTATGTACCTGGGAAGTTTGGAAATGTGATGAGGATTCCATAAATGTAAAGCTATCAAAATGAGCTATGGAGGAAAAAAATTCCCTTTCTATTTTTTTAGTCCTACTGCTATTTTTTGGGGTAGATGTGAAATCTTTAGATGTCTGAACCAGATCTAGAAGAATCACTAAAAAATGCCTTTGTAGGACTAAGATGCCCTAGGTGGTGAATTAGTCTCATCTATAATTTTTGGAATCTGGGTGAAGCCACAATAGTGGTTTACAATTTGATGAAGGAAAACTGAGAAAAAATGACCCCATGGCAAAAAAATTGTTTTTAGGGGTTCCAATGAACCTACAAGCTCAACCGAACCCAAAAGGGGTTCACCCGAACTAGGGTTTGAGCAAACCCACTAATTACTAGGCCCACATTTCTTTCCCAAAATAACAAAAGGAAATGCATATTGAGGGTGGTTCGCTCGAACCCCTAGGGGTTTGTACAAACCCCCCTTATTCCTCATTCTCCCCTTGAAACTCAAAAAAAGCTAAATTTTTATGCTTTGAAGCTTGCTTTGAGGATGAAAATGGAGGAATCTTCACAAACCCAACTAGAATCAAGTAGTCCTCGGAACGAGCTATCCAATGAATATAATTTTAATATGTTTTGGTTGTATTAAGTATTTGTTTTCTAGTTTTATTAAACATAGGTTTTTCATCGAAAATGAAGTTCTTTGTTCTGCACATGTGGAAAAATAGCAAATTTGAAAAATATGAGTCCCCCAAATATTGAAGTCCTTGATCCAACCAAAAAAAATTGCATTTCAATATATACAAAAAAAGTTATGCATTATACGGTCGCGCTATGTTTGAATTGTAATTGGTTTGACTTCAAAACTTGATTAAAGAAAAAATATTCAATAAAAAACTATCTAACCAAGTGGAAGCACTAGATATCAGAGTTACAAATCTAAATTCAAAAGAATTAGAATTTTATCCTTCATGGAAACAAAGTTATGTGTTATACGGTGTGTGTCACTTTTTAAAAATGTTGTTTTCTAAAAGAAACTAGTTTTCATGGGAGATGGAAAAGAAGTGCAATATAATTCCAAAAATTTTGAAAAAAATATTTTTAGAAAGTAAAGACAAAATTTGACAAGACTCTAGTTTGCTTCATCTTCAAATTCCTCACATTTTAGCCGTTGTAGGTGCCCGAATGTGAAGATTTAGTTAAAAATAATAATTTCAGTGTCCAGTTTGGCGAAAAATTGTAAACCACTATTGTGGGATCACCCATCTCCAAATGTTGTCTTGAGGCTTGACGTTTGCACTTCCTTCTTCTCTTATCTCAAGTTTTGACACTTCTAGATTTAGCCTATAGGTGATTTTTTGTGAAGATGACAACTTTGCAATGCAATTTTGTAACTTTTCACTTCAAATGATCTTCAAGTCTTCAACCTAAATCTATAATCACAAACCCCTTGTAGGTAATTAAACCTTGAGATGAAATGAAATAGAATGAACGAATGATGAATGAACAATATGCAATATTACAACTCACCAAACCCTTGTTATAAAGTCTACAAACTTGTGTGAAATGACTAGCTTGGATATGGATCTTGAATCAAAGAGAGGCTTGATAGATATGAACTTGAATTGCTTGCTTGAATCAAAACCCTACATCACAAATGTTAGTACAACCACAAAAGTGATGTAAGAATATCTCTGATATGATGATTGAATCTTGATGATGACTCCAAATGCTAGATGAATTACTCTTGAATGCTCTATGATGCTCTCTTCAAATTGCTAGAATGCTTGGATATTTTGTTAGGAGAAAATGAGAGAATGAACCTTGTATTTATACTTATCCATGCTTAATATCCCAAAATTACACCACACCAAGCCGACATATGAATTCATTAATTAAAGGAGGCTAAATCCCACCATAATTTGAAATTAAATCCTGAAAATACCTCAAGGGGAACTAAGATGCCCTAGGTGGGTTTTCTTAGTCCCAAGGCATGAAACTCAGGGAACATACTCCAAAAAGGGACCTATTTAGGTGCTCTCAAAATCAGGGTCCCAAGACCTTCGGGGGACAAAGACACCCTAGGTGGTGTTTTAGTCCCCACCCAAAAATCAGGGAAACTTAGACATAATCATTAAATTATCTTTTATCCATTGGAGTATGTTGGGATTAGCCAGAAAAAGATATAGTTCATCAGGCTTTTGGATACAAAATAGGACCAATTAAGACATAAATAGGGATAATTAAAGTAAGGCATGCCCAAAAAAGTGTGAAAATACAAGGGTATGCATTTTCCTACACTACAATTACAAACAAAGAAATGATCTCTTAGGTCCGACTGACACTGAAAAATAAAACTAGGAGAATGCAAAATTAGAAAATTGTTCAATCTTTCCAATAAAATGATATCTAAAATACTGCATTCATAATAAAATCCAATACCGCACTAGCACAATAGTCAATAGAGGTATGCATAGGATGGTGGGACATATAGGTCAATGTACAAATTCTTACCACAATACCACAACAAGCAAATATGAATATCACGGGGTGGTGGTGAGAACATGCTAACAACTAAAGGAAACTGCAACCTCACAAGGGGTAAACAATGACACTGCGGTATGGTGGTGAAAAATCACTCAATCCCTAGAATTAACCCACTATCCCATGGGATTCCAAATGGGTGTGCATAGGGTGGTGGTACTACTATCACTACCCTGTAGTGGTCTTGATATGACAGGGTGGTATGGCAGTGAATAGTCACTCAACCACTAGAATTAACCTATTGTCTCATAGGAGTCCAAAGGGGTGTGTGCAGGGTAGTGGCACTACTAACACTACCCCGCATTGGTCTTTAAATGACATAGTGATAATATGGTATAAGCTCTCAAAGAATTAAATGATTACACCAATTGATTTCCCAAGATTAATGATGTATTCAAACTCGAAATATGGGCAGATTCTGAAATATTTTGCATGAATTGACATTAATAGTGACGAGATCAAGCTTAGTAGCAAATATTACTTGGGACTCAATGAAATTTTGGAAATCATTCATAAAGCTCAACATATCAGAGGCAAGGGAGTTCAAGTGGGAAAACTCTACAACTATTATTTCATCGAGTAAGTTCACAAAAACCCTCTATAGCAAGTGTATAAGAACTAGATTTTCTTCTACAATTAGATACTTAAAAAATAAAGTAGGAGTAAATTCTTCATCATGCCACTCAAAAGAAGTCAACTTGTGAGTAAAAAGGAAGAGTCCATAGTTTCTAAATCAAAGAATAGGTCATTATAATAATCCATTTTAGATGTGTTACCTAATTCTATAGACAAAGGATCCAAAAAGGTGTTTAAAGATACAACCCATCAATGTAGAGACCCAATTATCCCTATCTCAAGTTGGGATCTATTTTGGTACTTCTATGATAAAAGGGATGAGAAGATTCCAGTTTTGAATCCTTGGACCTTAGATTTGGAAAAATTGATATTCCAAAATGTTTTCATACATGTGAGTTTATTAAATTGTTGGAAGAATATTATCACTCGGCTACCAGGACTATAAGAATTCCATATGGTTCACCATTAGTGGTGCTGACTAAAGAAGCAATTATAGAGTGTTTTATGTTAAACAAGCAAGCTATCACGAAGATCAACTTGGATAGAAATGAGGAGGATTATAGGAGATTGAGAAAAACCTACATGAGTGATGAACCTCCTTTACACATGAAAAATGGTGTAAAAATAGGAGGATACCTATCTTCCTGTCCCAAAATGAGTCATTTTCCATAGAATACTTCTAAGTATATTTCAAAAGAAATTATTTTGCTTTGTGCCAAGTTCTTGGAATAAATGTTGAATAGAGGATGCCAACATATCTCATGATGGTGGAAATGAGGATACAAAATCCTAAAGTCAACATTGAGTATGAATTTGTTGCTGAAATTGAGAAACGACTACATGAAGGATTTTTGCAAGTAAGAGAGAACTTAGCTCCCATCACTTTCAGGAAATACTCTCTGCTATGTCATTTAATATTTTACCAAACAAAAATAGATGGACTAAAAAATGTGTTTGGGAATGAATGATGATGAAGGGAATATGTTTCATGTACAAAACCGGTGTTACATATGGGATAGTAGATGTAAAAATAGTGATTATGTAATATTTCATGTTGATTTCATAGTAAAGGTCATGGCCTCTCTTGGTCATATTTCACCAAGATTTCCTAATAAAATCATGCAAGTATTAAGACCTTTAGCATTGAAGCCAAAGTAGGGACACACTCACAATTTCAGCACTTAACTAGTTCTTTTTAGCAAACCAAATAGTTATAAGGGTCTATGGGTTTCCTCAAGCCCCACATGTTTTACCTAAATTTGTTTCTATTTGAATTGTATTTTTAGAATTTATGTGTCAAATGTTATGGATGGAGTAGGATGTTATGACAAAAAAAGGGGAAATTCCTCCCTGGCCTAATTGAATGTGAGGAGCTATCCATAGGGTCTGAAACTCTTGAAGAACTGTAGAACTATTTAAAGATGCAGTATTCATTAAAGTCATGAGGAGAAAGGATCTTTGATCTTGAAGGGAATATTAATTTTATAAAGTAGACACTTCTCACTAAAGTTGGGATTACCCATGTAATGGATTATGAAGAAAATGTAATAAGAAATTGATTTACACCTAATGAAGTTTTTCAGAGGAAGAGGAAGTGGGAAATCATAAAGAGGCTTCAGGAGGTGAAGAAGAAAAGGGAAACTAGATTCCAAGTATTCCATGTTGAAGAAAAGGATCCTATCAACAAGAAAAATATAATAATTGACAACTTTGAAAGATTATATATTGAATTAGAAAAGAAACCTGAGGGTCAATCTTCGAAACTCTCCAAGCTTCCCATCAAACCAAGAGGTATTGTAATCACATAGCCCCTACCAGACACTACCACAATACAATTAAAAGCATCCCCTGAGAAACCAAGTCCTAAAAGGTAGAAGACATGTGGAGTGGCCCCCTTATTGGCATATGAAATAAGTGGAGTAGGGGATACTAAAGAGGTATCTAATGTACTTTTGAATTTTAAAGATGATGAAGTTGATCAACCACTACCTAAGCTTGCAACCAATGCTCACAAACTAGAAGAAATAGTGGATGTACATGGGAATAATGATCAAGAAGTGCATGATGATGAAAGGGTGATTGCTTCACTTAGATTTATTAAAGATGATGAATTTATTCAAACTCCTGAGTTTAAGGATTTTTGGTTTAAGATGAAAATGAAAGAATTTGAGGAGAGACTCCAAATTAATAAAATGGGCACTGAGGAGTCACAGAATAACTTAATTTTCTCCCAGACTCTTGAAGAACTCAAGGTTAATGAAATTACTGTTAGCCCCAAAGAAGAAAGAAAATTGGTCTTAGAAAGCAATATACAAATTATTCCTGGGATGTAGTTAAAAAATATATTCTTACTAGATCAAGTAAGAAGCCAATAAGATCCCATGTTGGTTTCTAAATTCATTTCAGATGAGGGAATGAGTGGCATAGGCTACAATCCAAGACTTGAAACCCTAGCCTTTTGGAAAAAGCAAAAAATAATAGAAAACCCAAGATTGTTTGATGTTTAAAAAGAAATGAGAGGGACTGCCATGGTAAAGACACTTCAAGACACATCAACATTAGAGGTAGCTACTATGGAAATACACTCAATAATGTTTACTAGGGATGTGATTAAAGTTATGGAGCTTAGATTGGTCGAATATGAGAAAGCAAAGACTGATCTGAATGATGAATTGAATACGTTATTCAGAGAAAATGTGAAATTGAAACAACAATTGAAAGGGAGTAGGTCCTTCACAAAGCACAAAATTAACAATATACTAGCCCCCTACCATCTAGACTAATACAAGTGTAGTAGCTATTGAGCAAGTTAATGTGCTAAAACAAGAAATTGAGAAGTTGAAAAAGAGTAATGAAGAAACAAAGGAAAGAGCAAAGAGAGAAACCCTTGGGGTATTGGAATAGATCTTGGAGCATAGGGTTAAACTCATTGTGGAAAAATTGGAAAATGTCTATGAATGTTATGTCTCCTTGTCACAAGCGATTGATTAGATAAAGGCCCATGTACCTATATTGGACCCCTTATTCAAGAAATAACAACCTATACATCACATCTTAACGACTTTGTGCAGAATTTTACAAAGGAGTATTGAGGCCCCCACAACTTTAAATCCTACTGAACAAATGGTCTAAATGGTCATAGATGAGTTTCAATACATGTTTGTAGAAGACCAAAAGATCAAGAAAAGAATGGATTCATTTCATATGCTAAAGAAGTGGTTCATGCCTAAGATACTAAGGGATGATGATCAGCTAAAAAGGCTCCAAGGATTGGATAGATGAGTTTAGAAAAATTGTTCCCAATTGCCTCACTCATATATAGAAGGATGGTGGCATAAATATTCACCACCTCAATTTAACCTTGGATGAAATAATTGCACTAGATGTTGGGTACTCAAAATTCATCACGGATACCAAAGGGTTATTGGACAACAGATGGAAGAGTCACTTCGCCAGCACACAAAAAATCTAGGAGTACAAATGGCCTCATGATTACATGATGTACCAATGGGAGCAGACATATCTAGCTCGCCCAAAATAATAGGCCTTGCAGTGAAGTAACAAGCCTTACAAATACTATCATGGAGAGAGGACTTTTCCAAATCTGAATGATCACAGGTACCTTACAATGAGTAACGGAATTCCTTATCTTGCGAGTGTTGTGGACTTCAAAATTTGATAAATTCTCTTCACTTCTCATCTTTCATTTCTTTTTAAGTTTTATGTAATCATATGTAAACAACAATAATTAAGACTTTTTGATTTATGTTAAAGTGGGTAACTGAAAAGATACTTTTCGACATGTCAGTCAGGAAAAACTTTTGAAATGTATTGTAAAATCTTTTTGAAGATCAATAGAATGAAGTTATAATTGGTGTCCAAATTCTAGTTTCAATTGATTGTTGAAGTGAATTAATGAATGTTATCTTGATGTCTCTAGTTTTATATTTCCTTGTTATTTAAATCAATATATCAAGGGTATATCTAGTTTATCAAAATACATTTGTTGTCAAACAATTCATTATGTACCTTATGGTTAGTTTCATTACATTCAAATTATGAATTCTGGGAAATTATATATGATAAAAAAATTGATGGTTGTTTGGATAGTGAAATTAGCTCTCTTAGAAATTAACTGAAATGTCTTTTCTTGAAATATCTAGAAGGATTATTTTAATTAAAGAGGATTTTTTGGTTATTTTTCTAACAATGATTTTACAGTGCAGCTAGCTTGCTATTTTCATTCAAGATGCAAGTCATGATCAAAGTCAAGAACATACCAAGAAGATGGTACTCTACTTCAAACCCTCAACCTCACTCAGTTTAGTCTACTAACATAGGGATATTAAGGAAGTTTCCAAAAAACTAATATATATCATTTGTTATTCGTGAAAAAGAATCCTATGAGATCCAATATGGCAGTGGATCAATATCTAGTTTTTTTTTAGCTAATATTGAAAGACTTTAGGGTGTTGTAGAAACCAAGACGTTATACTTTATAACATCAAATTTTATAGTTATGAAGGCTGATACAAATCCTCCTACCATTCTTGATCCTTTCATTTCATTAGCCAAAGATAAGGTACATTTATTTTTTCTCTCTCCTTGTACCATTTTGAATTTCGACATTATTGCAACCTCTTAAGATGTCAGATGGGCATTGCAACATTTTTAGGTTAACTCCATGTGCCATGCAATACCTAAATCATTCCTTAATTTGTGAGAGGATTTCCTTTAATCGCCTCTAATATGTTTCAACTATTCACTGGCAATCTTTACATCATGTAGATGTTGCAAAGGTGGATTGAAGGGATCAAAACCAATAAAATGAACATAGTTTGATTCCTATTGTATATGACAATAGTCACATAGGCAAAATGGTGGGATTGAAACTAATGAAATGATGTTTAAAATAGTACAAAACCCTTTTAACTGCGAAGTTTTCCCACGATCAAATCCCTTAACATGGTACCCTTTTTCCTAATTTTGATGAATTGTAAGAGAATAAACCTAAATAAATTGCATAGGAACATCTAATTTTTGGACTTATACTGATGATGAGTTTTCAACCATTTGGTGATGCTTCTATGTATTTCTTCAAGTAGTTGTTTTCTTGCAAGTTTAATGGATGCCTTAAGTATTTTTTATTAATCGTTAGCTTGAAAATTATCATTACAGTAAGTACCTTATGTGTGTGTGCCTTCAAAAGTTGAATTGGGCGGTGCTTGTAAAGTGAATATGGAAGATGATGTCATAGTTCAAAAACTTGTTGTGAAACATCAGGTTAGTAATTTTTGGATGTTAAGGCTTCCCAGTTGGATATCAAAGATCTTTTCTCATCAAATTAATTTGGAATTTATGTATAAATGGATTATTCAATGGTGAAGTTCTTTAATAAAACAACACATGAACTAGGGTTGACATTTTTTTTGTCCAAGTCTAAAGGCATTCTTGGGCTTGGTTTCTAGGAAATTTCTATTGATAATGTTGTTTTAGTCTGCTTAGTGTTGATAGACTTCATTCTATAATATGTCAACTTCATCTTTAATCTGAGCATATCACCTTTCTTAAATTTTGAACAAGGTTCTAAAATCAAGGGTTCAATATGCATATTTCAGGCCTATGTTGAACACTCTGTTTAAGGCATTTGTTGACAATGCTATAGTTATTTAATTGATTTATCTTTCTACTATGTTTGGAATTTCTTTTGTAAACTTGCAATATACAATGCACTTTTATTCTTTATGAATTGAGACTAATATTAATTTTATTGGTTGTATTGAGGCACAACTTCATTCATGGTGGAAAGGCATCACCATGTTGCTCATATCAGATGGAATGCTCCATATAAAGGAGTAAATATTCTAGTTGGTTTATTGTTGATTGCATTGAAGGAGAGAGCTTCATATATGGGACACGATCAACACTCTCCTTGGATTCTACACGTTACAACTTGCTCTAGGAAGATTTCCCATGTTATAGAATTTTTAAGAGATGAAAGGGGCATGTGCTTGCATTGAAGTGGTTCAATCTGCATTTCCATCATTGCAGAAGTCTTTTGGAGAAGTTTCTTTCTTGTAGTCATTTCTCTAAAATGTTGTAACTTATATTTTCACTCTTGTGACTGAAAATAACAATTGCAATACTCTATTTGTAATCTATAACAAGAACACCTTTCTTTTATTAGTAAAGTTCAACAATTTTTCTTTCTCAATGGTTGTCTTAATTTGTGTAATTGATGATTGATGTGTATTTCTGTGTTTTATGCTTAAATCTTCAAATATTAGTCAATTAAAATGACTAAATATACTACTTATTGACATCAATTAATAATTAAATTAACTAAATATACTACCAATTGACAAAAATTAGTGAACAGTGAATAAATATGACTAGTGAAATTAGTGAATAAAAATGACTAAATATACTACCAAATTGATCAAAATGATGATTAAAATTAATGAGTAAATACAATACCCATGTGCATAAATTAGTGAATAAAAATGACTAAATAAGTGACCAGTTAACAACAATCAATGGCTAAATATATTAGTGAATAAAAAATGACTATATAAGTGACCAGATTACAATAATCAATGACTAAATCAACAACTAAATAAGTGACCAAATTATAGCAATCAATGACTAAATCAATAACTAAATATATCAATGGAAAAAAAGTGACTAAATAAGTGATCAGATCATAGAAATGAATGACTAAATCAACAACTAAGTATACTACCAAATTGATCAATAAAAACAACCAATAAATGATTAAAAATGGTTTAGTCATCAATCTGGTCATGTTATATATGATTGGCAATAAACTACTAGTGGTCACATGACCATCTATAGTCATTTATAAGCAGTTTTTAGAAGTTTTCTCAATAGTTTATTGTTGTTTTTGTACTAGTGAATGGTGCAAGAAAGCACAAAGAGAGATAAGTGTATAGAAATAAAGTAGATAGATGTGATATTGATGCAAATAAGAGATTCTATGATATGAATATGGTAGATTAGTGTGAAGCCTAAATGTTGAGTTTCTAGATGCAGTGAGCAGAAGGTGTACTCTATCATTCATGCATTTTTGCAAGTGGTTGATCAATTATGGTGGATTTCATTGTTGCATTGAGATTGTCTTCTCTCTATAACATATCTCTTCTATCTTCTTTGTATCTATGTGGCAGTGACCCCTCTGAGTTGTTAGCCTTGTTGGACAGTAAGTCCTTGTTTTGATAGTGAGTCCTTTTTTTGGTAGTGATCCTTGTTTCTAAGGTAGTGAGCCTTTTGTAATTAGTTTTTATATTCTATATAGTGTAAATTAATCCTCACCATGGTTTTTCCCTTATTGGGTTTTCCACATAAATCTAGTGTTATTGTATTTGTGTGATGGTTTTCGGTTTTTGCACTTGCACTTAATGTTTAATCAGTTAAGCAATGTTAAGGATTAGTTCTAGTGAATTATTTAAAGGTTTAATTTTTTGATGATTGATTCACCCCCCTCTTAGTTGTCCTATTCAATAAATGGTATCAGAGCTTGGTTCCTTGGAGAAGATCTTAACTGCTTAAGGAAGGTTTGGGATGGCTAGCAAGGTGACTTATGATTCTCTAAGGTTTGATGGAACTAATTATGCTATCTAAAAAATATTGATGGAATAATATATGGAATATTGAGAATATGATGTGGAGAAATATTACAAGAATCCTTACACTCCTCCTACTAATGGTCAAAGTATGATTAATGACATCAAAGCACATGAAGTGAACACTAAGGTGAAGTACATTTTGAAGAACATTCTGGTACATTCCAAGTTGATTAAGATTCAGAATATGAAGACTACTATGGAATACTAGGATGCTTTGGAAAGGGAACATGAAGGTGAGGAAAGATTCAAAGAGGAAAAATTAAAAAATTTGGAGACATGGGTTGAGCTTCTACATATGTTTGAAGATGAGAATGTTAAAGCTTATGTACAAAGATTGGATGAGATAGTGTTTGAAATGCAAGGACTTGGTGCTACTATAGATGAAACCAAAAATTTTAAGAAGATTCTTAGAACTCCCCTTGATTCTTACAATGAGAAGGTGTGTTCTATTGAACAAAGTATAGATTATAAGACCTATATTAAAGATCTGTTGTTGGGATTGCTAACATCTTATGAGATGAGGAATCTAAATTTGAGGAGTGGATGTAAATTAGAGACTACTTTTAAGGATACAAAAGTTGAAGATCCAAATGAAGAAAATCTTTATGAAATAGAAGTTAACTTTGTGAGAAGGATGAGGAAAGGCTTTGACAAGTATGAAAGTAAGTTACCCTTTAAATTCTTTAGTTGTGGAGAAATAGGTCATTATGCTACAAAATGTCTAGAAAGAGCTAAGACAAATAAACAAAGATATGAGAAAGAAAAGAAAGGAAAGAAGGTCAATAAAGCATATTATGTGAATGAGAATGCTAATATATCTTATGAGGATTCTAATTATGAAGATAATGATGACAATGAATGCTTGTTCTTGGCTATAAAGGATGAACCTACTTCTACTAATTCTAAAAAACAAGTGAAGGAAATCCCTCCAAAGAAGGAGAAAAATGAAGGTATTGTTATCTCTACCCTACATGCTAAATAGGAAAAGAATTATTGGGTTGTTGACAGTGGTTGTTTACATTACATGACTGGTGATAAGAGTAAGTTTGTTGAACTTAAAAAATATGATGGAGGTTTAGTTGTGTTTGGAAATGATACTGGTGCTAAAATTTGTGGGATAGGTTCAATAAGTTTTAATGGAAAGCATAATACTTGGAACCTCTAAAAATGGGGGTGAAGAATAATTAAGTGCTATCACACCCACTTTCAAGTTATTCCATTCAAGGATAACCCTAGAGATCTCAATGTAAAAGAGAAAGAGATCTTGCAATAGGGCTATCCTAGGGGATGAAAGTAGACTACTAAGGGGTTCACCTCCAAGTTTAGACTTGGAAAAGATTATGAAATTAAATATGCAACACTAAACCATAATTGAATGCAAAGTAACACTAAATGGCCTAGAAAAGTGAATGAAATGGAACAAAAAGATAGAGAAAGGAAGGTGTGCACCTGGAAATCTAGAAATGGCTAGATGGTGGTCTAGAACACTAGAAATTATGACTTTAATGCTAACTAGGACTCATTCACCAAGTTGGGTGAATCAATCTAGATTCTAGAAAACTATTTGGGAACTAGAATCTACCTAATGGGTATCCGAATCTATAAAAATCTAAAAATTGACTAAAACTACGACTCATTCATCAGAAGTGGTAAATCAGTCCAGTTGGGGTTTTCTAAAACTTCAAAGGTTGATCCTTCTTTTCCCAGTTTGTTTTTTCCTTCCTGATTGGTTTCTAGATCCAAAACCCTTATTTCCAACCTGTAGGTTTTATCCATGGTTCTCCAAGGGTTGATGACAACTTTGACCATTTTGATCTCTTGAAAACTTTTCTCCAATCTTGCTCCTTAGGAAATATGCAACCTAGACCTGCAAATCACACATAAAGGAGAGGGAAAAATGTTGTTAGGTTAGTGGATAGGGGTTTTCCTTGGTCAAACTCATTTTTGGTAATTAAAACTTGAAATAGAATGAAAATGAATGGAGAGTGATGAATGAAAAAAATGAGATGTTGCAACTCACCAAACCCTAGCAATAAGAGGTTGTAAACATGTATGAGATGGCTCCAATGGATGTGGATCTTGAATGAAACACTTGCTTGAATCATAAACCCTACATCACAATTGTTAGCACAATAACAAACATGATGCATGAAGTCATTGACATGATGATTGATACTTGAAGAATGCTCTAAAATGCTTGATAATCTTCCCCTGAATGCTCTTGAATTCTCTTGTGAATTCTTGTGAAATAAAACTTGCTATGAGGATGAACACTTGAATGCTTGGGGTGAAAATGAGTGAAAGAAACTTGTATTTATACTCAATTATGTAAGAATTCCTAAAATTACAACACTACAAGCTGACATTAGATCTAGGAGAATAAAATCCCACCAGAAAATTGGATTAATTTTGATTTTGGGCCACATAGGACTTATTTACCCAAGGTGGTGAATTAGTCCCACCAGGCTTAATTTTTGGGACCATTATTAAATTTTTTATAAATGTGTGAAATTAGGTTCAAGACCAAAAGATCTAGATGGAACACATTCACCCAAGGTGACAAATGAGTCCCAAATCACTAAATCTAGACCATCCAAATCTGAAACACCTAAATTATGATTGGCTAATGATTGGTGTAAATATTCAATAAATCAAGCTTCTGGATGTAAAATATGTTGTGCCTTCAGCACACGCGCCCCATTCAGAACAGGGACCCTCTCTTATTTTCGCCTTGTCAGGTCGTTTTGTCGCCGCCTCATTTTTCGTGCCCCTATTTTGGTGTCTTAAATGGTCAACGTGCTTCCAAAGTCTCATCTTAAGCTAACCATGTTTCATTCCCTCCAATTTTGTTGGGCCCTGGTCCCTTGCAGAGTTTCCTTGGTAGTTTGCTTCTGCCAGCGACCTTGGGGCCTAGTAGGCCCACCCCACCAGGTTTCCCTCAGGTGTTCACCATCCCAAATGGTAGAAGGATTTCACCATCCCAAACCCTGAGACCTAGCTTCTTGTTTTCTACTAGGATTAATTTGAGTTGCGAATCAGACTACCTTTTACCCCACCAAGCCCGTCTCTCCAAACTTCCACCCCCGAAACTCAGTGTTGTCTCTGTCATTCTGAATGGCCAACCTGCGTCAGCACTCCATCCTCTGGGCCCTAGACTCCTCTTTGTTTTCAGTTGAAATGACTAACTTTGAAGTAGTCATTTGGCCGCGTCCTTCTGGCCTCTGGGCCCTGGACCTCCTGTCGTTGTCCTAAAATTTAAACCCACTGACCCTCTTCTCACCCATACGAGCATTAATGTGTGTATTAAATGCATGTTAGGAGTATATATATCTACTTTTGTCTATCATTTTCATATGAAAGGTTAGCTAGACAAGTTTAGAGTAGATTTTGAGGGGTCCAGTGTATTCATCACTTGCCGCCTTCATGCCCATTATCGTTTGGCTACCCTTAGTGGATTTTGCAACTTCTCCCACCGAGATTTTGAGGTAGGTTCATTTTTCACGTGCCCGTGAGGTTTTTTTGTGATTTTTCACTTAAATAATGAACAAATGTGGTCTACAAAACCTTAATTAGGTAACACAAGATAACACCTAAAAAACCCATGTGTTAAAATTCAAAGAAACCTCCAAAATCATCCTCTAGGATGAATTCAGAACTCCACCTTGTCACCATCGTTCTTTGCATAGGAAAATTGCACCCTCTGGGCCTGTGCCATTGCATCACCATTGAAAACTTAGTAAACAAATTCCCAAGTGACCAAACGGCAGGATTCCCTCTCGGGATCGTGACCTCGGACCTCCATGGGTAGATCGCTGTCGAACTTGAACAAATTTGGATTCAGCCTCCGCCTAAGCTTCCCAAGCCCGCTCCCGTAGGACTCCATCCCTAAGACTCTATGTATCTTCTGTCATTCCAAATGGTGTGATAGCCATGTCTCCCCAAGGCCCACCTCACCTTTCGTCGTTCAGGTTAGTTAAACAACCAAAATGAACTGTCCATCACACCCCTAGGCCCCAGTATGCAAAGTTTCGTTCATGGATTTTCATGGTGAGTTCACCATTCAAACAGTTGTCTGGCGACATCCTTCCACCTCCCAGGTCCTGAGCCTTCATTTTCCACAGAGACCAACCAACAATGAACCTAGGCGTCATTTCCCTCACTAGACTCCATCCACTGAGATTCTATCCCATCTCAGCCAACACGAAAGGGAGAAGTAGGACCATCTTTCTAACCTCTGAGGTCTATTGTCTTAATCACCTAAAGACTTAGCAATGAAATTTGGTGGCAATGCTCGAGGCTGGGTCCAACCCATCGGGCCACCCCCACCAGACTTTCGTTTAATGAAAGTTGCTTTAAACGAAACAACACCAATGACTTCCCTTCCCTTGAGGCCTGAACACTTGAAACTAAAGTAAATGTTGGCCGTCCTTCAGCCTCCTAGGTCTCGAACCCCAATATTTTGACCTCAGAATGTTGTTTCACTTTTGCTATCCCCTAAAAGCTTTCTAGCCTTGCACCCCCGCATGCTCCCAAAGCGGCCCAAATCACCTTCAATTCAAAACAAATCTTGACCCACATGCCAAAATTTAACCCTCTCCTACATAAGCCTTTCAAACCATCAAAATCTGGACTCAGGAGAGATCACATGGATTTCCTACCCTGTTCACCTATTAAAACAACATTTCTACCAGGGAAGTTTGGCCCTCTAGGCCCGGATTATCCAAACTCCCTCCAGTTGATTACTAATGATGTCTTGAAGTAAAAGTATGATTTGATGAGTGATATATCACCTAATTAGACTTTGTATATGGAATTATGACTAACATTTGTGTTCTCATGATTGGTTATGCTCATTGTGCCTTGTTTGTAGGATATATGGAATCGGGTGCAAGACCTTCGGGGGCGGCTGCAAAAAAGGACAAAGGGAAGAAAGTGGGAAAGGTTCCTCATGGAAAAGAGGACAAGGACCAGATGAAGTACTAATTTTAGGGAGATCCTTTGCATTTGAAAATCATCACAGACTGGAAGGAAATTATAGATACCAATATCAGCCACATTGATATTGATGAATTCAAGCAAAGGGTCAGAGTCCATCCTAGGACCGATAATGCAAGATTAATCATGCAAAGTGGAATTGCTAAGGTTGTGGGTTTTCCTCCATCCCTCATAGCCCCTGAATTGGTCATGGCCTGCCGATAGGCATATCAACCAGTAACACAGACAATAGTTGATAAGGATGGAAACATCCTTGTTGATATGTCGACAGAAGCAATAACAAATACTTTCCACATCCCTAATTTTGAAACAATGGAGATACCAACCATAGTAAAATGTAAAGCAATGTGGGACAAGGACCTGACTAGCTGCAAGAAGCTTATAAACAAGTATTCGCTTAAAGAGAAAAGTGGTAGTGCTACTAAGGTTCCCCAAGAGCTCTTCCACAGCGACTTCCATGAGGACTACCATGATTTGGTCACCATGCTGAGTAGAGTAATGGGCCTCCCCACTACTACGTACTTTCAAGAGTGGATGATGTATTTCATAGAGCAGATTCTCTATGGGGAGGAAGATGTCACCAAAAAATCCTCATTCTACTGGGGGGCATAATAAGCAACTACTTCAATGAGCAGTTCATGAATGTCAAGAAGGCCTTCAAGTTCTACATGACATCTTATCTTGTTTACTCACTGGCCGAGTAGAGGCAATATAGTTCATTGTTTGTAGTACCTAATAAGGAACCAGGTCAAACATTGAAGGTCTATGACAGATATTCCCATCTCCAATTCAGGAATTTCAAGGAGTATTGCAGGGTGAACGATGCCTTTGTCAGTCACATCATCAGGTTGCTTGGAGGGGATTTTGAAAGGAGATTCTCTCACAGTGCTCAGGCGTTCTTGAAACAATACACCTTTTTATTCATTTAGTACCCCAAGTTCACATATATTCATGCCCAAGGTTTCATAGAGAGGCCGAATAAGCTACCCTGGTACCCCAATGACCGGATCATCCTATTAGAACTCTCTAGGCAACAAAAATTTGGCAAGGATCCCTTATCCCTTAGCTTTTGGCCAAGGTATGTACAAATTGCAAACCTCCTAGTGTGCTGGGAATTCTGAGAAGGAATTGGTAGAATATCATTTTCACCTACACACTGCTCGCCCACAGATGGACCCATATGGGCATGTAAGGAAGGCACTAGGGCCAAGGTACACCCAATTACATCACATCTAAGATTTCTAGGAAAATTTCTAGGATGAAAGGGAGGTGCGCACAAGGCATTACATGTGAATGACTGCATACTTCATAAAAATAGTACAATTATTTCCTATACCTAATCAAGTTGAAGAAGATGAAAGCACCATCATGGACCCCAGGTACAATGCAATCACCAACTTGCCACTACCAGCAATAGATTGGGATGAGAAAGAGGTTGATGACCTAGATATTATAACCAAGCCAATTCAGGTTCACACCAAAGAATGGGTTAATGGACAAGTAGCCTGATTGAAGCAAGAAGGGGTTATCCTAACATATGAGGAGCTCAAGAGTGAGCCTAGTGTTACAAAGGATGTTGCTACTACAACCTTAATAGGATGAACATCCAAATATCCTCCACTCACAAGATCAAAGAAGAGGAAAGGGACTGAGGCAAAGTAGTTGCTAGATCCAAAGGTATATTCAAGAAAAGATTTGGAAGGTTCACCCTTGAAGAGGCATAAACGAGAGGGAAGGATGATAGGACAATCAATAATTCAAGAGGATCCCATTCACAAGGATAAGGAAGGGAAAATAGATCAACAAAACTCTCCTCTAGCTCTCCTTGTTTCTGCCGCTCTTCCATCCATTTCCCAAGCCATGATTGCTACATCCCCACTGGCAGTGGACATCTCAGTCCATCTCGCCTCCTCTCCACCCTCGAAACCTCTAGTAGGGCCTGTGATATTGGTTGAATCCTCTTTCACCGCAAATTCTCTACTTTCCTCCACCTCCATGTCACCCACTACCTCGCTACCATTGGCAACAACAATGATAGTACCAATGCCTACACTTACATTTCCATAGGCTTTCTCACGACACATACATAATGTCCCCTCCAAGATTTCCCAAATATTTTTAGATCCCACCATCCAAGTTTCCTTAGCACAGGTCCTTGCTAATGCTCCACCCTTGAAACCTCTAACAGGACCACCAACAATGGAAGCCACAATGCTAATCTCTGAGGAATGGGAGAAGTGGGAGATGGAGACCTCAAAAGCATTGAAGGAGGAGGTCGATAAGTACCATGAACATCCATAATATGAACACCAAAAAATTGACAAGGTGATTTATGAGGAGGAGGAAACAGGGTCTTCCGAGGGCAGTGACGTAAGAGATCCCAATACAAAAATCGTGCAAACATTTGATGATGATCTCGAGGAAGAAATGGCCTAACAATTAAAATATGTCAGAGAAAAGGTAGGAAAAAGTCCTCCCAGAGAAGAAAGGAAGATGATAAGGCAACATAAAATGTGCAACTCCCTACAAGGGAATAACAGGGGGATGTGTCAGCTCCTCATAAAGAAGAAGATAACATAGAAGAGGGAAAACCTAAGGGTGAGATTCAAGCTGACAAAGGCCTTGAAATTAAACAGCCTAAGGAGTATGTACATAAGGATGAACAAGATGAAGAAAGGGAAGGACAAAAGACTAAGAAAGAAGAAAGTCCCCAGGAGCAATTTCCTACTAAGCCTCCCATCAAATGCCTTGTGTTCATCCAAGACTCTGATGAGGAAGAAGGAGAAGACACTAAAATGGAAGAAAAGGCTCCCAGAGATAAAGAAATAGAGATCCAAACAAAGGAGGGTGAGGGTGATCGTGATTCACCTAAGGGAAATTTTTCTATGCCCAAATGGTTGGAAAGGTAGCTTGAGAAGAAAACTCCTACCCCAAAGGATCGAAGAGAAAGACTGGAGGCTATCTTCACTCAAGCACAGATCACAACCAAGAAAGAGAAGAAATCCAAAATCAGATCCAAAGTAACAATGGATGTTTCTGAATCCAGGACCGTCCAAGTAGCCATGCCCATAGTAGGAGAAGATGGGGTAAGTTATAATATTTCTACTATTGACCCGGGAGCATCTACAAGGGAACAAAGAGTCGAACACCTTCAGGAGTCTGTCACTATCGTGGTGCACTTGATATAGCAAGAAAAAGTTTTGAAAGAGGAGCTAAAGGCACAAGTAGCTGACCTAATGGAATACATTCAACAATGGTCCTCAATAGAATAATTTCCCACCACATCCACGACTCCACCACAACTGCTATCCAAAGAGAAAATTGACAAGTTGGAAAAAAGAAAGAACCTAGACAAAACTACAAAAAATGGTTCCAACAGGTTCTATACGTTAGAAATATGGGTATCAGTCGGGTTGTTCGAACAACCAACACGTTCTTGGACTTACAAATTCTCTAGAAAGCACAAATAAACTTTGCACCGACTTCCCTGTGACTTATAGATCCACCTACCTGAAGATCGAGGCTATCCTTCGGCTACCAAGTGCCACATTGGAAAAGGAACTCACATTCAAGAGGGATGATCATTGGCTCATGGATGTATGAAAGTAAGACTTTAAGAATAGGAAAGAAAGGTTGGAGCAATTGCTTGAAAAGGTGGATCTAGATATTGAGTGGGTCAAAGAGATTACAGTGGACTGCACCTGATATTTGAGTTTGATGACAAGGTATGACATGCCTATGGTGCAAATAGATCCAGAGAAAATAAAGCCCCACTTTAAAAAGGAGATGGAGGATGGGATGTCAATGGAGATAACCACGGATTTCCTGAGTTTTTCCACCCACACCTTCACCCAGTCAAAACTATTCAGGGACCACACCGCCAAGTATGATGAAGACTAGAAAAGGCTTGCAGACAACTCTAAGGAATGGAGTTATCAATTGCTACGATCTAAGATTTTGGAGGTTGACAAGCTCCAGCCAATAATTCTAAAGTTCATGGAGTATGTTGCTTTGAAGAAGTAGGAAGGAAACCCTATTATTAGTGAAGATCTTCTAAAGGAGTAGCTACAACAAAAAGGGAAATCAACAAAAGACAAAATTGCTACAGTGTTGTCACTAGGGGACAAAATAGGGATAAATACAAGGTTGTATTTTAAAATTGTAATATATTGGAGGATAGGTAGAACCCTAAGTTTTAGTGAATCTTGGCCACACAATGGGATTAAATACTACAATTCATTCTACATTTTGGACACTATAAATAGGGGTCTCATCTCATTTTCAGAGAGAGTTGAGTTTTTGTAATGACATGCTGCAAAAATTTCTAATGAAAATACATTGATTTGGTGCATTTTCTGAGTTCTCCACATGTTTCACGATTCAATCTCTCATTGTTAGATGCTTTAGTTAAATTCACATTGTTGTTTTAGCTGGTTACAAATTGCTTAGATAGATTTGTTTGATGTTGTTTTGTGGTCATAGAAATTTATGTTGTGTTGATGCCTTCTAGTCCATACTTTTTGCCATTTGCTACTGGTGGATGGTCTTGTAAAGTTAGTCTAGGCTGAAATTTGAAGTTGCTTTTTAAACTTTTATCTTGATTCATGCATGTATGTGGTGGATGAATGGTAAAATATCTGTAGACCTTGGAAAATAGCATAGATTTCATGATACTATACGTTTCTTCCAGTTAAGTGGAATCCTATTTGAAGGAAGTTATCCATAGCCGAACCTCCATGATCACTGGTCATAGTTAGTTGTAGATCCAAGAACCTTTCCTCTTCCCTAATTTTTTTTCCTTTTTAGAAGAAACCTGTGCTAAGGTTCATTGCACATTGTAAATTCAAGACTTAAGGAAAACATTGGAGTTTCAGATCGTTGTTTGAACCTACAGCAAAGTGCACCTTAACTCCCATCTCAAAAACTTTAGATTTCAAGATCCACTTCACATCTAGCTACGTAAGTCCACCCTATGATTACCAGAAAAATCACATCAAACATCAACTAAGGAGTTCCATGCAATTCATGACCTAACACGTGAGAGACCTTGGGGTGATTTTTAGCAACTTGTTGTCAGAAGTTTCCTTTTAAGAGAGGTAGTGCATCTACACACTGCCTGTGTTGAGAAAGTGTGCAAAACACCTATCAAAAAAATAGGGACAATTAAAGTATAAGAAATCCCAATTATTAATGAAAAGCCTAGAAAAAGTGTGAACATGTGTTACAAAACTTTACAAAACTTTTAAATAAGGTAAGATTATTGCTTATTTTGATTAAAAAAAGGTTCATTAGGTTTAGTTAATTAATAAAACCTTAGAAAAGTTGAAAGTGTGTTACAAAACTTCACAACACTTTAGAAAGGTACCATTGAAATTCATTAGTTCACAGGTTCCCAAGACCTAATGTTAATTTTTCAACCACATTACAACACTAAATCAAGGCAATATTAAGCCTAACTCACAAGGAGGGCCCAAACAAGCTAGGAAAAGTAGAAGGGATACTTTTTATGTGACTACATTTAGCCCCCACTTTAGTGAGAGGATAAACTTGCTTCAAACTCACACTAAAGTATACAAACATGCATCAAGAGGGGTCCATGTGTACCAATGCCAGTAAGATGAGATGAAAATGATCAAGAGGGGTGATCAAGTGCCCAGGATCAAGATCCCATGGCAAACCAACATAGGAACAAAAGAGAACACATGAGAATGATGTAAAGAGAAACAATAAAGCACAAGCATGCACTATCAAAGAAAAAAGAGAGAGGAGGTAGAAATAAAAGAAGATCAAGCTTCAATCATTTTTCCATCTCGATGTGGATCAGATCTAGGTTATTTTTCTGAAAAGTGTATACTCACTCTACGGCAATGAAACTTGTGGATTTCTAATGAGTGAGAAGTCCAAGAAGGTGAGAAACATACACTCATGGTTGGTATGCACTCACACACACACAAGTGGCTATGGGGAAATTCATGTCTTGGTTGGGATTCCTACTGAAACTATGCCAAAGTTATACCTCCTAATAACTTTAATAAGGCACCATGTAAAAATGGTTTTCTATCTTCATGAGGGAAGCAAAACTTCATATGCTTGGAGCTAATGAACAAATGTAATGGATTTATAGGCATGCAAGTTGTATTATGCAAGGTGGCCATATAAATGCAAATTCAAAATAAGGAATGTTCAAAGGAGTCTTTCTTAGTTCATGCAAAGTATTCACTTAGGGAACATTGTGCCTAATTTTTCCAAGAGAGGACCAATCAAAGAATAAAAGATTCACAACTTAGGGGATCCATTGTGTCGCATCAAGCCACTAAGAGGACAATAATATGCTATGGTAGATCATGCTTTTGAATGACATCGCACCTAATGTCTTCCACAAAGTGAAAAATGCATCATATGAAATAAGAAAACTACACCATGAACCATAAAAATGAAAAATGCAAAAGGATAATGCCAATGTATGCCCCCACTTTAAAGAAATTGCTAAACAATATACTATGGTAAATTACTTTAAAGTAGCAAATGATAAATGCTAAGAATGAAGAAGACATGAAAGCCAACTTGGAAATCCCTATGCTAGGTCATATGTTTCCAAGTAAAGCCACATCATGTAAGAAAAAAGGATTAGAGAGGGATTGCCCCCAAAATGAAAACACCAAACACATAAGGGATCTATGGATTTGGGGTCAATATGTTCTTGCTGCAATGTTTTTAAGAGAGCTTAGAACTGTTTTCATTCCCCAAATACACATAGAACTAGAAAAATGACGCAAGAGATCAAAAACAAAGGAAAACCTTTTGGGTCAACATGGAAGAGACATGAATTTCTTGACGCCTTGCGTCATCCCCAAAAGGAAAACACAAGAAAAATGAAAAAGATAAGGCAAAGGAAAAAAATTTGGGTCAACATGGAAGACACATGAATGTCTTGATGCCTTGTGTCATCCCAAAAAGGGAAACACAAGACAAAAGATACAAAGAAAAATGTAAAAGATTTATCGCATAGAGAAGAACGAAGGTGCAAATAGAGGAATGTCACAAAGAGGGAGAGAAAATAAAATAGAATGTCATGGGGGATCACATCACACACATGCAATCACACAAAAGAAAAAGAAAAAGAAATAATGCAAAATACTAGTAAGGCACAGGTGAGTCAACCTAAAGCAGGTCGCCTGCCTCCCAATATTAGTATGTATAAGCAGAACATAGACAATGCACCTAAGGGACAATGATAAATGCATTACTAGGACAAGGATATCTACTTCTTTCCCCAACTAAGTGCAAGAAAAGAATGAGCCAAGGTAGGTGATGGGAAAGGTCATGTAATTGTGAGAATATAATATTCTACAAATATTACATGACAAGGGTTGAAAAAGGATATGTTATGCAATCACTCGATGACGCTCATTGCCATCAAAGTTAAAGTTGTTTAATACTAATTTGAATGCATGATACTCATAAATACTATGTCCAAGAGCTTTGTGGTATCGACAATGTGGAAAATTTGCATCTTTAGGATATAGTATTACCCTGTCTTTCATTGGTGGCAATGTTATTAGTTCTTTTTTCAAAAGCAATTGTAGTTTCCTTTCACTTTTAGGTGGTGGAAAAGGGAACTTTAGTTTCTTCAGTTTGTAAGGACTTTTACATTTTCTAGATTCACCAACTTCTTGAATTTAATGTGGAGGGGGAGGACCTAAGGTGATCCTATCATCCTTGTCATTGTTATGAGTCATTGGTTGTTCCTGATGAAGAAGGGTATTCATATCGGGAGGAGAATATAAGATCACCATACCATCACTACAAAGCCTTAGGTATTCTTTAGGATCACTTATGTTGTGAGAGGGATCTTGATGTCCTAACCCCTTTTTTTTTCATTGGTTGGTATTTTCTCTAATAGTTGATAAGTTTTATGTTCACTTGTCATATCACATCCTTGTTTACTCAAGATTGTGAATCCTTTTCCATATGTTTCTTCTAGATTGATGGGAGTGTTTGTTACTTTGTTATCATAAAATGGTTGAGTTTTGGATTCTTTAGAAGAACTAGGTTCGCCTATCATAGGGAACATAGGTTAAGTTTTTGTTTCAATTTCAAGATGTAAGTAACCAAACATCTCAAGAGGTGGTATCGTAGTGGGTGTGGGTTGTTCCATGGATGGATAAAAGGATGCATTAGCTTCAAGGTTGTTAAGAAAATCGTTTAGGAACTTATTCATGTTATCATCATCTTCTCCAATTATGTCAACATCACGAGGAGTACATGCATTAAGAGTTGAGTGAGCATGAGTGAGTTCAATTTCATTAGGATCATTTCCAGAAATACAACTTGACACATCCATTAAGGACTTTAAGGACATCCAAATCTTACTAAAGCACAAATCCATGATGAAAATTTTAGATTCTAGACTATGCAACAATGTGAAATGAAATGCAATTTTGAATTTAAGCAATGCATAGGATGAATGAATTTACTCTACATGCAATGAATTGAGTGAAACAAAAGATCTGTAAACTGAGACAAATGCATAGGATGAATAAATTTAAACTAGATGCAATGAATTGAGTGAAACAAAAGATCTGTAAATTGAAATATAAACACAATAACAACAAAAAAAACTCAAAAAATGAACTTTGAATGAGTGCAAAATATGCAAAGGGACTGATTCACCCAAGGTGGCGAATGAGTCCCAATAGGGAATTTTTTTTAAAAAGTAGAAATTTTCAATTGAATTTTATGCTTTTTATGTTTTACAATCTCTATCTAAGATGAAAATACATATTTTGAATTATTTTCAATGAAATTGGATGCAAAAATGCAAGCTATATGAGTTTTCACTAATGCTAAATTTGAAACCCTAGAATGCAAATTAACTAATGCAAGTCCTAATGCAATGTTAATGAAAGAAAGATATAGGATGATAATACACTTCAAATCAAAATTATGATGTTCTAAATGCAATTTCACCAAAATGAAACCTCTAAAAATGGGGGTGAAGAATAAGTAAGTGTTATCACACCCACTTTCAAGCTATTCCATTCAAGCATAACCCTAGAGATCTCAATGCAAAAAAGAAAGAGATCTTGCAATAGGGTTGTCCTAGGGGTTGAAAGTACAGTAATAAGGGGTTCACCACCAAGTTTAGACTTGGAAAAGATAATGAAATGTAAGATGCAACACTAAACCCTAATTGAATGCAAAGTAACACTAAATGACCTAGAAAATTTAATGAAATTGAATAAAATGCTCCAAAAAGGAAGGTGTGCACTTGGAAATCTAGAAATGGCTAGATGAGGGTCTACAACACTGGAAATTATGACTTTAATACTAATTGGGACTCATCCACCAAGTTGGGTGAATCAAACCAAATTTTGGAAAATTGTGTAAGAACAAGAATCTGCCAAATGGGTATTCGAATATGCAAAAAACTGAAAATTGATTGAAACTAGGAATCATTCGCCAAAAGTGGTGAATCCATCTAGTTGGACTTTTCTAAATCACTAAATCTAGATCATTCAAACCTGGAACACTTGAATTATGATTGGCTAATTATTGGTGTCAGGATTATCCTAAAAAATATGCAATAAATGAGGCTCGTGGATGCAAAATAGGGCCAATTAAAGCATAAGGGTATGTGTAGGATCATGATGGGCCAAAAAGTGGCAATATGATGGGTATGTGGCTGACGACTTTTTTTAACCCAAAATTGAAGAAATGAAAAGGGTTTTTAAAGGAGATTCTCATCTTTCCACCAATATAAATTATGCTTTACTTTGAATTTAATAAGTAATTATTATTCATTTTCTATTTGAATTATGACTAAAGTCCTAATTGACAGGCTAATTGAAAAACATCTATAGCTTTCAAACGGTATAACATTTTTTGAATCCAAAACCTGTGTCACATTCTATGCTTCACATAATATAGGATTAAAAAAAGAAAAAATGAATTTCATGAATTTTTGACCAAGTTAAGGTGGTCAGACATATAGGTTTTTATATTTTTTAAAAGTTGTAATAAAAAATTTATAATTAATTATTTACTAGAAACAAATTACAAAAAAATATGCATCACATCGGGAGATGAGTCCTCTACTTAAATCTAAAATCTTATAAAAAAATATTATCATTTTATTGTGGTTAGGGTGATCAGACAGACACCTAATTCTTATGTTTTCCCTGAAATTTAAGTACTACTGCATTGAAATTTCAAATTTTCACCAAATATTTTTTTTTTTTTAAACAAACCTAGTAGTTTAGAAACTACATTCAATTTTCTATAGATTCCATTCTTACATATTTTTGAAATAATATAGATAACTTATTCAAATTTTTACGTCAAGTTTCCTAACTCTAATTTTTCTAAATTTTTTGCCACTTAAGGGCTTGTTTTTTCCGTGATGATCCTGCACATACCCATAAGAAAGCCCAATTATTAATGAAAAACCTAGAAAAGTGTGAAAGTGTGTTACAACACTTTAGAAAACTTAAAAACAAGGCAAGATTAATGCTTATTTTCATTAAAAAGAGGTTCATTAGGTTTAGTTAATTAATAAAACCTTAGAAAATGTGCAAGTGTGTTACAACACTTCACAATACTTTAGCAAGGTACCATTTAAATTCATTAGTTCACAAGGGCTCAACACCTAATTTGAAAGTGTCAACCATATTACAACACTAAATCATGGCAACATTAATCCTAACTCACAACGAGGGCCCAAACAAGCTAGGAAAAATAGAAGGGATACTTTTTCCATGATTGCAATAATGATGATGTCTACTATGTTAAAGGATTAAGCATAATATTTTGAGTATTGGAAAAATGTGAAATAGGGGATATGATCTTGTGTTTAAGGATGAGAGATGTGAGATCCGGAAAGGATCCAGAATAGTGATTGTTGCAAGAAATAAATCTAGAGGAAATATCTATCAACTTAAGGGTACTGATGGATGATGCTTTATGACTCAAATTAATGATAGTTGGTTATGGAATCAGAGAATGTGTCACATATATTTTGATAACTTGGCAAGGATTAGTTCAGTTCAAGCCATGAGAGATTTACCAAGGATTACAAAGCCTATTAATTCTATTTGCAACAATTGTCAATTTTGAAAGAAAGCAAGAAGTCATGATAGATCAAAGGGATAATCTACTACTAGACTATTAAATTTAATTCATACTAATCTCTCTGATCCTACAAGATTGTGAAGTTTACAAGGTGAAAGGTACTTTACGCTTTTGATTGAAGATTATTCTAGATATACATGGGTGACATTTCTTAGAGAGAAATTAGATACATTAGAAATATTCAAGACATTTAAAGCTATGGTTGAAAATAAAGTGAATTTGAGGATAAAATTCATAAGGTCTGAAAAAAGAGGAGAATTCACCTCACATGAGTTTATTATGCTTTATGAAGTGAATGCAATAAAGAGACAATTATCTGCTCTGAGAACTCCTCAACAAAATGGAGTTGTTGAAACAAAGAACAAAACAGTTCAAAAGGTCACTAGATCAATTATTACTGAGGTTAGTTTATTGTAAGTTTACTAGAGAGAAGCTATTCATATTTATGCTTATGTATTCAATCGAATTCAAGAAAGATCAAACAGTACAAAGACCCCCTATGAGCTATGGTATGGAAGAATTATTACTATTAAGTATTTCAAGGTGTTTGGAAGCAAATGTTATATTAGAAGAGATGAAGAAACTTTAGGAAAGTTTTATGAAAGAAGTGATGAAGGCATTTTTCTTGGATATTCTACTAAAAGAAAACCATACAGATGTGTCAATAAAAGACCAAGAAATTGATGAAAGTACAAATGTCAAGGCTGCTGAAACAATGAAGAATTCAATTGACATTGATTAATATGTATCTAATGAACTTGATTCTGAGAGAATTCAAGAAATTGTGGAAGAACATGAAAATGATGAGCAAGAGAAGTAGAATGAACAAGATGAAGGAGAAGAAGAAGCTCTAGTGGTGTCCCCTAAGACACCTAAATATGTGCAGAAGAATGATTTAGAAAGTTAGATTATTGGAGATAAGACTAAAGGAGTAATGAGAAGAAGCGGAGCTATTGCTGAAGTAAATTTGTGTTTATTTTTGAGATTGAACTAAAGACTGTAAGTAAAATTGTAAAGATGAACATTGTATGGAAGCTATGAAAGAAGAACTTATGCAAAATGAGAAGAATCGAACTTGAGAATTGGTCCCAAGACTGTCAAATAAAAACATTATTGGATCAAAATGGGTGTTTAGAAATAAGTTGAATGTGAATGGAGAAGTGGTTAGAAACAAAGAAAGACTTGCAAGTAATGGTTACTCACAAGTAGAAGGGATATATTTTTAGGAGAATTTTGCTCCAGTAGAAGGAATGGAAGCTCTAAGAATTCTCTTAGCATTTGTTGCTCATAAGACTTCAAGGTCTATCAGATGGATGTCAAGTCAACATTTTTGAATGGTGATCTAGAAGAAGAGATCTACATGGAACAATTAGAAGTATTTTAGTTGACAAATCAACCCGATATGGTGTGAAAATTAAAAAAATATTTATATGGATTGAAGCAATCTCCTAGAGATTTGTATGCAAGGTTAGATAGGTATTTGATTCAGCAAGGTTTCAACAAAGGTACGATAGATAGTAATCTATATTTTAAGATTGAAAATGATAAAATACTGATTGTAGTTGTATATGTTGATGACATTATTTTTGGAGGAAAGGAAACTATGTGTAAGATGTTTGCAGAAGAGATGCAAAACTAATTTGAAATGTCTATGTTTGGAGAGATTATTTTATTTCTTGGGCTACAAATTAATCAAACAGAGAAAGGATTTTTTATTTCACAGTCTAAGTATGCGAAAGAGATGTTGAAGAAGTTTTGGATGGATGGTTCCAAACCAATACGTACTCCTATGGTGACTTGATGAAAATTGGGTGAAGATGATGATTCACCTAAGGGTTATCATATCAAGTATAGATCTATGATTGATGGACTATTGTATTTGACTGCTTCTAGAATGGATATTATGCATGATGTTTATCTTGTGTCTAGATTTCAAGAAGATCCTAAGGAAACACATGTTTTTGCTATTAAAACAATATTCAAATACTTGAATGCCACTTTGGATTATGTGTTATGGTATCCTAGGGATACTAAATTTACTCTAAGTGCTTATACAGATGCAAATTGGGCTGGATGTGTAGATGAAAAAAAGAGTACAAGTGGTGGTGCATTTTTTCTTGGTTGCAGATTGGTGGCATGATTGAGTAAAAAGAAAGATTCAGTTTCCTTGTCTACTACTGAAGCTGAGTATATTGCTATTGCATCTTGTTGCACACATGTTATATGGATGAAACATACATTGAAAGATATCATAGTGGTGTATGATGATCCTATTTCTATCTTCTGTGATAATACAAGTGCAATTAACATTTCAAAGAATCCAATGATACAAATGAAGATGAAGCATATATCTATTAGGTATCATTTCTTGAGAGAGAAGGTTACATAGGATGAAGTAAATCTTGAATATGTTCCAACGACGGATCAAATTGTTGATATATTTACGAAGTCTCTTCCTAAAGATACTTTTGAATATCTTTGGGAGAAGTTAGGGGTCATTGACCCTCCTTTCTTGAACTAGATGCATATGGAGATTCATCAATCTGGTGGATGTATGGATCTATTTCTCTTCTAGATTGATGTTTTGGTAGCTACCTCTCAAGGGGAGCAGGTAGTGTCATGTGTTTTGGTTCTAAGTATTTTGTTTTAATGTTAAAGGGGAAATCAATGTAAAATATATTTTTCCTTCGCAATTGATGTCAAAGGGGGATAGAAAGAATGTGAAAGAAAGAAGAGAGAAAGAATGTGAATAAGAAAAGAGAAAGAATGTGAAAAAAAGAAAAGAGAAATAATGTGAAAAATAAAAAGACGAAGATTGTGGAAAAGATTATCTACTAAGGGGAAGAAACATAGAGAAAAATGTAGAGAAGTATATTCAGAGCTAGTATGTTGTCTTTTATGGTTTTTGACATCATGTGTTGCCATCAATGAAAAAGGGGGAGATTTTCGCAAGAATGGAAAGAATGAAGGTGTTGTAATTGATGTAAAATGGTCAATTGGTTATCAACTAGTTGCTATTTTCATTAATGTCATGGTTGCAGGTTATTGGTTGTATATGTTGAGGATATTGAGAAAATTGTATTGAAGAAATATTGTCAATGTTCAATGGTTGCTCTAGGTTTTTCTCTGGGATTTACTCCTATGTTTGTGTGGTTTAAATATGTTAATCATGATTGTTGGAAGTTGGTAGAGCCAGATTTTTGGCTACTAATTCATTGTACAGTGTGAGTTATGTTCACAGTTGTGAACTGTGGTTTTCTATGTTTCTGGTTGAGGTCTAAGAGAAATTTTATTGGTTTGTATTTCTCTTTGGTAAGGTATTATGACTTTCAGTTCTAGAGTTGAGTTCTTTTAATTGTATTGAAGATAATTTCAATATTTGGAAGGTTTTTGCTTAATTGTTCTATGTGTTTTACACTGGTTTGGCTGACCTTGTGTTGAACACTATCTTCAGAGTTGATGAAGCATGTTGGATCTATTTAGGTACTTATCAAGCATGTGTTTGGGTCACCCTCATTCTAATTCCAACCTTGGATGTTTTGATACTGACCTAATTTGAATTTAATGTTGGATGGCCACCTTTGGATATGTTTCAAAGTTGAAGATGGTATAAATGTAGAATGAGTTAGTGGTGAAATGGTGCAAGAAAGCACAAAGAGAGATAAGTGCAAATAAATAGAGCAAATAGATACAATATTGATGTGAATCAGAGAGTGTGTGTGATACAAGTGTGGAAAATTAGTGTGAAGCCTAAATGCTAAGTTTTTGGATGCAGTGAGTAGAAGGTGTACTCTATCATTCATGCATGTCTATAAGTGGTTGAGCAATTGTGGTGGATTTCTTTGTTGCATTAAGATTGTATTCTCTCTATAACATATCTCTTCTATCTTCTTTGTATCTTTGTGGCAATTAGCCCTTTAAGTTGTTAGCCTTATTGGACAGTGAGTCCTGATCTAAACAATGAGTCCTTGTTTTGGTAGTGAGCCTTTTGTAATCAATTTTGATATTCTCTATAGTGTGACTTAATCCTCACTGTGATTTTTCCCTTATTTGGTTTTCCACGTAAATCTGGTGTTATTGTATTTGTGTGATAGTTTTTAGTTTCTGAACTTGCACTTATTGTTTAATTAGTTAAGCAGTGTTAAGGATTAGTTCTAGTGAATGATTTAAAGATTTAATTTTGTGACAAATGATTCACCCCCCTCTCTTTTGTCCTATTCAACAAAGTTACCTCAATGGATGTAGATATCGATCATGAAATTTGATGTAAAACAATATCTTTGATATCCTTGAATAGATCTTGAACACTACATCACCATATTAGCTCAAACAACATGCATGATGCAATAAATCTTTGACATGATGAAATTTATCTTGATTGCTATAATAATATTCAATAATATTCCCTTGAAATTCCTTGAAAATTCTCTTGAATTTCTCTTGTGAAATCACTCTTAGCTTGCTTGAAATAGTCAAGGATCTTAGGTGAAATCATAGTGAAATAACCTCTTATTTATAAATATATTAACATTAATTTCTGAAATTCAAATATCACTTGTGGATTTGAAATCATTACAATACCACAAAAAACATATTTTAAAGGGGATTCCTAGGTCTAAGTGAGGACACAATCGACATAGGGTGAATGGGTCCTAGGCCACTTACCTAGGACACACATTGCTCAATGTTAAACATTATGCTAAATTAGGGTCATAGGTATAAGTGAGGACACATTCACCCTATGGCGAATGGGTCCTAGGTCACTTATGTAGGACACACATATTCCAAAGTTAAGTGTTGTGTAATGACATTTTTGAAAGCCAGGTTTTGTCCCTCAGAAATTGCATTTAATTAGGCTTGGTTTGAATTAAAGGGGTCAATTACGGAAAATTAACATTAATGAATTAATGAAGCCCTCAATTAATGTGAAATTATAAAGGTACACCTTACAACACCAAAAAAAGGGCATAATTAAGTCCATTTTATTTAAAAGGTCCCTAAACTTAATGTGAATATGAAAAACATATTACAACACTAACTCAAGGCATAATTAACAATTATTTCCAAATTAAGTTTGAAAAGGGGATACTTTTTCCTACACTAAAATATCTAGCCCTTTTAAAACATGGATGAGTAAAATCCCCTAAAACGTCACTGGGTATGTGTAGGACCATGATGGGCCAAAAAGTGGCAACACAAAAAGTAGTGTTTTGCACTCACCAAAAAATGCAAAAATCCCAAGTTGACTTTTTTTTGGGTTGGGTGTTAGTAAATTGCTCCATAGCAATGCCCAAGCCAAAGTACTACAAATTGGATATCCGATTTGTATTGGATATCTGATTTGTATTGGATATTCGATTTGTGTCTGATATCTAATTT
>VDFB02270651.1:601535908-601556801 GCA_007258455.2 Sequoia sempervirens | reverse complement strand
AGAGAGGGAGAGGGGGTAGGAGGGAGATAATTGAGAGAGAGAGAGAGAAAGAGAGAGATAGAGATAGAGGGAGAGGGAGAGGGAGAGGGAGAGGGAGAGGGAGAGGGAGAGGGAGAGGGAGAGGGAGAGGGAGAGGGAGAGAGGGAAAGAGACAAAATTTAAATATTATATATTATATATTGTATAATTCTATAAGAGAATATCATAAATTGTATATTATATATTAAATTATAAACTATATTGTATATTCTAAACTAGATCTATTAAAATAAACTATAAACTATTTATTTCATTTTCTAAATCATATATTATAAAGTGTATAACATTTTTTTAAATAATGTATAAACCAAATCGGATATCCAATTCAAAATTCATATTCAATTCGAATCAAATATCCAATTTGAATCAAATATCCGATATTTCTAATAGAAAATTTATTGCCTATGGATTAGCCCCAAGCTTGCTTTGGAATTTTGCTAAGACATGCCAATCCTAAGAAGTCAACACAAAAAACGTGTTTAACAGCTTACCTTGTTTTCCTAGACTTCACCCATGTGGCTGATGACTTTTTTTTAGCCAAAATTGATGAAACAAAAAGGGTTTGTAGAGGATATTCTCAACTTTCCACCAATATAAATTATTCTTTACTTTGAATTTAATAAATAATTATTATTCATTTTCTATTAGAATTATGACTAAAGTCCTGATTGATAGGCTGATTGGAAAACATCTATAACTTACAAATGGTATCATATTTTTTGAATACAAAACATGTGTCACATTCTATGCTTTGCATACTCTAGGATTAAAAAAAAATGAATTTCATGAAGTTTTGACCAAGTTAAGGTGGTCAGACATACAAGTTTTTATAACTTTTAAAAGTTGTAATAAAAAATTCATAATTAATTATTTACTTGGAAAAATATTACAAAAAAATATGCATCACATCCAGACATGAGTCCTCTACTTATATTTAAAATCTTATAAAAAAATGTTATCATTTTATTGTGGTTAGGGTGGTCAGACAAACACCTACTTCTTATTTTTTCCCTGAAATTTAAGTACTACTACATTGAAATTTCAAATTTTCACCAAATAGACTTTTTTTTTAAAATAGACCTAGCAGTTTAGAAACTACATTCAATTTTCCACAGATTCTATTCTTACATATTTTTGAAACAATATAGATAACTTATTCATTTTTTTACGTCAAGTTGGCTAACTCTGATTTTTCTGAATTTTCAGTGCCACTTAAGGGCCTTTTTTTCCATTATGATCCTGCACATACCCCACTATGAACAAGTTCTAATACTTGTGTTTCCCTCCATGATTTTACTTTTTCAAATTTTTCTTCTAGATGTTTTCCAAGTGCACAACCCTCACAAATCCCTTTAGAAAATTTAACCTTAAGTAATCCCTTGAGCATATTCTATCGATATCATTGTTCAAGATAACAGTAGTTAAGATGGCCAAACCTCTCATGCCATAGTTTGCTAAATTCATCTATGGAAAAATTGGAGAAGGTATATAATCTGGATTGGTGATTTTTCTCCCCTATTGCTACCAAATTGTTGCTTTGTAATTCTCTTATCTCAACTGAATCTAGAGAGAAATGTACTCTCATGCCCTTCCCTAAATAAATTATTTGATATAGTGAAAGGAGACTAATTGAGAGTAAAGATGCACTTAGAACATTTGAAAGTTTTCTTCCTTCAACTTCAACAGACCCTCTCCCTTTTACCAATGCTAGAGTATCATCACCTAGGGTGATTTTGGACGTACTTGATGGTTTTAAGGATGAAAGTACAACCTCTAAATAACCCATATGGTGTGAAGCACCAGATTCTATAATCCATGATGGAGATAAAGATGTAGCAACTAAGGTTTTCCCCTTTGATTTCTCTTTGTCCTTAGTATTATCTTGGTTTGATGAAGATACCTTGATAGAATCAAGTAGCCCTATATTATTCTTTTCGATCTAATTTGCTGTAGAACTTCAATTTTTTCTTCATGAATTGATGTTCATCATGTCCAATATTTTTTAGAAAAATGAAAATTAACTCTCTTTTTACCTGGAGAGTCCTTTTTGGAGTTGTCAATTTTTTCAATCTTTCTTAAACTCCTTGTCTTTTTAGTGTTCTTCTTCTCCCCTTTTGAAGTTTGATGTGTTTCATTCCCTAAAAGTAGGGCTTGAGGCTTAGTAGTCTTCAAATTACCCATTTTAATTAACTTTTCTTGCTCCCTTGTGAGATCAACAATAAAGTTATCAAGTGTGGGAATTGACCATAAGGCTCCAAGAGCCCTTTTAGTAGAGTAGAAAGTTGATACAAATACAAAAAATTCTAGACCTAGCTTGGGATTTATAGAAAGGATTAATTGATCCTCTTTCTTTTCAATTCCAAAATCTTTTAAGTGCAACTTCAAAGATTTAAACTTATTAAAAAATTCTTGTAAATTTGAGAAAATCCTAGAACTAAGACCTAAGAGTTGATTTTCCAATTCATGGATTCTAAGTTCATCTATTTTCCCAAATAGTTTGTCAAGACCTTCCTAAAAGTGGTTGGTTTTTTTCAAGTTGTCAACATGGAACAACAAATCAGGAGATAAATTTAGACATATTAGGAAGCCAAATGCTTGATCACACTTATTGAAAAAAAAAAAAAATTCTTTAGCTATTGTAGGTTCTTTCTCTGTTCCCATAGTTACCCTATATAATCCTTTGTTCTTAAGTAAATAATTACTTCCATCTTCCAATCATGATAATTGAAAGGTGTTAAGGGCACTTTAATAAAATTATATTTCATACTACTTTGACTTATATAGTTGTTTGTAGAAATGTAGAAATGAAGAACTTAGAAATGCATGTAGAAGTGAAGGAAAAACAAAACACACAAAAGTACTTCTTTAGGAAATGTGAAAACAGACCACACACAACACCCCCTTGATTATTTTTTTTCCCCCCAAATTGAGAACTTTATAGGAGTGCTTCAAGTAAATCACCCAAAAAAGAAACAAATAGGCACTTTATAGGATGAGTGTGATTTTTGTGCTCTTTGGATTTGTGGCTGTACTTTTTCAAAAAAAAAAATTCAAATATGAGTTATGATGCAAAATTTATGGCACTATTTGATATTTTCACCATTTACAAATGGATTTTTCCTTCTTGCAAGAACACAATTTTAAATTTTTAGAAAATATTGAAAACACCAAAAATTCATAATAGAAGGAAAAAAAAACAATTTTTAAGCTCCCTTAAAATGGAAAGAACATGGGACTTATTTCCATGCAAAAATTGATGTGTTACACCCAAGAAACCCACACAACAAAAATACATGTCTTACTACAAAAAAGCATGCCCCTTTACTATGTCATGCCTCTGAGCAAGAGTCTAAGGTTTAGTAGATCATTATGCCTCTTCCCTAATGTCATGGCTAGTCCAATGTGCTATCTTGGATCCAATTCATGGTATTCTCCAATCGATAGGAGATCACAATGTATCCCATGATAGAAATCCTACCAAAAGTATGCAAATACACACCTCAACACAAAAAAAATAACTCTAAAAAAGAATCACACAATGTCTAGAGGTTAAAAAGTGTTCCCTCAACACAAAATCGTAGCCCCTTGCCAATAGAATCACGACATATTTAGGAAAATTCACTAGCACTATCCATAGGGCACAAAGATTTCACAGATCCATAGTTAAACGTCTCACAACCAATAATAAATCTTGTTGTGGATGGAGAATATAGGAAAGAAAAGGAATTATTTCCTGCAATGTTAGAAACACAACCTTTCTCACCAAAATAGTGGTGGCAATAGAAGGAAAAATAAAATGTGCCCTCAAACAACAATATCTCCCCTCCAAAGTGCAGAACATCCTCTAGTCAGTCAAACTAGGTCAATTTTCCTTTCTAATGGATTGTAAATGTGTAGAGATGAAAGAAAAAAAGCATAATGCAATAAATTCAAACACTACAACCTATACGAATCCTAAATGGATCTGATACCATGTGAGAACCAACAAAACTGAGAGATTGCAAACACGCACAAATTGAACAAAACTACATAATAGTAAACCTATGTATTAGGTAGTCAAAGATGTAGATATAAAGGAGAGAAAAAAGGAAACAACCAAGCGTGAGGTATTGAAGACCATCAACACCTCTCTAGACTCCCAAATAACCAAGCACGAGGTGTCCAAAGAGCATTGACACTTCTCTAGTCTCCAAACCAGCTAGGCGTCTCATGAGCAAAAAGTTTCAAGGATTCCAATGAGATGGGAAGCTCCATAATGACTACATAATGAATGCCTAAGTAGGCTTAAGTTATCCTACATTTATGCAAAATATGATGTATACACTAATAGAAATCAAAAGTAGAAATAGAAAAATTATTGTAGCATTATTTCAATCAAGTATCATGTTAGCAATGCATCAAATTTTTATGTGAGTTTATTTATGATTCATTTCCATTTATTTTGTGAGTAATAACATGTGGAGGAATTCAAATCAAGTATCCAATTTTACATCCAAAGGTAATTAGTATAATGAATTTAGTCCATCAAGGAATGTAGATCTAAGTAGTAAGATTAGCAATTGTTATTTTATCACTTACTTATCCATTTTCCTCTACTTGACCTAGGGTAAGCACTCATTTGCATCATCATAGCCATTGTGGAGGTAGAAATACCAAAATAAGTCCAAAGAAGAAGACCCTACAAATAGGGACCAACTAAGGTCTAGATTTTGACATTGCTTTGTACTCTATTTCTATTTTTTATTTTGTGATTTCCTTAAATCTCAACAATTTGTTATATTTTCATAGTTAACCTAGGTGCATGATTAAATTATCAAAATAAGTTAGTCAATAATCGCTTAATCAATATAAAATCATACCACAATGAAAGAACCAAAATCTTGATCCACCATTTTGGTTCTTCCATTGAGGTTAGTGGCCACATGTGTGTTTTTGATCATTCTTGGTTCCTTCCATTGTGATGTAGGAGAAGGTGCAATTTGGACCCTAGATCCCATTTTCCTACATGACAATTTGGTGAAACCAACATTTGTGAACTTTAAAAACCTTCTGAAATTGTAATTAGGTCATGTTAAGGTTTGAAAAAAATAGAGAACTTTTGAACTTTTCCTTTATGCATGCATCTCTTGTTCAAATTAATTGAAAAAGTGAAGAATTACACTGTGCTTATCATTTCAAAAGATTAAAAAAAAACAATTTTCTAGATTTTTCAAACTAGGTTCAATTGATTATTGCATTTTACAATCTAAAAATTTCATTTGGAACAAATTTCCTTATTTCAAAAATCTAAAAATTGTCTGCATAATTATGTATTAAACATAGAAAAATCAATATTTTGTGCACTTACAAAATATGTTTGCATCCAAACCTGAATATTTAGAACTTTAAATTTTTGGACATTATAATTCATTCTATATTTTCAAGTTATTAAAATTTAACTTCTCTAGATTTGGACACCAACACCCTTGTCCGACTTATTTTAGACGATATCTCAATGACAAGAATATCTTTGAGTTGTTTGTCTAGGTTTGTTCTTGATTTCTATGCATTTCTCTATAACAATTCAATATGCATATAATTGTGTTACTTATGATAAATAACTTTCAAAATGCCTAAATTCTTTGAAAAAATCATGTCTTCTTTGAAATCTTTGGTTCATGTTACATTTTTTTCTTTCAATAATGCTACTCCAATAGATGATGAAGCTCATTTTTCCTTTTATTCTAAGTCATTCCCTCCTAGTGATTTGTGTAATAGAAGGAGATCATGGATAGATCCCTAAAAAATACCTTACTCGCCCTTCAACCCAGTATTTTCCTTAAAACATAGCCCCCAAGAATGAATAATCCATACACCATCCTTTGATCTTGCCTCCTCACCTTAGCCAAAAGTTTCTCAATCCTACCATACCTTTACTTGACTTGTTTTCTTCTTCCTCCAAGGAGACTCCTTTTGAATTCATCCCTCACCCACTACATATAAGTTCCCTTTCCAATTCTAATAAAGAAAAACTTAAGACTAAATATGGTCATTCATCTTATGCAAATGAATCTAATAATAGACATGCCAATCTAGAGAAATGTTATTTTCATGGATTTAAGATCCTTTCTAAAAAATGTTTTGATACAAATAAGGAACATGACATTCAGACTCTCTTAGAATAAAAACTAGATTCCTCAATAGTAGGATTAGGTTACCAATTCCCTCCACCTTTGTATAAGATATTCTCTAACTTTCACCCCACTGCCACCTCATGGTCCAATTGGAGATGGTATAATTCCCCCTCTGCATCACTTGTACGAGATAAAATGTACATAATGTGCACTTTTAAGGTGGGAATTTATCACTCTTCCATCCCCACATGAGATAAAATATTATAAGAAAATTAAAAAAAAGCATCATTTTCTGTAGATCATCACATTTTTGGGCATTCTACTGATGATTGTTATTATTAAAGAAGAAAACTACAATGGTTAATTCAATTATATGACATTTATGTAGAAACATTTAATATAATAAATTAATTACTATGGTGGTTCTCATTTCCATGTGATATTCATGGCATCATATCATGCTCATTATCATGCATGGGGAAACAAAAGGGTATGTGCAAGATCATGATGGGCCAAAAAGTGGCAATATGATGGTATGTGTAGGGTATGTGGCTAACGACTATTTTTTACCAAAAATTCATAAAATAGAAAGGGTTTTTAAAGGAGATTTTCAGCTTTCCACCAATATAAAATATGTTTTACTTTGAATTTAATAAATAATTATTATTCATTTTCTATTTGAATTACGACTAAAGTCTTGATTTAGGTTGATTGAAAATCATCTATAGCTTTCAAATAGTATCACATTTTTTGAATCCAAAACATGTGTCACATTCTATGCTTTGCATCCTATAGGATTACAAAAGAAATAATTTCATGAAGTTTTGACCAAGTTAAGGTGGTCAGACATACAATTTTTTATATTTTTTAAAAGTTGTAATAAAAAAATCATAATTAATTATTTACTTGGAAAAAAATTACAAAAAATATGCATCAAATTAGGACATGAGTCCTCTACTTATATCTAAAATATTATAATTTTTTTTTATCATTTTATTGTGGTTAGGGTGGTCAGATAGACACCTACTTCTTATTTTTCCCTAAAATTTAAGTACTACTCCATTGAAATTTCAAATTTTTACCAAATAGGTTTTTTTTTAAAATAAACCTAGTAGTTTAGAAACTACATTCAATTTTCTACAAATTCTATTCTTACATATTTTTGAAATAATATAGATAACTTATTCAAATATTTATGTCAAGTTGCCTAACTTTGATTTTTCTAAATTTTCATCACCACTTAAGGGCCTTTTTTTTCTCTAATGATCCTGCACATACCCAAAAAATATTTTTTTGTGCTACCTGTTGAGGTTCCAATTTGACCCACGACATGCAGGTAAGATAAAATTAAAAGTATCTCACCTCTCCTAAAAGAGACAATGAGTAATCAAACTGATCACCTCCCAAGGTCCTTGATGTTGGTTCACAACATTGTTGTTTCACAAAGTGATCAATATGGCTATAATATTCAAGGGGACTACTAGTTTTGAGCTTTTGGATTGTTGCAAGATCAAACATCTATCTAAACCTACTTTAACTGGGGGTTTTAAAGAAATAGAAAAAGATAGATCATGGTTTTCAAACTGAAAAGAATGTTGATTCACTCAACTAATCAAACTTGTTACCTTCCAAGGAATTCCTAAACTAGAACTGCAAAAAAAAATAACCTATAATTGATACAAACTTTCATTCATTCACAGTGTAAACTTTAACAGTAGACTACAAATCATCATTCAAACAAAACATAAGAAATTTCATTCCTTGAAAGCTTTCAAATCAAATGATTAACCCAAAATGAATACCATTCTAGAGCATAATATAAAGTAGGTTTAAGTCTAGTTGCTCCTATTTTCAATGAAATAGATAAGAAGCATTTACAAATCTAGCAAGATCACCAGTGTACAAAAACCCATGTCTTCAAATTATCTCCATCTATGCTAAGACAATTAGGAAGATACATCACCTCCTCCTCCTGCTAAACTGCAAAAAAAATTCTGACTTAAAAAAAACCCTAACTTGCTAACTAATCCGCTAAATTTATTTTTTTAACCTTTTCTCCTTTTTTCTCTTCTAACCCCTTTACAAAAGAGGTAAAATGTCATATTTATAAAACACGCCAGATGTTTCGGCCCAGTTAGGGTTTACAATCATTCAATCACAAAACAAGTCAGCCCCAAAAGAATTTGAAACAAAGTCAAACATGCATTAAATGCATGGGCACCAACCAGATCAGCCCAAGATCTCCCACATAACTCAAACCAAAATGCGTGAAGAAGAGGAAAAGCGAAACAATGAGGAAGCATGAATTTTGATGCAGCTTTGCATTAACTACTTCGCCCATACCTTGTTCCATTCTAGCCTTCATCACCAAGAACGTCCTCTGCAAGCTATCCACAAGTGGCATAGGAAAAACCCTAGTCCACCATTCAATAGCATTAATATTATTCTTCAGCTACCCCATTGTATTGTCCCTATCTCTCTTGTTGAATTGATATTCATTAATCATTGCATTGTAGGTCACTGCATCATCCAGTTGGTGCCCAGTTACTGTATCCCATGATAGCCTTAGTCCTATGTAGCAGTGTGTTCATATTTGTATCTAAAACCTCAAACCAGATTGATGTCATCCTGCCCTCAGGAATCCCACTCTTTTCATCCAGCTTCATTTTTCTTTTCTGCTTCAAAGATGGATGATCCCTTTATGTCCTTTAGCCTCTCCAGCCACCATCATCCTAAGACTCAACCCACATTCATCAAACACCAATGTGAGAATCCAAATGTTGAAAATATTTTCATCCAAGTGTTAGCTTAAAATCATGATAAAAACATTAAATTAGCCATTAAGCATCAACACTGTGAAGTTCAAGATTTCAATTTAACCGGGGAAAAACAATATGGAAGAATTTTGGGAAATTCCAAACTAGGCGGATTCTCCCGATGAAGCACCAATGTCAACAATGGATCACCAAAATGAACACAAGTAGCATACAATAGTGAAATTTATCAAGCTAAAGCAAGATATGTTTAAGAATTCATCATTAGATTCGTCAATTTTATCCAATTTCTTAAATTCCACAAAGCATAGAAGAGAATCCAGAAAAATTCGGCCGGACTAGAATTGCGCGGATGACCCAAAACTTTGCGCTTTAGAAAACTAAAGGAAACTGGGAAAATCCGGCCAGAACGAAGAATCCCAAAGCAGGGATAAGGTTCACCAATAGATCATTTGAATGAAGAAGGAATGCATATAACATTGTGAAATCCATCAAAATAAGCATGGAATATCAAGCATTCATCACCTAAATCATTCATGTGTCAACAATTTCAAGTCACTCGAAGCTTGGCAAAAAATCTAGAAAAATCTGGCCAGACCAGAATTCTACAGATGACCCAAAACTTCGAACTCAAAGCACACTTCCGAGAAGATGAAGGAATCTAGGAAAATCCAGAGACATGGAAATTCTGAGGAGTCTTCAGAATCTCGGAAAACCTTCATCACGCTCGACTTTTCATGAAGTGATCAAAACTCGATGAATTCTGAATCTCTTGAGGTCGACTCAAATATAATTCATGATTTCTATTTATCCCTTTGGATCCAAACTACCTAAGGATTCAAATAATGAAAGTAAATGACAAACTAGTGATGCCCTACATTCAACTGTTAAGACCTCTGCCATGAAAAATAGGGGCAAGCTCAGATTACCTAGATGGAACTTGGATACACCCGATAAGGTTCACAGTGGGTTTGTAAAGAATAATGAACCATTCTTGAGCAAGCTTTGATTAATACAATAAAGGAAAAACTCACCAACCAACTCAAAGCACGTCAAATTGAACTGGGCTTCGTAAAACCCCACCCAAATCAAACTAAGGCATTGACAGACAAGGCAAGGCATGGAAACCGTTCGGGAACACACATCGGCGAGAGATCCACCTGGGTGGAGAGAGTTAAGAAACTCATAGCGACCGGTAAGGTTTAGTGACCCAAAATTTGGAAACCTGATGGCCAAGCAGAATCCAGAAAAATTCGGGCCAAGCGAAATTCCGTGAAGAGCTTACCTTAAACACACTGCAATGGCATGGTTGGATGACGCTCTCTTGATGATGAAGTTTGACATATATGACATGTCCTTACATGTTGGTGGGCATCCTTAAACACACATGGCCATTAATAACTAGATATGAGGATTTGATGTGCTAAAGAATCCGCAAAACCATGACCCATGCAATGTTTCCCATGAAATTCAGCAATTGCATGCTTAGCTTTTTGTTGATTAAGCTATCATGGATAAACCCCCTCAAAATTATTTCTATATAACAATCCTCCTTTGATCATATAATGGGAGCTTTTCATTCTCAGTGCTCTCCTCTGAGTTGTATTCATTCCCTCTAGGCATTGATTATTGAGCATGAAATAAATAATATCGGCATACCAAGAGTCATTAGAAAAGGACTGTGTTGTGTACTGCTAACAATTAATGTTCTTACCAGCATCCACCATTACTTTAGACAGGCCTTGAGCTCAGAAAAGTTTCATAGGGTGAATCTCTAGATCAAACTCCTGCAAAATAGCCATCCATTTCCCCCTTCGTTCTCCCAACTCGCTCTTCATAAGTAGAGACTTTACAGCAGCATCAAGAACCACAACAATGATCTGACTTTGAAGGATGTAATTCTTGAACTTCTTGACAGCTCTAACCAACACAAAAGATTGTTTCTAAATAGGTGGGTACTTGACTTCAGCATTCTTAAATAAAGAGCTCATGAAGGCAATTGGCCTTTCATCCCCCTCATCTCTTCGTTGTGTCAGGACAATTGCACATGAATGCTCAAAAGCAAAAGAATAAATATAAAATGGCTTCAAGTAGTCAGGACTGGTAAGAACTGGCACCTCCAAAATGGATTGCTTAACTTGAGAAAAAGCAGCCTTTGCCTCATTACTCCATTCTATTCTAGAATCTTTCTTCATCATTTCATTCAAAGGTTTAACAACTTTTGCAAAACCTGTGATAAACTTCCTCACAAAGTTGATCTTTCCAAAGAAATATCTCATCTCCTTCTTACTTCCTAGCATGGTTGACTTCAAAATAAACTCAACTTGATCTAGATCTATCAATATCCCTCTTTCTGAGATTATGTGTGCCAAAAGTTTCCCTTCAAAAACCCTGAACACACACTTTTTAGGATTCAAAGAAACACCATATTGGATACATCTTTCAAGAACTTTAGCCAAGTATGCAGCATGGTTTAGTCTATCTTAGAGAATACTATTAGGCCATCCATATAAATGATGATGCACTTACCAATCAAATATTTGAATGCTACATCCATTGCATGCTGAAAGGTTGCTCCAGTGTTTATCAAACCAAATGGCATCCTCCTATAAGCAAATGTTCCCCACTTAGTAGTGAAGGTTGTCTTCATTCTGTCTTCATAATTAATGATCACTTGATTGTACCCAGAATAACCATCCAAGAATGACATCATTTGAGACCCATTGACAGTTTGCAAGACTTCGTCCAGAGAAGGGAGTGGGTAGTTGTATTTTTCCAAAGCTCTATTCAAATTCCTGAAATCAACAAATAGCCTGATCTCCCCATTTTTTTTATGAACTTGAACCAAGTTAGCCACCCATGTTGAATGTCGTACAGGGAAGATTATTCTTTTTAGAAAGAAATTTCTAAACTTCCTTAAAGATCAGTGGTTCAATTAGGGCATTGACAGGACGTTGTTTCTGCCGAAATGGTCTAGCTTTAGGCTTCAAAAGAATAGTATGAGTTATCACAGAAGTATCAAATATTTTTAAATATTCATACCCCCAAGCTATTGCAGAAATATCTTTCTTCATTACCCTCAATATATCTTTTCTAATTGCTTCAGGGTAGGCTTTCCCTATGTAAACATTCCTTTCAGGGCCAGAGTCAACTAAGTTAACAGTTTCATATTCACCTCCCTTATCTTCGATTGATACCTTTTCCCAAGCCCTTGGATCTGAATCCAAAATTATTTACAAAGCCACCATTCCCTTGGGAATGTTATTACTTTTTAAATTGAAAACACCTTCTATATCACAGTCTTTGGGGTTCTAGTCTCCTTGATCCCTGTCAGACTCATCGATGATCTATCCTTCGAAAACATTTGAGCTTGCTAGAAAAGCAAAGATATGTCGATCATCATCGAAGACTCGAAAGTTCCTCACATTATCAAGGATAGCTGAGGTGGATATCAATTCTACTGAGAATCTCTTGAGCTTGGAGCCTTGCATGGGCTCTAGGGTACTTGCGGCAACAACTAATGAATCAGCTATTTGATTATCCTCTCTAGGGATTAAACTAATCCTAAAAGCATCAAAGTCTTCAATCAGGTTCCACACCCGATTTCTATAAGCTTCCAGCCTTTTATTGTGACATGTGTATTGGTTGCGTACTTGCTTGATAATCACTTTTGAATATCCTTTAACCATCAAGGAAGTAACTTTCTTCTGATGTGCAAACACTAATCCCTGAGCTAATGCTTCATATTTTGCTATATTGTTAGTGCATCCAAACTGTAACCTGTAAGAAGAAAAAAATGTTTTCCCTTTCGAGCTGGTTAACTCAATTCTAGCACCACACCCTATTTTAGATTTGGATCCATCAAATGTGAGGGTCCATAGCTGATTATGAGCTGGGGTTGATCTCTTTGAGCTTGTTGTGCGTGCTTGGATAAGATGAACCATAGGTGGGGCCACTTGATCTTTTGCATCAACTGTTGGGAATGGGTGTTCAATAGGTTCATCAGGTGCAATATCCAATTCCTGCTCAGATATATCATGTAATCCTAGGATAAATTTCTGATAGTTATCTATATCTTTGATTAACCCCTTGGGTTTTGGTATACTTGTGAGTGCACGGGTATCAAACAAATCCTGGGGTTGTTCAACATAACTATGTTGGTTTGGTATTATAACTGGGGTAAGTTCAGTTTGAGGAGGGACTTCCTCTGAAGGTATATTATCCCTAGTTAACATTATTGCATTCTTGGCTTCAAATGAGAAGTGATCTGAAACAGTCTCAAGGTGACTTGGGCTAGTTTCTTCAGTTTGGACAACATGATTTAGAACACTGATGCAGGGTTGGCAGGTCAATTCTAAATTATTTTGGCAGTGCATCCTACACCAATTTGGGAGTAGAAGACTCCACAAATCGATATCTTCCCCTAAGACCAGCTAATCCTATTGTAGATTTCTGATCAATACCTATTGGTTTACACTAATCATGGGATCAGGGAATTCTTGCATTGAAAAAATCATTAGAATCAAGAACTGAAAGAGTTAGAATTTCCTCTCTTTTATAAACCCCTATCTCATTTTCAAAATAAGCTACCTCATTGGGATAGTCATACTCAGTGATGATATGTTTGAGGCAAGGTTCGCTCTCAATCCTAATCTGCGTAGGCATTCCCCTCCATGGTAGCCACATATTTGAAAAGTTGAGGGAGAGATACCCCCCTATACTCTTCATTAGATCTCTACTCAAAAGCATACCGTAAGTCTCAGAAATGTCTGCTAGCTGAATATCCATATTGGTTTGAACCTTAGGGTCAGACCCTACTTGTACATGTATATTTCTCAATTCTCCAACTATAGTAACCTCTGTTTTATCAAGTTGGATGACCTTCTTGTTTGTTTGGATAGGATTCAATCCCAATTTCTTGCATACAAAAAATGGCATAACATTGTCAGAAGCCCCTGAATCTAGTAGACAACTATGTAGATTCTTCCTACAGATTCTCAAACTTAAAAAAAATGGTGGGGTCCCTACCTTGTTTCTGAACAAATTTGCATTCGTGTCCGCAGTGGGTGCCACCTTGGTTTTCCCTTTTGATTTATCAACTTCTTCCAAAGCTTTCAGCACTATATATCGTTGGGAAGGGCACCATTTTAGGATGTCAAAGTATGATAAAGAGGTTCTATGTTTCTACATCTCAAAAACAATATCAATTTTTTTGTTATAACTTGCATTATATTTGAAAACCCCAGATGAATTACCTTTGCTAGGGAAGTCAAGTGGACCCTTTGGTGGAGGAGGGTTGTTATCAGCACTCTGATTCGAAGGCACCATGTGGCTAGGTGGTGCTGATGTAGTGAATGGACCCTTATTCTAATTTCTTAGGAAATGTCCTCCCTTTGTCTGAAAAGCTTGGGCATCATACACATCTTCCTCTAGTTCATTCTCATTCTACTTTGGGAATGAAGGTTCTTCTTCAAAGAGGTCATAAGCCATTGTTGTATTCACGGAGCCACCTCCTTTATTTGAATTCCCTTGGAACGTTTGGGCATCTTCCTGTGCCATCTTCACAACCTTCTCCATTTCAGGATAGTTCAATTCAAAACATGAGTTACAGTATCATACAACCTACACCAGTTAGTCATAAAATTGAGGTCAGCCACATTTGCAATATGTGGTTTGTCCTCATTAGCTTGATAATTGTGAGAAACCCCACCATTATTTGGCCATGTGTTCCATTGTCTGTTGTTATTAGGCCTCTGGTTATATCCTCTATTCTGATTTTGATAGCCTTGGTTAGGGAAGTTTTGGCATTGATAATTCCTCTAGCTGTCATTGTTGTTGTTCTGATAATTATCCTGATTATTATTATTCTGATTAGGGTAATTACCTTGATTAGCATAATTACCTTCATTCTGAGAGGGGTTCATTTTAAGCTAAGCCATGTCATTTGTGACTTGAGATAGAGTTTTCTTTAGGGTCTCCACCCCGTTTGTGAGTTGAACTGTCCTTTCACTCTCAACATTCTTAGCAAGGCTGACCGATAGGATCTGGTATTCTAGCCTGATTATGATGACCATGTGGACTGTGATGAGCCTGTGATTGTTGAGAGAACTCAAGAGCTCCATTGGCAAAGAATGAAATAGGAGATTGAGTCTGCAACTCAAACATAGGTCTAAAATGGGAAGAATTCACAATATTGAATAAAGGGGTTGGATTAGGCATCTGATACCCCATATGAGGAAAACCTCCTCCCAAGTTCCCTTGTTGAGAGCTAGTTTGTTGTTGTAGCTTGATGGCTAGATGATAAACTTTAGATAGAGAATTAATATCTGTCGACTGATAAGTCCTTTGTAGGAACAAGCCAAGCAAAGGGTCTATAACTCTAAAATATGCTTGAATGACACTATTCTCAGCAACTAGATAGGGGTCCTACAATCTCCTATACATTCCTTGAAACCTTGTATTAAACAAGGGCAGTGATTCACATGGCTCCTTCCTAATGGTAGCAAATTGATGGAACAAAATGGTTGGATCCACATAAACTCTAAATTGGTTGATGAAAGCATTCTCCAGATCTATCCAACTCAGAATAGAACCTTGTGGAAGATTTAGGTACCAGTTGTATGCCATATCCCCTAAGGAATAAGGGAACAACCTACAAACCACATCATGGTGAGCTATCTAGGCTCTGGTACAAGAATCCTTAAAAGCTTGTATGTGCTCCTCAACACTCCTTGATTCACCATGAATGTATTTGGGATAAAATCTCTCAGGATTCATAGGCATATCATGAAATCCTCTAGGAATAGTCCCCAATGGAGAGGGATTATTCAAAAAAAATGCCATTCATGGCAGTGGTGGAGGTTGAGCCAGTTGTTGGATGGGTTGAACCAGCTGTAATGGAATTGAGGTGGATTTGGTGGTGGATTCTTGGATATCAACTTGGGTATTGGTGAAAATCCTGGTGGAGTGAGTGGAGCTAACAAGGGTGGTAGAATGGTTGCCCTATGAATCTTGTGTCTCATTGGGGTCTTGATTTCTATCAAAGGTGGTGAGTTTTCAATTGATGGAAGAACTTTATGGGACCTCTTTGGTGAGAAAGACCCAATATTATCCAGTTTTCTCTTATGGCCCTCCTTCTAGCACCAGTTCTGTTGAGGTGCCAAGTTGACCCATGACATGGAGGTAAGATAAAAGTAAAAGTATATCACCTCTCCTGAAAGAGACAATCAGTAATCAAAGTGATCACCTCCCAAGGTCCTTGATGTTGGTTCATAACGTTGCTCTTTCACAAAGTGGTCAATATGGTTGTAATATTCAAGGGGCTTGTTGGTTTTGAGCTTCTATATTGTTGCAAGATCAAACATCTATCTAAACCTACTTTAACTGGGGGTTTTAAAGAAATAGAAAAAGATAGATCAAGTTTTTCAAACTGAAAAGAATATTGATTCATTCAACTAATCATACTTGTTACCTTCTAAGGAATTCCTAAAATAGAACTGCAAAATAAAATTAACTTGTAATTGATACAAAGTTTCATTCATTCACAGTGCAAACTTTAATAGTAGATTGCAAATCATCATTCAAACAAAACATAAGATAAAATATCATTCCTTGAAATCTTTTCAAATCAAATGATTAACCCAAAATGAATACCATTCTAGAGCATAATATATAGTAGGTTTAAGTCTTGCTGCTCCTACTATCAATGAAACAGATAAGCAGCATTTAAAAATCTAGCAAGATCACCAGTGTACAGAAACCCATGTCTTCAAATTATCTCCATCTATGATAAGAAAATCAGGAAGACACATCACCTCCTCCTCCTGCTAAACTACAAAAAAGTGTCTTACTTTTAAAAAAACCCTAACTTGCTAACTAATCTGCTAACTTTTTCTTTCTAACCTTTTCTCATTTTTTCTCTTCTAACCCCTTTACAAAAGAGAAAAAATGCCACATTTATAAAACCTGCTAGATGTGTCAACCCAGTTAGGGTTTACAATCATTCGGTCGTAGAACAAGTCAGCCCTAGAAGAATTCGAAACAAAGTCAAATATGCATTAAATGCATGGGCACCAACCAGATCGGCCTAGGATCTCCCACATAACTCGGACCAAAACACATGAAGAAGAGGCAAAGCGAAACAATGAGGAAGCACGACTTTTGATGCAACTTTTCATTAACTGCTTCCCCCACTTTTCCCATACCTTGTTCCATTTTGGCCTTCATCACCAAGAACGTCCTCTGCAACAAGTGGCATAGATGAAACCTTAGTCCACCATTCAATAGCATTAATATTATTCTTTAGTTGCCCCATCGTATTGTCCTAGTATCTCTTGTTTAATTGATATTCATTAATGATTGCACTATAGGTCACTGCATCATCTAGCTAGTGCCCAGTTATTGTATCCCATGATAGCCTTAGTCCTTTGTAGAAGGGTGCTCATATTTGTATCTAAAACCTTGAACCAGACTGATGTCATCTTTCCCTCAGGAATCCCACTCTTTTCATCCAGCTTGAGAGATGGATGATCCCTTTGTGTCCTTTAGCCTCTCTAGCCACCATCGTCCTAAGACTCAACCCACATTAATCAAACACCAATGTGAGAATCCAAATGTTGACAACATTTTCATCCAAGTGTTAGCTTAAAATCATGATAAAACCATTAAATTAGCCATTAAGCATCAACATTGTGAATTCAGGATTTCAAGTTAACTAGGGAAAAACAATTTGGAAAGAGTTTTAGGAAATTCTGAACTAGGCGGATTCTCCCGATGAAGTACCAATGTCAACAACGGATCACCAAAATGAACACAAGCATCATACAATAGTGAAATTCATCAAGCTAAAGCAGGATATGTTTAAGCATTCATCATTAGATTCATCAATTTTATCCAATTTCTTAAATTCCACAAAGCATAGCAAAGAATCCAGAAAAATCCAGTAGGATAGGAATTCCACGGATGACCCAAAACTTCGTGCTTCAAAAAACTAAAGGAAACCAGGAAAATCCAGCTAGAATGGAGAATCCCGAAGTAGGCATAAGGTTCATGAATAGATCATTTGAATGAAGAAGGAATGCATATAACATTGTGAAATCCATCAAAATAATCATGGAATATCAAGCATTCATCACCTAAATCATTCCTATGTCAACAATTTCAAGTCACTCGAAGCTTAGCTGAAAATATGAAAAAATCTGGCCAAACTGGAATTCTGCAGATGACCCAAAACTTCGAACTCAGAGCACACTTTCGAAAATATGAAAGAATCTGGGAAAATCAAGAGACATGGAAATTTTGCGGAGTTTTTGAAATCCTGAAAAACCTTCATCATGCTTGACTTTTCATGAAGTGATCGAAACTCGATGAATTCCAAATCTCTTGAGGTCGACTCAAATCTAATTCATGATTTCTATTTATCCATTTGGATCCAGACTACCTGAGGAGTCAAATAATGAAAGTGCACAACAAACCAGTGATGCTCTAGATTCAACTATTAAGACCTCTACCATGAACAATAGGGGCAAACTCAGATTACCTATATGGAACTCGGATACACCTAACAAGGTTTGCAGTGGGTTTGCAATGAATAATGGACCATTCATGAGCAAGCTTTGATTAATACAATAAAAGTGAAACTCACCAACCAACTCAAAGCGTGTCAAATTGAACTGGGCTTCGTAAAACCCCACCTGAATCAAACTAAGGCATTGAAAAACAAGGCAAGGCATGGAAACTGTTCGGGAACACACATTAGCAAGAGATCCACCCAGGCGGAGAGAGTTAAGAAACTCATAACAACCGGTAAGTCTCAGCGACCCGAAATTCGGAAACTTGACGGCGAAGCGGAATCTAAAAAAATCTGGGCCAGGTGGAAGTCTACGAAGAGCCTGAAACTCTAAACTTCCAACATTGAAATTACTTTTCCAAGTTTATGATGGAATCCAGGAAAATACGGATGGGTCAGAAAATCCCGAAACAGGGTGAAAACCCAAACTTTTCCTTAAAACTTAAGTTTCAATGTGCAACCTAGGGGAACGAATTGGATGGGCGAGATGAACAACTAAGGACCTCGAAAGCAATCAAAGCAGTAAAATCCACAGGACCAAAAGATGTCAAAATTTAGAGCAAAAGAGGGGGGGAAGGGATCCCATTTTAATCAAATTTAAAATGGGGTGGTTATGCAAGGCATAACACTACCATATCTCATCAATGAGGAGTAACACAATAATATCCACATATAGTTGTCCTTGTCAATATATTTGGGGGAAAAGATGAATTTTATTTTAAGGTTTGTATCATTTCTAAAGGATCCCTTCTTCATCCATTATCTTCTTAAAAAATTATTGTAGAAATTACATAAAATTTTAAGGGTGGGAATATTCCCCCATATATTGTGGCATATTCTATAGAATTTAAGTCATGTAACTCTTTAGTGGTGGCATTAGGCATTATATCCCCTAAGGTGTGGCCTTGCATATCAATCATGTGCCTCTTTAGTGGTGGTATTATGCATGATATCCCCTAGTTTGGTCTTACATATCAATCATGTTCCCCTTTAGTGGTAGTATTATGCATGATGTCCCCTATTGTGTGGCCTTGCATATCAATTATGTTCCCCTTTAGTGGTGATATTATGCATGATATCCCCAAATTTATGGCTTTGTAAAATTGATTTATGTGCACCCTTTGTTATGTTATCTATAATTCCTCTTGAGGTGTGGCTTTATTATTTCACCCCCACCATGTTAAAACTTCATACACCCCTAGAGGCGATTTGTCCCTTGTGATCTTAAATTGTCCCCCACAATGTTATGATTTTATACACCCCCTCGGGTGACTCATACCATGCGATGTTAAATGTTCCTTCATGATGTTAAACTTTTGTGTGATCCTTGAGGTGTGATAGGAAAAATAGTTTGTGGATTTAGCATAACACAACTTGTTGATTCATGAACTTGAGAATTTTTACATGGCCACTTAGTACAAAACAACTTGGTTTCCAGTGGATCCATATGTTTCATGAGACAACTAGCATAACATAATTATCTACCCTTGTGAAACCCATCATATTACATGGACACATAGCATAACACATCTTTTTAGCTATTGGATATATGTAGCTCATGAGTGGTCTATCATAATGCAACTTGTTGGTCCTTATGAGAGCACCATTTTGTCTAACATTATATTTTATGAATGATGCTTGGTATTTGAGAAAAAATTAAGATTTAGGTTTCTTTAACTTACCAAATTGAATCCTCTTTAGCATAGTAACCTTGTGTTTTTGTTTTATTTTGTTTTTGTTTCCCTTGTGTCTTTATTATGCTTGGGTCATGTAGTGTTTACAATATGTCAGGTGAGTGCAGGATCATGTGGGTCCAAAAAGTTTCGATATGACAAAAAAGTGGCTAACAACTTTTTTATCCAAATTTGATGAAACGAAAATGGTTTATTGATAAAATTTTCAGCTTTATGTCAATATAAGATATGCCTTATTTGGAATTAAATAGATAATTATTATTGAATTTCTACATGTATTCTAACTAAAGTCTTGATTGATAGGTTGATTGAAAAACATCTATAATTCTCAAATGATTTAACATATTTTTAATCCAAAAGATGTGTCACATTATATGCTTCCCATACTATAGGATTAAAAAAAAAAATTAAAAAATAAATTTTGTTAATTTTTGACCAAATTATGGTGGTCAGACAAAAAAATTTTAATATTTTAAAAAGTTTTAATAAAAAATTCATAACTTATTATTTATTTGTAAAAAAATTATTAAAAAATGTGGCACATTCGAGCATGTGTTCTCTACTTATATTGAAATTTTCAAAAAAAAATAAAAAATTATTGTACTTAGGCTAGTCAGACATACACCTAATTTTTATTTTTTCTTTAAAATTTGGTACTACTGAATTAAAATTTCAAATTTTCATAAAATAGATTTACTTTTTTTT
>VDFB02270651.1:601508540-601535808 GCA_007258455.2 Sequoia sempervirens | reverse complement strand
CAGGTGTGAATAGGGATACTCCTATCTAATTATCGAGTCAAAGTCCATCACACTAGGTACAACGCCATCCTGGTTCTTTATACCTTGATGCATTGTATCTATGTGTTTTATCAAACATAAGGAAAGTTGTGTCATTCATGTCCCAATCCCTAGATAAGCAAATCATCATCACTCATCACCATATCTAATAAAGTCTCAATGACTCATGGAATTGTTGGACTGCTGCATCTTCTCAGACTCAAGGGTTCATCCATCCATCTTATTCTTCTTATTCTTCTATCTTTACTAACATTTCTATCCAAGTATCAAATATGTATGATATATCAAAATATACATGAGGCTATCCATGGCCGATGACTATCTATACATCATCAATTTTGTCTACCTCAAACATTCAAGATTTTTAGTCCTCTCTAAGCTGAATTGATCCTGAATCTTTATCGCGAGCTCGACCCAAAAATTGAAAATTTGCCCAATCGCTCGAGGGGGCAGTGTAGCAACATAATTTCTTCTGGTAGGGCAATAGTAGGGCATTCGAAAAATCATTTTTTTTTTAAATTTTGATCATGGTAGTGTTATTCTTTGAGCCAATGTAGCAGGTACTTCGCTTCAAAGAGGGGAAAAATGTAGATGTCGAAAAAGTCCTGATTAATACTATGCATTTGATTATGATTAACTAATACCATTTCTTCCTAAATCACTTCAAATTAACCAATTAATTAAATAATCAACATTATTTAGTTAAATTTAGTAAATTCAACTATTAATCAAATAATTAAATTTATTGATTAATTCACCCTTCTTCTAGCTAATTTTCATCATATTTAATTAAATCAAATCATTTAATTAAATCCCCTTAAACCTTCTCATTTGATTAAAATCAATCAGATCAAATGTCACAATCTCTTAATTCACTCTAATTAATTAATCCTCAATCACCTTTCTAATCATCATTAATAATTCCTCCAGCTTTTAACGCCTCAAGAGTTAAATCAACCCATCGTCAACTAACTAGGTTGCACATGAAAATAATTTCTATCAATTATTTAATTCCTCTATTTTCCCTCACAGAGGCATATTCCAAAGAATATTCCTCTCAACCACCTCTCATTCAATTTCCCTCCAAAGGTTTTCAAAAACCTATCACATCCTCTTACATTTGCAATAAATTCTCTTACATCCTCTCAAATATCAACCATTTTCATTCAATTACTCTTACAACCTTTCAAATCTTCAACCAATTTCATTTATTTCTCTTCCATCCTCTTACACTCATACATTTCCCAAAATGCATTCCACCTTCCTCTAATAAGATTGTGACACTTTTCACATTTCCATTGGCTCCCATTTTATCCCACATTCATCAAATCCTCTCATTCTTCAACCCCTGGCTTTTATAAGTAGAGGCATCCTTTTCATAATCTGGATCCAAAACTTCAAGCATTATCATTATAGGCATTTGACTTCATAGCAATCCATCTTTTTCATCAATTTTAGTTAAGTTATCACCATTTAGCATCATTTCATGCTTGGAATCATTTTCAACATCAAGCTTATCAATTAGGATTGGGAAAGGGCTTCTTTTCATATCAAAGGAGCACTAATCCCCCTATGGGATTGAGGTTTGGTTAACTTAGTTGATTACATGCTTTGTTCTTTTTTTGTTTTATGCTTTAGCTTCATGTTTTCATCTTTGTTGGACTCCAAGAATTTCATAGGGAATACTAGATTGAGCTTTCTAACATGTTTAACAATTGTTTGTTGATCTTATGTAAGTTTGTGCAGGTTTGGTGTTCACAATTAAATAATTCTTTATGGGGGTTCACTTGTTTGATGATTGCCAAAGTTTCCTAATTTTCACAAGCCTGTAACATTGCAATTTTCTTTTTGTCAGTTGACTTCCCTTTTCAAAATCCTGCTCCATAATGCTTCCATTGAATTGTGATCATGCTTTCTTGGTGTTTTATTTTATGGGTATTGATCATAAATTCATAAGCCATGACTATCCACCATACATTCCCCTTGTCTTGACTATCATATCCTTCTTTATTTGGCCAGGTCTTCATTACTGTGGCTTGAAGACTATTATCTACCCTTACTAACTCAATAACTGTCCTCTTTGATAACATAATGCATTACCATAGAATTGTCCTTACATGGATTCTTCTCTTGAAAGTCCACTTTAATGATCTCTACCCTCTTAAAGGTTGTCCATGACTGTCAATGCATAGCCATTTATTAAGTCCTCTTTAAAGAAGATTGTGACTATCCTATTTTAATGATAAGGACTATCCTTTTACTCTTTATCTCTCACTGTCCAACTTTAGTCCTCATTGGTGATTTATAGTGACAAGGTCTTCTATAATTTTTACAAGGGCATACTATTCCTATGCACTATTTTCTTGTGGTTGATATTTATGCATGCTGAAGTTACTGTCCCTTTGTCTCACAGAGGCCTTCATATGTAGCTAAACCTCTTTGTATACCTCTGACCTTCATTTATTTCCAACACCTTTCCTTCTGCTTCCTTTTCATATATCTCTACATAGTTCACTTTCCTTGGTCTTTAAATCACTTAGTGTATTCTTTCCCTTCTCATAGGTTTGGGCTAATGCAAGAAGTTGGGTCTGCAAAAAACTCAAAAAGTGGAAGTGTTTTTCTTGTTTTTTAGAATTTGTCAAACTCAGACTAAAAATTTGATGCACTACACATTGAATCTTAATTTTTTTTTTGATGAGGAAAAGAAGGTTTTGATGGAACCTGAAACCCATTACAAGAAGGTTTTGAAAGGACCTAAAACCATTTACAAGTAAAATATGTTGCTAGAAAAATAATCTGCATACTAAACTGTAGCCCAACAACATCAACCAAATATAGATATTTAAATCAAACCACACTGCAACAAACAGGTTTTGAAGGGACCTTAAACTCTTACCAACTAGATTTTGACAAGGACCTTAAACCTAAAGAGACTAACAAATAATTTCCTAAAAAAGATAGGAAATAAAGCAAAAGAGGGCAACAAGATTCCCCATCAGAAAATAAGACCCTACACCTTTTACATCCAGGTTTTATTAGGGACCTTGAACCCTTATGACTCTTGAGCACAACCTGAATCAACCAAGTGTTACTAAACCAACCACTAAGAATAGAAAAATCAGGGCTTGAGAAACCAGAAAACAAAAAGGTGTAAAACACCCACCAAACCCTGATTCTCAAAAGAACCAAAAAAAACAAACACCCCACCTCGATAGAGGTATTGGGAAGCATAGCCAAACACATCAACACATCAACTTTTCTGCAACTCCCTTCCACTTGAAAAGCCAACCCCACCACCTCTAAAAGAGAGGGAATCTCTCTATAGGTAAGGATGATAAGAAAATCCTTACCACCGAAACCCCATCTCTCCAGGCCATAAAATATCCACCTCAAAAGGAACTAGTGCTCCACCTTAAAAGGAGCAATCTCCCTTTCTATAGGAAACATCAGCTGAAGATTCTGATGGTTAGCAACTTTAGTAGGAAGTGAATACCTAACATCGCTTGGCAGCACAAGCTTCAGGAGAACCAAGCAACAAAAACCCAAAGGTGAAATAGGAACAAATCCCACCCAGCAAGCACAACAATACCCAACATTTGACACACCACCACCACCAAAAGCTCCTTCAAAAGGGAACCAACACCAACAACCACAAGCTCCAAGCAGTTTTCCACAACAACTTTCACCAACAACAACCCTTCCACCATCAATATCCCAACAGGTAGATAAAAGAAACCCCCACACAAAAAATGAAGGGATCCAACCAAACCATTAGGCACCCCATCCTCCTTGACATGCCAACTAAGAATAAGAGATAGCCTAAACTCCAAACACACTCCTGAAAAAGGAAAACCATACCTCACCCCTAGCAAAGCCACAAACAAGAAAGGGACCACAAGTAAGGAAAATGAAAGTATCCACAAAGAAAGGCCCGCAACAACAGCTACAAAAGCCACTTCAAACATGAGCCCACCAATAACCACGAGCTCCCAACAGCTACCCACAACAACTTCCACCAACACAACCCAATAGGCGGAAACAACCCTTCCGCCAATAGTAAAAACCTCCACAAAGAAAGGCCAACATAAGAAATAGCCATGAGCACCAAGAAGCAACCCACAACAACATTTTCCAAAAGAAACCCAACTATTATCAACAACCCATCCGCGATCAACAGTCCAATAGGGATATAAGGGAAACCCTCACAAGAAAAATGAAGGGAACTAGCCAATCCATTAAGCACACCATCCTCTTTGATATTCCAGTCAAGAATAAGAGGAAGACAAAAATTCAAACATATTCCCAACTTAGGAGAACCAAATCTTACCCTAGACAACAACAAAAAAATTGTTGTCGATAGTAGCCCAGAAAAATCAGCAATGACATCTCCTAAAGAGATGCCATTCACTTCCCTTCCGACACCACAAAGCTTTCCATTAGGAAGAACCAGATGCAAACCATCTGCCTCATCTTCAAAATCAACATCACCCTTACCCTTTGCACCCCCACTCTGATTCTCGCCGCTCGCCATGCACTCAAGTATGAATCTTAAAAAATTTACTAATATGAAATTTAGTATTTTGAATCTAGTTTCCAAATATGTAATTTAGTCTAATACTCATAATACAAATTAATTTGTAATTGGCATGTATACAAACCACTTTTTAAAAGTCACTTTTTTTTACCATACCATGCACATGTATAGACACCATAATTTGACCTGAATAAAGGTATTTTCTAATTATTTTTGGGGAAAGATATGTAACAACCTGAAGATTGATGAGGATAATTTTTTGTAATTTTTTTAAAATATTTTTTTAGTTGATTTTTTATTGGCCTTAATTGCTGTTTTTAAAAATCAATGTGTACAGACACCATAATTTGACTTAAACTACTCATTTTTTGGTTTTTTTCATTTTGTAGAGAATTGTCTAAGATTGATGTCATATATTTTTTTACAAAAATAAATAAATTAAAAGTTATTAAAAAATAAAAAGGCTTGATATTTTAAGTTTATCGACCAATTTGCTTAGAAATTAATTAAAAAAGGAAAACATAATCAAACCTTAAAAAATTATATATTTGAAAACTAGACATTGTGATCTATAATGGATTTTAATTTCATAAATTAATTCTAAAAAAAAGTCCATCAGCTATATTACCAAAGTTAGAAATTTCTCTTGAATCTACCTTAGTTTTTTAGTTGCAGATCAAAGGCTAAGGGTCGGGTTTCCAATCCTTTCTTGAGCCTAAAACCCAAGCAAAAAGTGGCTTGGAATTTCAAATCCTTTTAGAAGTAGTACCTGCTTTAAAATGGGTAGTTGTTCTATTTTTAGAATGGGTACCCATGTTAAAGCAGGTACTTGTTCTATTTTAGAATGGGCACCCATTTTAAAATGGACACCCACTCTATTTTTTAGAATGGGTACCCATTTTAAAATTGACACCCACTCTATTTTTTAGAATGGGTACCCATCTTTTAAAATAGATACCCATTCTATTTTTAGAATGGGTACTCATTTAGTAAGAAGATCCTGATCTAAGGCTCAAGTTATCATTTCTAACCAAGTACCCATTCCTTTCAACATTTTTTTGTCTAAAACTTCCCCTCTTCGTGGGCCCAACTTCTTGCACTTACCTATTTGTCTCTTTACTTGTTTAGACCCACTATCTACTGTCCTTGCAAAACTTTTCATGACTTCCACTTCTTTGCTTGGTGGCTTCCCTTTTGGAATCTTGTCACTTTTCCTTTAATACTGTCATCTATTTTTTTTATAGGTTTTCCTCACACTAATGAGGACCGTCTTTGTCTATATCATGTCACTTTATTCTTGAAAAAGACTCCTATTGATATATTTACTTTTATCATGTTCATTTCCCTCTCACCTTCGAATCATCATTATAAATTGTTCTTCCTAACCTTGAATCTTGAGTGTCTTGAATTTTTTCAAGACTGTACTTCTTTATTGCATGATGACTATCACTATACTCTGAAACTATCCTTTGTCTTTTTATGGTGACTATTATCTTGATTGTGAAAGATCACTGCTCTAATTTGAAACTTTTTCCTTGATTGTTAGGACTATCCCCTATAAATCATCACCACCCTTACCTATTTGACGTGATTTGCATTGAACCATTGTCATCTTGGGTATGGTGACTTCCATTAGATGTTTTGAGATATTATGCTTTGTACAATCCCCTTCCTTATAATTTCCCCCTTACTTTTAACATTGCACTTAATGCCATAGGTATATATCTATTGAGAGAAACTCATTGTATGGATTGAGTTTTGCATGGTGACTACCTTCTTGGACTCCATTGTCCTTTTAACTTATGTCACTTGACAATACACATCCATTTTACGCATTGCTCTTAGGATTGTCCTTTATTAGAGTCATACATGTTATGACTATTCTTTTTCTCTTTTCATGGACTAAACTTTATCATTTCAAGGTTTTATCATTAGCCTTTATAGCTAGCTGCCCTCTTCATCTACATGGGAAGTTTGACTATCATAATTCACATATCAATCATGTGCCTTTAAGTATTGGTAAAGAATGTCCTCATGAGCTCTGTTATTTCCTTCTACCATGAGATCTGCCACCTTATGTTTGCAAGAAATATTTATTGACCCATGAATTGCCCTTTTATGATCCTAAGGTATTTTTTCTTCTTCAATGATCATAAACTTTCATTACACGATCATTTATTCACTACCCCTTTCAATCTTTTAGCCAATTCACTTCTTTCTTTCAATGCTATATGATGACTATTCCTTTGTTAAAGTATCATGCCATTAGAACCTTGGAAATTTCATGACCAACTTGTCTCATGAACATAGTCATAAGACTATTATGCATATTATGGTTGACTTTTCATTTTCACTATACTCGATCTTCTATCCATATTGTGATTGTCCTCCATGGATTGATATTGTAAGGTCTTTAAACTATCTTTTTCTCTTTCTAGACTATTGTCAATAGTGAAACACATCATCTTCATTATTGTCTTAGGTGTAAGCATTTACTTAGACTGCTTCTTAAAAAAATGCAATCCACTATTCTATGATAGGTCTCACAATCTCCATGTCTTGTCGAATCTAGTGCTTCCCAAAGCTGACCCAAATGGATGAAATGCCACACAATGATTCTTTTAGCTAGAAGAATTGATAGACTACTATCAATAGTGAACTCCATTTTTTTTGGATGATTGTCCTCAATATCCTATTGTTAATAAGTCTGATATATTTGTTCTCTAGTACCTTTCATGCTATGGAACCCTCACCATACTGTCAATACTACCACTTGATGCTTTCAATCATTGTATTCACTATTTTCATTGTTATAACACAAGAATTTAATTATCTTTCATGATCTCATTTAAGCTCCAAACTTTTCCCTCTTAGATCACGGGATATCTCTTATCACTAACCTTGATTGCTATTCATCCTTTACATCTTGGACATTTCCCTTCATTGCACAGTCATTTACTCACATGACTGTCCATATTTTTCATTTTCACCTTGATTGTCCTATTATCTTCTTAAGGACTATCCTAGCTCTAGGATCTCTTCCTCTAGTATAAGTTGGCCAATGAGTCTTTTGGACTCACAAGATAAGAATTCTCTAGAAGCTAGTGATTTAGTAGTTAGGACCTTTGGAATTGATGACAACCTTGCTTCCAAGAATTTTTACTTGGAAAAATTGGAAGTAAGATTTCATTGGGGAGTCTAAGTTAAAATTTACCCTTGAAAGGAAGTAGAGGTCAAGAACAATGCTTCCAACACTAATCTATGTGGGGGAGACAGTGCAAATTCATACAAATCCTTAAACTGTTACAATGAATGAAACACATTCAAACATATGCATAAAATAATAATACCATAACACACATATTTACATGGGGAAAACATTTCTAGGTAAAAAATCCACTCACCAAAAGCACATTATTTTGTATTATCAGTAACAACCAATTATAATACAATATCAACACTAAGCTTCTCCAGTTGTTCACCAATCTTCAACAAAAACTGGGATAATTCTGGCAACATAACGGTATCTCAAAAATTATCAAATTTCAATCTCCTCAATACTCTAAGGAATAGAATATTTAATAATAATCAACAACAATGAATAGATGGCTTCATCACATGTAATAATCAAAACAAACCTAAGTTTAAACTTTCATTCCAAAAAATGATGCATGGATTACTTAATGCAATCGTGATCACCGCAACCACTGGTGGAGAATACAACTTCCACCACTCATGCAACAACTGCATACATGCAAACACATTGCATGTGAAAACCCTCCTTCATGCGCTCAAGTTGATATAGTTAACTCTGAGGATAACTCACAGGTTGAGACACACGTCATTCTCAACATTCTCCCACTTGTCGAAGATCTGTCATGAGTCATATGTAATCAACTACTCAGGGCCCCAAGGCCCATGGAAACAACACACCATCTGAACTTATCTATGCTCACTGGCTTTGTTAGTGCATCTACAAAATTTCTCAAAGTGTCAACCTTCTCCAATATTACCTTTCCATCTTCTAACATATCATGAACAAAATGAAACTAAACATCAATGTGCTTTGTTTTGGCATGGAAAGTGGGATTCTTTGCTAAGAAAATGGCACTCTAACTGTCGCAATAGATAGTAATCTGTCCTACATCAAAACCAATATCCAAACACAACCTCTTAAGCCAAATGGCTTCCTTGCAAGCATGAGTAGCTACCATGTACTCTACTCCTGTCATGGAAAAAGCAACTACAACTTGCCACTTACTCATCCAACTTATAGCACCACCATTCATCATGAACACATATCCATTGGTAGATCTTCTACTGACAATGTCAACTATCCAATCTGAATCCACATATCCATGAGTACTTATAGAATTCTAAGAACCAATAGGATAACCATGATAACATAGGGAATACTTGGAAGTGCCCCACAAATATCTAAACACCCTCTTTATTGTATCCCAATGTACCCGTCTAGAATTAGCCATATACCGACTAAGAACTCCCACTGCTTGGGAAATGTCTGGCCTCATACAAACCATCACATAGATCAAACTACCAAAAAATCTTGCATATGGTACTCTAGTCATGTCCTCCATCTCAGTAGGAGATTTTGGACAATCCTCCATGGAAAGCTTCATCCCTTGCATCACTGGAACAACTAATTTCCTATAAGCTACCATGTTGAATATCTCCAACACTGAATTCACATAGTTGATCTAGCTTAACCAAAGCTTTTTGCTAGCTCTATCTCTTCTGATATCCATCCCCAGAATATAACTTGTTGCACCTAGATCCTTCATCTCGAACTGTGCTGACAACTGAGACTTTAGATCTAAAATCAAACTCATACCATGGATTCCCAAAAAAACAACATATCATCTACGTATAATGCAATTATGAGAATGCGACCGTTATTAGATTTGTAATATACACAATGGTCATATTTAGATCTCAGAAATCCCAAAGAAAACATAAAGGTGTCAAATTTTTGGTACCACATTCTAGGAGACTGCTTAAGACCATGATATAAAGACTTCTTCAACTTGTAAACCAGATTTTCTTTACCTTTTACTATGAAATGCTTTGGCTGTGATATATATATATTCCTCCAAATCACCATGAAGGAATACTGTCTTCACATCCTTCTGTTCCACTTCTAGATCATGCGTTGCTGCAAGTGATAATAGGAACCAAATAGATGCCAACTTCACAATAGGAGAGAATATCTCACCATAGTTAATTCCCTCCACCCGAGAATACCCCTTTGCAACCAACCGTGCCTTGTTATTTTCAACACTACCATCAATACCACATTTGTTATTAAACACCCATTTACATCCAACAAGTTTTCATCCTTTAGGCAAAGGTGCCAAATCCCATGTATTGTTTTTCTTCAAAGCAATCATTTCTTCATCCATGGCTTTCATCTAGGAATCTACATCACTTATAACTATAGCCTCTCTAATAGTCCTAGGATCATCAGTGTTAGCAATCAAAGTAAAAAAATAACTGGAATCCAACAATGAATAACCAAATCTTTCTAGTCAATAATCAAACCTCTCTGTGGCCGCCTATCATGTGTAGACCTCATGAATTGTTGAGGTTGAGGTTCCTCTTCTTCAGAAATTTTAGAGTTGCTAGGGCTCTCCTCATCACCAGGTCCAATAGGAGTACTTAGTTCACTTTTCATTGGAGTAAGTGGAATTTGAACTACCTCCTTTTTCTGCTTCTCCTCTTTCTTTGGTTGTAGCCCAACTGTGGAAGGTTTCAACTCCTTAAATATTACACTTTTTCTATGGTGAACCTTCTCGGTCATTGGATCTCAAAGCTTGTACCCCTTCACACTGACACCATAGCTAATGAGGATACACCTAATTTCCTTGTTCTCCAACTTAGACCTCTTTACACTAGGAACATGAGCATAAGCTTCACAACCAAAAAATTTGAGATGTCTCATCAAAGGCTTCTTACCAAACCATGCCTCCATGGGTGTCTTTTTAGCAAGAGTTGATGTAGGAGATCTATTGATCAGATAACATGCAATGCTACAACTTCGACCCAAAACTTCTGCTCAAGACCAACACCACTCAAAATAATCCTAACCCTCTCCATCAGTTCCCTATTCATCCTCTCTACAACTCCATTTTGTTGTGAGGTGTATGGAGTTGTCCTATGTCTCTCAATCCCGTGCTCCTTACAAAACCTATCAAATTTTGCTAAAGAAAACTCACTACCATTGTCAGCCCTCAAAAATTTAATCTTTCTATTGGTCTGATTCTCAACCAAAGCCTTACACTCCTTAAACTAATTAAAGACTTCAGATTTACTCCTGAGGAAATAAACAGATGTCCTACTATAATCGTTTATGAATGACACAAAATATATAGATTTTATTAATGAAGGAACATTCACAAGACCAAACACATCTGCATGAATATGGTCCAAAACCCATGAAGACCTATGAGAACTAGAATAAAAAGAAACATGGTTTTGTTTACCATATACACAATGTTCGTAAAAGTCAAAATCGAGATTACAATCATCAAGGCCTTCAACAAAGCTTTTATTTTTCAAGACTATGAGACCCTTCTCACCAATATGACTGAGTCTTTGGTGCCATAACATTTTATTCTCTGCTAGAAGCTTCATCTCCAAAGCATTTTCACCCTTAGGTACCTAGAAAGCATGACCATCAGATGTACAAACAATAGACTTCTTCACTGCTAGATCTGATGGTGAGGATGAAGAATCCAAAGACCTTTTCTTTGGAATATAAGAACTATTGCACTGAATAGTGGATGCATCCAACTTGTCCAAAGTGCTGATCCGAACACCCTTAGCCAACACTATAGATCCTCTTGTCATCTTACATCCTCCATTCAAGAAAACAACCTGCACACCCTCATTAATCAACTTACTCATAGAAAAAGGTGTCGTGCCAAACCCAGGATGTATAGTACACCATCAATCCCCTTCACTCTACCATCAGGGAATCTAACCTTGATTCTTCCATGACAAAAAATCTTCAGATGAGGGTCATCACCCATATACACCTTCCCACCATCATACTCTTCATACTTTGAGAACCAATCCCTATGTGAGGTCATGTGGAAAGAAGCACCTAAGTCTATTAACCACACATCTTTTGATGCATGTGTTGCCAGGGCTACAAAAAAATTATCTACATCATCCTGAGAGGATTTATTAGAGTTAGAATCAAAGAAGTTCTATTTACCTTTCTTTTTCTTCTCCTCCTTACAATCTTTACGAAAATGACTAGATTTTCTACAATTCCAACATTTCGCCTTAGACTTGCCAGGAGACTTAGATCTCCCAGAAGATTTTGATCTTGACTTCTTGTCCTTTTTATTTCCTTTCTCTTTAGGTTTGTCATGAACAAAAAGGGCTTCCTTGGACATCTTAGAAGATTTCTTCTGCATCTCTTCAAACAACAGTGATGGAACCACATCATCCATTTTGAAACTGTTGGTGGTACTTCCAATAGCCATAACTAGGTGATCCCATGAGTCATTCAAAGAACATAACAGATGCATGCAATGATCCTTATCTTCAATCTTGTCACCAACATAACCCAGTTGAGAAATCAACATGTTAAATGCATTCAGGTGATCTAGAATGGATCCTCCATCTTCCATCTTAAGAGAATATAATTTCTTTTGCAAGAATGACTTGTTTACCAGGGATTTAGCCTAATAAAAACCTCCAAGCTTCTTCCAAAGAGATTTTGTATTCTTCTCTTCATGGACATTTAGGAGCACTAAATTAACCAAAAAAAGTCTAACCAAACCCTTGGATTTTTTAACCTTCAGATCCCACTCTTCTTGAGTCATATTGGTTGGTTTTGTTTCAGATATTGCAACCCACAGATCTCTATCCATGAGCATATCCTCCATCTTCAACTTCCATAACTTGAAGTTGCTGCCATTAAACTTATCCATCGCGATTCTATTGGATGTGCTTGCCATCTTTATTTCTGTAACAAGATTTTGAAATACTTTTGCAAAGACTCCCACTCAAACAAAGACCAGTACAAAAAACCTGCTACCCAAAAATGGGACCAAAACTAGCCATGCTCTGATACAAACTGAAAGGAAGTAGAGGTATGAAACAATGCTTCCAACACTAATCTATGTATAGTGAAAATTCATACAAATCCTTAATCTGTTATAGTGAATGAAACACATTCAAACATATGCATAAAATAATACCATAATGCACAAATTTACATGGGGAAAACCTTTCTAGGTAAAAAACCCCACATACCAAAAGCACAATACTTTTTATTATCAGTAACAAATAATTACAATACAATATCAACACTAAGCTTCTCCAACTATTCACCAATCTTCAACAAAAACTGGGATAATTTTGGCAGCATAACGGTATCTCAAAAATTATCAAATTTCAATCTCCTCAATACTCTAAGGCATCGAATATTTAATAATAATCAACAACAATGAATAGATGGCTTCATCACATGCAATAATCGAAATAAACCTAAGTTTAAACTTTTAGTCCAAAAACTGATGCATGGATTGCTTAATGCAATCATGATCACCACAACCACTAGCGGAGAATACAACTTCCACCACTCAGGCAACAACTATATATATGCAAACACATTGCATGTGAAAATCCTCCTTCATGCGCTCAAGTTGATATAATTAACTCCGAGGATAAATCACAGGTTAGGACACACATCATTCTCAACAACCCTCTTGACTTCATTGGGTGGCTTATGCTCTGTTTTCTTGGTGACTATAACTGTCCCTATGAACCTTGGAAACTCTATCTTTCTTTTTATGATCCTTGATATAATACTATCCTAATGAGCCTTAAATAGTCTCATTTTGACTTAACACTCCTACTGAATCTTCATAGTGACCTTGTAACCTTGAATGGTAACCATTGTCATAGTAGATTGTACATGTATTTCCCTAAAAGGTCCCTTTACCCAAAGTAGGTTTTGAAAAAATACAAGGCTAAAAGATGAAAGGGTATCTTATCTTTTATGGGGTGCATTCTTATTAAAACCCTATCCCTTATTATGCTCATAAGAAGATGTGAATACATGACAACCTTTAGACCTTACGATGTGGCATACCTATGCACAAGGAAAATACATGCAAAGTCTTCAAATCTCTCAAACTGGCAGCATGGGAGGAATCTTAAGAGCTAATAATTTCATGCCCTTTCTTCAATCTTCTGAAAACTATCACCATGATTTCAATCTTCACTTCCAACAGAGACAAAACCCTCGTACTCTTCCTTCACATGGAGCTCTCTTTCAAATTTGCTTCATATTTTATTTCCTCTCTTTCCCTTGGTTCCCAAACATGGAGTTAACTCTCTCATTTTACCATTTTAGCATGCAACATAGAGTCTTCCTTTTGATTTTGGGCATGAATAATAAACTTTAAGAATTTTTTTAATAAAATCTTACTTTTAATCTTGAGGTCACACTTTTTTGTAAGGGAAAATTTTAAACAAATAATATCATTAACCCAAATATTTAAAATAATTTCCAAGGAGTGTAAAAAATAGACTACAATACTATGGGACATGTTTGAGGATTAGCCTCAAGATGGTTGGCTTTAAAATAAATAAAAAAGAAAGAAAATTTTAGTGAGGTTTTGGATAATGTCAAGTTGGACACCATGTAGAGCCCAATGCTTGTTGACCCAATCCTATAGCATGCTTTTCCATATTATCAACACCAACATGAGCTACTAGGTTGAAGCAGTTTGAGGGCATAAGAAAAACGAGTTAAAAAATCACAAGAAGTATGGAAGATAAAATGGTTTCTTATGTCAAGGGCCTTATATGAAATAATGAAATCCAAAGACAACATAAAATACATAAACCCTAGTGGAGCCAAGTTCACATCCAAACCTCACCTCAAATGTCCATATACTTTTTAATGCACATTCATGTTAAGATTCACATATATTTTAAAGTGAGAAAAATATATGTAACATTTTGGCGAAATTAACATATTGATGTCATTTCCCATTTAGTTTTGGGCCTACTCTAATAGAAAATATCTTAATGCATTAACATATTGACAAGTGGTAGACTCTTATACTAGGTTCATTTAGGCTTGGAATTTGATGGTTTGTGTGACCATTTTTTAAATTTTAGATTGTATATTACACTTTTAAAATTTATTAGATCATATAATTTGACTTTCTATATTTTTGCATGATCATATATAAGACATTTAAAATTATCAATAAACTGTAAAAAAATTATAGATAAATATAACATAGCATTCTAGTTTATAATATTAATATATCATTTTATAATGTTTATTATAAAAATACATATTAATTTAGAATATTTTCAAAGATTTTCTAATATAAATTTGAAAACTTAATTTACATTCATATATATATATATACATATCAGAATAGTAAAAGATTTATAAGAGATTTTTAAAACTTAAAGATATAAGATAAAAATATTTTACATCAAATTTCTATTTTTCTTAAAACATGAAAAATATTGGGATGACCATATATGATCATCAAATTCCACACCTTAGTTCATCCCACTCATTCACTTATTACTCCCGCTCAGGCCTGGAATTTGACGGTCACCCCTACCTGTCATATGAAAATTTTATGACGGTTTGGTCATTTAAATGCCTGTAAAAAATTGTTTAATTTATGAATTTTTATATAAAATCTTTTTATATATGCAATATCTTGAAAAATCAGAAAACAATGATAATTATTAGTAATAAATATAAAAATCCGTTGTTATAATTAACAATTAACAAGAGTTTCTAAGTTTATATTAAAAGCAAATCTTATTAAATATATTAAAAATTAAAAATAATTATATTCTATTTTGAAAACATTCTAAATTAATATATATTTTTATAATAATATTATAAATCACATATATTAATATAAAAAAATGATAACCATTATAAAAATGTCAAAGTTTCTAAATTCATATTAGAAAGTATTCAAAAAAGTTATATTCTATTCTAAACTAATTTACCATTGATATATATTATAAATTAAAATACTATATTATATTTTTGTTATAATAATTTTTTACGGTTTAATAAAAATATAGCAAGTCAAACTATACGGTCTAATAAATTTTATAACTGTAATATACGGTCTAAAATTGAAAAAACGGTCAAATAGATCATCAAATTCCAGGCCTGCTCCGCTCATTCACATTTAATTCGATATATTCACTATCACTTTAGTCTCATAATTTACTCTAAGATTGATCTCATTCAACCTAAATACGACGCTATATTCTAAAAACAGTAGAATATCAATTCTATTTAATGACTCAACCTTAGATTAGTTAGGAAGCGATAAGTATGATCACAGAAATTCTAGGAATTCAGATACCGACCCAAAAATTTAACTACCAACACTTTATAAATATTTGGGAGTAAAGCTGAGACATACAATTTTTCACTTAGCCATGGATTTTCAGAAATCATTTTGGATGTTATTTGCAATGCAGTTTATGGTTATGACATTAGCTCTTGATTTGCACAAAATGTCTACTGAAGACTATGTCAATTACATCAACCCTCCTGCTGTGCACAAGTATCAGGTGATAACACTTTCTTCCTTCCCTTCTTTAATCACACATATTTCTCCTGATTGATAGAATAGTTCTTTACCTTTTTATAAGTAAGATCTGGTTTAAGGCAAATTTATCATCAATAATTCGTCGTCAACAATTTCATCTCCAACAATTCGTTACTTATGACAAATTTATCTTGTAAAAAATTCATTGTCATGAATTGCTAATACTTTTGATCTAAAAAAACTCATTCTACAATACTGTTATGAATAATTTGATTTCAATGTTGTCTCTTGCAGCATGAGAATGGAGACACAATACTCTGTGTGAACTATGAGGTTCAGATATCCCTCAACTCTGATAAAAATTATGGGCATAAGAAGGTGTGATTGAATCTGATTCCTCTTCTTTAAATATGATTTCTATACAAACAACATGACATTTATTGTTGCAGAAAGATCTGACAAAAAGCTGGATGGATGGAAATTTGAGTTCTTCCATGAGCAAGGAATGCCCAGAGGGAACTATACATGTGAGGGAAATTAAGCATGAACATGTGAAGAGAGCTGGATCTGTGGCTAGGTTTATAAGCATAAAAAATGACTTTGATGATTCATATGAAACAAAGGTGCAATTATATTTTTATACTTTCTTTTAATAAGCAATATATTGTCTTCATAAGTCTTATTAGTGCAGTATATATTGTGTAAAAATGACAATAGAATCTGTTAAGTTTCCATAGATATTTTTGTTTTGCAGAATGCCATGGCAAGCCTCAACTTTGGAGGTGGTGTAATTGAGAAAGCTACAGGTGTATTGAATGTGTGGCAGCCATATTTGGATCCAAATGATATTCTGACTCGTGGTTTAATAAGGATTGGAGTGGAAGATGGTAATCAACCAGTTCAGATTATAGAGGCTGGTTGGCAAGTGAGTGCTTGCTTTGTTTTACAAATCCCCAGTTTTTTGGAATTGTTTTATCTTCATTGATTGTGAACTTTGTAGTTAGTCATTGTGGTAAGTGATAAAGTAATTTAATTATGGGGTAGTTTTATTGATAGTTAGGGAAAATTCCCTAAGTCTGTGCAAAAGCATTTTAAGAATTAATGGTTTTGTTGGTGATAGGGCAAAAAATAATTTTGCACAGATTAAGAATTAATGGTTTTTGTTGGTGATAGGGCAAAAAATAAATGACTAAAATTGATGATTGTGAGATGCTTTAGTGAGAATAATGAAAATAAGAGAAGTATTCAATAGTATTATAGTAATAAAATTCAATTAATTATAAACTAGCATATATATATATTAAATATTAATATATATAAGAGTTATCATTTTCTAATTTTCTTTTTTGATTGATTTATTTTGTGATCAAATCTTTGATTTCTCTTTGAATTATTTTTATTATTTATTTATTTATTTGATTTTTTTTGTTTTATTTTTTTGTGCTAAGAAACCAAAGATAAAACAAGGAAATTTCTGCATTATGTAAACTGCTTTAAAATCTGATTTAAAAGCATAAATCTATTGATAAATACTTTACTTTGTAAGGGTTAGTAGATGTCAATTTAAATAGGCAGAATAAAAATGTACACATACTCATTGATGTCATTGTAATACTCGCATAATAAATTTGATTGTTGGATTAATCATCACAGTAGATTAATCATTACTTTGGGTATAGGTGAAGATGTTAATTTAGAAGTTCTTTAACACTTGTGAGTTTTGATGTAATGACAAATCTACATGTGGTATCAAAGCCTCAACCTAAGTTCAATTCCCTTGAGTTACATCAAAGGAGGGGCATTGACCAATTGTCACATCTCTTGGAATTTGATCTTATAAACTAATCGCCACTTTGTGTGTAGGTGAAGATACTTATTTGAAAATGTGGACTAATCACCATTCCCACAATAAATGAAGATAGTGATTTGGAATTTCACTAACACTTATAGATCTTGATGTAACAACAAATCTTCAAATTGTTAAATTAACTAATTAAACAATAATAATTAGTATTTGATTAATACATCACTTTATATGAATTTTGTTATCAGATATAAATAATCCTAATATGAGCAGAATGCAAAATTGTTTAAACTCTTCCACTAAAGTAATATATAACGAACACATTTTTATCTAAAATTTCACTACCCATATAATAAGCCAACCTATTTGACCAAAATATTTGTACAATTTCACTTCAAATCAATTGTTAACTCTTCCAATGTGTTGTGCTTTACATTGGTTTGGCTACATATCTTACCCTCTTTGGAGCTAGAATTGTTTTCAAAGTTCAGAAATTATGATTTTCTTGCTACAGTTGATTGTCTGATGTAAATATGATTTCATCACTGTAGGTTTTCACATTGGTGTACGGAACTAACATACCAAGATTCTTTGTACGTTGGACGGTAAGTCTGTACTTTTGGCACCAACATTTATGATTGCCAAATGATAGTCACGTTCTGCTGATGTAAGCGTTATTTTGTACAGGCGGATGGTTTCAATAGCACAGGTTGTTATGACCTAAAGTGCTCAGGATTTGTTATGGCAAAAAACGCTCCACTTTATGCAGGTCAGCCATTCACAAAATCATCTGCATCTGGAGATGAATCCAAACAAGTTGAACTAGATTTGTCTATAAAATATGTAAGTAAAATGTTTGCAAGTAGAAATAAAGCTCACTTTCCATTACAGTCATATTCAAGCAATAATTTTTATATAATTAAGCATATGTAGATAATAGATAAGCATGTTGGTAAAGTAGATTTCTTTTTATTTTTTTGCAGGAAGCAAGAAACCCTCCAGCATGGGTGGTATATGTGGACTCCAAAGAAGTGGGTTACTTTCCTGCAAGTTTAGTACCAGACATTCTTCCAAATATTAATACAGTGGAATGGGGAGGAGAAGTTATCGTTTACAAGGGACAATCAGCGTCAAAAACACATATGGGTAGTGGAAGATTTCCTAATAAGGGCTACCCAAATGCAGCATATGTTAAAAATATGGATGCATTTAGGGCTGGTGATGAGAAATTCTATGGAGGATCAATTCAGTATTTGCAGAGCAGTCCAGAATGTTACGGAGCAGGAAAAGTTCGTGGTGCTCCTTCCTCATGGGATGAATACATATTTTATGGAGGTCCAGGGGGAGATGATGCTCAGTGCACGACTACCGATGTGTAGCTCCACCACCATTCCCATGTCGAATTTGATAATGTTCAGAGTTACCAGATACATTTCTCTCTTATTCATAATAAAGACAGGTATCTTAGAAGAAAATAAACCTGTAGATTTCAGAGTTTTAGCTGTATATAATTTGGACCACAATATAGACAAGGATTTCAAATAAGGATGCCTTAATTTTGATTCATTTTGTATATCTGATAATGTCAGTATTTTTTAGGTAAGGAAAGTTCTCAGATTTTTTAGATTTTATTTCAAGTGTTTGTATGTATTTGATAATGGAGATATGTTATGGATGATGTTTGAAGTCATTTAGTAAGGTATTAGAATTAAAAGTTTTGATTTGATGGAGGTCTTGAAATTCACAAACTGAGAGTGTTGTCTTGGTTCAAATCCATTTTTATAGGATTAATCTTATGACACTTGAACTTGAACTGCAATTTTATAGGTGAATTGGCAGAAATTCTTGATTTTTTGATATCTAATCTTTGTAATGATAGACAGTTTTTATAAACACTTATAGGAATCTATTGAATCATGGGGTCATATTATCCTTACTCAAACCCCTATTTCAATTAATTCAATATTTATAATAATAATAGAGGACAACAAGCAAATATGCATTGGATCTAGGATGTTGTAATGATTTGGTATTTTCTCACTATGATGCTCCTATAAATGATATATGACAAGTCCTTGTATAAATTCAACATGATAGTCTTTGATGATCTTGCAAATGATTGAATGAAAAACACAACATAACACACAAATCAAATGTGTACTAGATCAATTTCAACAATGACTACTGAAAAGGTTGGTAAGTTGTAGATTTGAATTTTAAGTCTTAAAAGTTTGATGTTTAGATCCATGACTACATAAATGACCTAGGTCAAATTTACACCCCCATATTTAGTCTAGAGTGGAAAATATGAGATCTAGGAATTGAGATCAAAATTATGGGGAGACATGTGATGTCATAAGACAAATTTATGCAAAAAATTGTCACTTAAAAGTTAATTATTGTATAAAGGACACTTTAATAAAAGTGAACCCAAAACATCCAAGAAAAGTGAATGGGTATGTAATTTTCACTATTATATTTCATCCCCACTTTGATGTGCATACAAATTATCAAATAGGTTCATGTCAAAGTTTAACTAGCCAACTTGAAAATTAAGTATGTTTAAGATATTCCAAAGGATAGAAATATGCATAAAGTATGTATGTTATTCTTAAATTCTTCTCACAATGAGAACTCAATCAAAAACTTGTCAAATAACAAAGGCATGCAATGAATATAATATTTTCCACACATTTAAATAGGAACTAAAAATAGCTTGCTTGGAAAAGAATGAATCTTGAAAATAGTAGAGTAAGTTGGAGAAGGGTAAGATTTTTATCTTTTTATAGAAAGTGAAAAATTGACTACATGAAAGATTCTAATAGCTAGCATGGATTGATGAAGGTCCTCTAAATCTAGGAATATTTATTAGTTTGTAGTTGCAAAATACAACTCACAAGGGAATGATAGTGATATGACTTTCCCCTTGCTATTAGTTTCATACAAATGATGTAAGGAATTAGAGGTGAGGAGAAAAATATAATCATAATTATTGGAACAACGAAGATCACTTGCAAGATCAAAAACACTTCCACAAAAAAGAATATGCAAGATGAAATAAAATATCATACACATCAACAACATGTAAGATATACAAAAAATCCATGTATACAAATGCAAGGATGAGGAGGTGAGAAGGTAGGAGTGAAACTATGATTGCCCCTCCAAGAGTGAAATACATGTAGGACTCTATGGACAAGTATTGGGACACTTGTTGAGTGCACATGGGATGAGACAAAAAGTGAGATGTATCCCAATTGAGCTTAAGATTAGTGTTAATATGATTCTCTTAGATAGTCTAAAAGCTAACTAAATTAGTAATAACTCTTTTCACTCTAAAAATCATAAAAATAATGTTAACATGCTAAAATATAGAATATATAGGCATATGTAAGAGATAATTGTAAAAAGTATATGTAATAAGTGAAAAATGAGATGTTACTTAATGTTTCTCTCAATATAAGTGAGTGATTAGATAAGGATAGCCATAAATACTAGATAAGGATCATGTAAGAAAAAATAATATATATAAATATGTGGGAATGATAAGGACCATGTAAGCACAAAGTAATATGTTAAAGATGTGGGCATGATAAGGACTAAAACATTTCATAAGATATAAGCATGATCATACTTGGAAAATAAAATGTAAAATTTGTAAGATATGAGTATGATAAGGATCATAAACATGTAAGGAATACAAGTTACATAAACTATAAACATTAGAATCATAGAAGATCAAAACTTAACTTAGCTTGTAAACAACATCATAACCACATAATATGAGTAACATAAAAAAATTGTGTAACATTTAAGGAAAAATTAGCAATATGTGGAATCCTAAGTGACAAACACGGGGCATAGGATTCAAACAAGGAGCATAGTAAAACATGGAAGACAATAAACAAAAGTGTGGAAGACTAGGAAGAAAAATATAGAATAATCATTGAACATATGAAACATGGGAACACATAGGATCTAAACAAGGAACATATGAAAATATGGAAGATAAACAATAAAAATAATAAAGAATGGAACCTAGAACAAGAACACAGGAAAGAATAGACTCTAAACATAGAACCAAAAGGAAAATTACCCCCAAAATGGAAGGAAAAGCATAAAACATAATATACATAGTATAAAGAGAATATGAAAGGTACACCAAACATGATATAACAAATCTTTTGTCCCATTCTACAGTAAAGGTTGTCCCAAACTCAAAGTTGGTGTTATTGCCTCTCCTTCTGAACAAGCAATTTTTGCTGTTGTTGAACAAGACAACTGAGAGGGGGGGTGAATTAGTTGTCACGGATTTAACCTTTAATTCATTCACCAGAACTAATTCTTAACAATACTTAAATGATTACAAAATTAACACTAGTGTAGGAACTGAAAACTATCACATAAACATAATAACACCAGATTTACGTGGAAAACCCAATAAGGGAAAAACCACGGTGAGGATTAACTCACACTATAGAGAATATCAAAACTTATTACAAGAGGCTCATTGCCTATGAAACAAGGCTCACTACCAAAATAAGGACTCACTGTCCAACAGGGCTAACAATCCGGAGGGCTCACTGCCACATAGATACAAAGAAGAAAAATAAGACTTGTTACAGAGAGAAGAAAATCTCAATACAACAAAGGATTCCACTACAATCACTTGCAGACATGCATGAATGATAAAGTTCACCTTCATCTCACTGCATCCAAAAACTCAACATTAAGGCTTCACATTGATCTACCACACTCACATTACACACACTCACTAGATAGCGTCAATGTCACATATATCTTCTCTTTTTCCTTTCCACTTATCTCTCTCCTTCGCTCTTGTATTTCCTTCACCACTAACTCATCTTGTATTTATACCATCTTCAACTTTGAAACACATCCAAAGTCAGCCATCCAAATTCAAATTCAAATTAGGTTGGCACTAAAACATTCTAGGGTGGAAATAGAATGAGGGTGACCCAAACACATACTTCATCAAGACCCAAATAGATCCAACACGCTTCATCAACTTTGAAAGTAGTATTCCACATAAGGTCAACCAAACCAGTGTAAAACACATAGAACAATTAAGCACAAACTTTTGAGATACCAAATTTATCTTCAATACAATCAAAATAACTCAACTCTAGAACCGTAAGTCATAAGATTTCATCAAAGAGAAATATGAACCAACAACATTTCTCCCAGACCTCAACCATAAACATAGAAAACCATAGTTCACATCTGGTGAACACAATTCACACTGTACGATGAATCAATAGCCAAAAATTAGGATACAACAGCTTCCAACAACCAATACCAACATATCTAAACCATACAAATATAGGAGCAAAACCTAAAACAATCATTGAAACACTTCCAATATGTCTTTATTACAATTTTCTCAATATCCTCAACATATACAACCAATAACCTGTATCCATGACACTAATGGCAACAACAATTAGTTGATAACCAATTGACCAGTTGACATCAATGAGAACACCTTCAATCTTTCCATTCTTGTAGCAATCTCCCCTTTTTTCATTGATGGCAACACATGATGTGAAAAAACATCAAAGACAACATACAAACTCTGAATACACTTCTCAATATTTTCCTTTCTATTTCTTCACATGCTTCTTCTCTCTCTTTTATTTTCACATTCTTTTTCACACGATTCTTCTCCTTTTTCACATGCTTCTTCTCCCGCTTCGAAATCAATGGCAAAGGCAAAAAATATTTTACATTGATTTTTCCTTTGACATAGAAAATAGAATACTCATAATGACAACACTTGATACTACCTGCTCCCCTTGAGAGGTAGCCACCAAAACATCAGTCTAGAAGAAAGATAGATCCATAGATCCACTAGACTGATGCATCTCCATATGCATATAGTTCAAGAAAGGAGGGAAAATAATCCCTAACTTCTCCTGGAGATACTCAAAAGTATCTTTAGGAAGAGCCTTCATCAAAATATCAGCCACCTGATCCCTCATCGGAACATACTCAAGTTTAACTTCATTCTCCAAGACCTTCTCTCTTAAGAAATTATATCTGATAGATATATGGTTCATCCTCGAGTGCATCACAAGATTCTTTGAAATGTTAATTGCACTTGTATTATCAAAGAAGATAGAAATAGGAGCTGCATACACCACTGTGATATCTTTCAATGTTTGTTTCATCCATAGAACTTGTGTACAACAAGATGCAATAGCAATATACTCAGCTTCAATAGTAGACAAGGAGACTGAATCTTTCTTTTTACTCAACCACTGATACTTTTTTACTCAAAATCTGACAAAAGTTCATTGGCATTTTGATGAAATTTCATCAAAATTATTTCATCGATTTTCTGAAAAACTTTGAAACGTCAAAATTTTGATCCAATTGACGATGCTGGGTCAAAATTTCAATGTTTCAAAGTTCGTCAAAAAATTGACGAAATAATTTTGACGAAAGTTTGTCAAAATTCTGATGAACTTTTGTCGGATTTAGAGTCAAAATTTATCAGTGAACCATACCACCAATCTGCAACTAAGAAAGAATGCACCACCACTTGTACTCTTTCTATTATCTACACATCTAGCCCAATCTGCATCTGTATAAGCATTTAGATTAAATTTAGTATCTCTAGGACACCATAATCCATAACCTAGAGTGCCATTGAAATATCTAAAAAATTCTCTTAACAACAATAACATGTGTTTCCTTAGGATCTTCTTGAAATATAGCCACAAGAAAAACTACATGCATAATATCTGGTATAGTAGCAATAAAATATAGTAGTCCACCAACCATAGATTTATACTTTCTCTTGTCGGCCTTAGGTGAATCATCATCTTTACCCAATTTGCAACCAGTCACTATAGGAGAAAATTCCAGTTTGGAACCATCCATCCCAAACTTCTTCAACATCTCTCTCACATACTTTGACTGTGAAATAAATATTCCTTTGTTTGTTTCATTAATCTATAGCCCAAAAAAGAATTCATCTCTCCAAAAATAGACAAATAAATTCAAATTCTTTCTGCATCTCTTCCCCAAACATCTTGCACATACTTTCATTTCCTCCAAAGATAATGTCATCAACATATACAACTACAATCAATATTTTTTCATTTTCAATCTTAAAATACAGATTACTATCCTCTGTACCTTTGTTGAAACCTTTTTGAATCGAATACTTGTCCAACCTTGCATACCAAGCTCTAGGAGCTTGCTTCTATCCATATAAATATTTCTTCAATCTGCACACCATATCCGGTTGCTAGATAACAACTGAAATCCTTCAAGTTTCTTCATGTAGACCTCTTCTTCTAGCTCACCATTCAAAAATACTAACTTGACATCCATCTAATAAACCTTAAAGTCTTTATAAGCAAAAAATGCTAAGAACATCCTTATAGCTTCCATTCTTGCTACTGGAGCAAAAGTTTCTTGACAATCTACACCTTCCACTTGTGAGTAACCTTTACACACAAGCATTGCTTTGTTTCTAACAACTTCTCCATTCTCATTCAACTTATTTTTGAACACCCACTTTGATCCAATAATGTTTTTATTTGCCAATCTTCCAGGACTAATTCCCAAGTTTGATTCTTCTCAATCTACATAAGTTATTCTTTCATAGATTCCATCCAATGTTCATCTTTACATGCTTCACTTATAGTCTTTGGTTCAATCTCAGAAAGTAAACATAGATTAACTTCAACAACAACTTTGCTTCTAGTTAATACTCCTTTAGTCTTATCTCTAATAATCTAATTTTTTGAATGATTCTTCTCTACATATCTAGGTGTCTTAGGTGACATCACCGGAGCATCTTCTTCTCTTTCATTCTGTACATTCTTCTCTTCTTGCACATTCTTTTCCTTTTCTTTGACAATATCTTCAATTCTTATGTGATCAGGTTCATCAAATTCATATCCATCAATGTCAATTGAATTCTTCATTGTCTCATCAACCTTGACATTTGAAATTTCTACAATCTTTCTCAGTCTTTTATTAAAACATTTGTATGCTTTTCTATTTGTAGAGTATCCAAGAAAAATTCCTTCATCAATTCTTGCGTCAAACTTACCTTTAAAGTTTCTTCATCTCTTTTGATATAACATTTGCTTTTGAATCCCTTGAAATACTTAACTTCAGAAATTTTTCCAAAGCATAGCTCATGGGGAGTCTTTGTACTATTTTCTCTTGCTTGAACTTGACTGAATACATTAAAAATAGTATTAATAGCTTCTTTCTAGTAAACTTAAGGTAAACTAGCCTCAGTAATCATTGATCTAGTAGCCTCTTGAACTGTTCTATTTTTCCTTTCAACAACTCCATTTTGCTGAGGAGTTCTTAGAGTAGATAAATGTCTCTTTATTCCATGAAATTCAAAAGAATATTAAACTTATGGGAGGTGGATTTTCCACCTTTGTCAGACCTTAAGCATTTTATCTTCAAGTTCACTTCATTTTCAACCATAGCTTTGAATGTCTTGAATCTATCTAATGCAGTCGATTTCTCTCTAGGAAATGTAACCCATGTATATCTCAAATAATCATCAATTAAAAGCATAAAGTACCTTTCACCGAGCAAACTTCTCACTCTTGTAGGACCACATAGATTTGTATGAACTAAATCTAGTAGACCAATAGTAGATTGTTCCTTTGATTTGTAATGACTTCTTGCTTGCTTTCCAAACTGACAATTATTACAAATAGCATTAACAAGTTTTGTAATTCTTGGTAAATCTCTCATGGTATGAATAGCACTAATCCTCACCAAGTTATCAAAATTCATGTGACATTCTCCTATGCCATAACCAATTGTCATTGATCTGAGTCATATAACATCATCCATCAACACCCTTTAGCTGACTGATGTTTCCTTTAGATTTATTTCCTACAACTATCAATGTTCTTGATCCTTTTCGAATCTCACATCTCTCATGGGTATGTGCAGGATCATGGTATGCCAAACAAGCCCTTAAGTGGCAATGAAAATTCAGAACAATTAGAGTTAGGCAATTTGAATAAGTTATCTATATTATTTCAAAAGCATGTAAGAATAGATTATGTGGGAAATTGAATGTAGTTTCTAAAATACTAGGTTTATTTTTTTTAAAACAAAATCTATTTGGTGAAAATTTAAAATTTCAATGTAGTATTACTCAAATTTCAGGAAAAAATTAAGTAGGTGTCTGTTTGACCACCCTAACCATAATAAAATGATAATATTTTTTTATGAGATTTTAGATGTAAGTAGAGGACTCATGTCCGGATGTGACGCATATTTTTTTGTAAT
>VDFB02270651.1:601395975-601508440 GCA_007258455.2 Sequoia sempervirens | reverse complement strand
CTATTAGCCCAAAAAAAAAAATCAATGTGAATTGACCAATGTTAGCCACAACATAATGAAGACCCAAAAAAAATCCTCGAACATGAAACACCTTCAAAAATTATTCCACAAAGATCCACAACACACTACCATAACCTTGTCAACTATGAACATGAAAAACATCAACATGCAAGAGAAAATCACCAATCGTGAGCACAAAAATCAATGCAAACATGCAACACAAATAGAGAATTATCTAGAAACATCCACAAAAATCATAAATCACCAGAGAAGAATCCAAAACAACTGAACTTACTAGAATCACATCATCTTCATTCAGGAACACCAACTGAAGCAACAAAAAAACTGTCATAACACAACTGCTCATAGCACAATGAATTATTCATGTGGATCTCTGAAACTTAACGTGGATAAACTAGATATACTCAACAACAAACCCTTTAATCCATAACCTCTGATCATGAATGTACTAAACTCAGAAACATACTGAACTTCACTTCATCACTAACAACCTGCAACTTATTTCATTACAATTTTCTTAATATCCTCGACATATACAACCTTGAAGAAATTAATGCCAATAGTGTTGACATCAATGACAACCACATATCAGCAACATCCAAAAATCGCCCCCTTTGGCATTGATAGCAACACATGATGTGAAAAATACCATCAACGCAACTTTCTCTTAACACTTTCTCCCCCTTAGATTTTGACTATTTTCTCCTCAACTCTTTCGTATAACTTTTCTCCCCACAATTTTTTTCACATGAATCTTCTCCCCCTTTTACATCAATGAAAAATATGTGCATTATCTTTCTCTACACAAGCTTTGAACTGCATATTTGAACATATAACTACTCCCCCTAAGTAGCAGCCACCACAACATCAATCTGGATCAAGATATGATTGTGAAATGCATAGACTGATGCAAGTCAATGCATCTTAGTTCTGATTTGGAGTGCTAATCACCCCTAACTTCCCTTTGAGATACTCAAAATTATCCTTAGGAAAAGGCTTGGTAAATATATTTGCAATATGTTCCTTGGTAGGCACATACTACAATCTGAGTTCCTTTTCACTCACTTTCTCTCTCAAAAAGTGAAACTTGATAGATATATGCTTGGTCTTTGAATGCAGTACCAGATTCTTAGAAATGTTAATTGCACTTGAATTATCACTGAATATAACAATAGGTTCATCATACACAACTCTGATATCTTTCATTATTTGCTTCATTCACAATACTTGAGTACAATTGTTAGTAGCAACAATGTATTATGCCTCTATAGTAGATAAAGAGATGGTATTATGCTTCTTACTTAACCATGAAATCAACTTCTTTCCCAAGAAAACTGCACCATCACTAGTACTTTTTCTATCATTCGCATCTCCTACCTAATCAGCATCAGTAAAAGCACTCAAAGTAAGATCATCATCTTTAGGATACCACAGCCCAAAATCAACTATCCCCTTCAAGTATTTGCAAATCCTCTTCACAGTAGTCACATGAGATTCCTTAGGATCAACTTGAAATCTTGCAACAATGCATACAACATTCATGATATTAGGTCTATTTTGAGTCAAATAGAGCAATCCACCAATCATCAGTCTATACCTAGTCTGATTTTCTTTTGAAGAATCATCATCTTGTGTCAACTTGCATCGAGTCACCATAGGTGTACCAACTGGCTTTGAATCTTCCATACCAAACTTCTTTATCAATTCTTTCACATATTGGACTGAGATATAAAGATCCCTTTATCTAGCTAAGTAATTTGTAATCCCAAAAAAAAATTCATTTCTCCAATCATAGACATCTCAAATTCATTTTGCATCTCATCAGAAAACTTCATGCACAAACTATCATCTCCTCTAAAATGATGTCATCAACAAAGACTTCAACAATCAAATCTTTGTCATGATCAATCTTAAAATACAAGTCACTATCAGCAGTACCTTTGTTAAATCCAAGCATCAACAAATACTTGTCCAATATGGCATACCATACTCTTGGGGCTTGCTTAAGTCCATATAATGCTTTCTTCAACTGAAAAACCATATCTCACTAATCAATCAATTAAAATCCATCAGGTTGCTCAATATACACTTCTTCTTCCAATTCACAATTTAGAAATGCTGATTTGACATCCATTTGATAAACCTTGAAGTTTTTGTAAGCAACATAAGCAATAAATAGTCTCATAGCTTCAATCCTAGCAACAAGAGCAAAAGTTTCTTCAAATTCAATTCCTTCTGAGAATATCCTTTACACACTAGTCTTGTTTTGTTTCTAACAACTTCACCTTGCTCATTCAGTTTGTTTCTAAAGACCCATAATTTAGTTCCAATTACATTTTTGTCCTTAGGTCTAGGAACAAGAATCCATGTATCATTCTTCTCAATCTGTAGTACTTCTTCTTTTATTGATTCTACACAATGTTCATCTTTGCATGCTTCATTCACACTATTAGGCTTAGTCTTTGAAATCAAACAATATTCTTCTGCAATTTTTCTTCTAGTCTGAACACCTTTGTTCTTATCACCTATAATCTGATCTTCTAAATGATTTAGTCTTACATACCTTGGAGTCTTAGGATGTTCTTGAACTTCAAGCTCTTGTGATCTCACTTCTACACTTTCACTAGTTTCTTCATCTTAACTTTGAGTCTGAACCTTCTTTCCTGTAACTGAACTATTATTCTAATCGTCTAAATCATATCCATAGGTTTTGGATGGTCTAGTTGAGTCTTCATCAACCTTGACATTAGCACTTTCAACTACTTTCCTCAATCTCTTGTAGCACCGAAGGCCTTACTCTTCGTAGAATAACCAAGAAATATTCCTTCATCACTTCTAGCATCAAAATTTTTGATATCTTCATCTCTTTTGATAGAGCATATACTCCCAGAGATTTTGAAATATCTAATAGTGGGCTTGTAACCAAACCATAGCTCAAAATGGGTCTTGCTAGTATCACCTTTTTATTTGTACCTCATTGAGGGTGTAAATAACAGTACTCACAACTTCTCTCCAATAGATATGAGGGACATTTCCTTCTAGCATCATAGTTCTAGCAGCTTCTTCAATTGTCCTATTCTTCCTTTCCACAACTCCATTTTGCTAAGGGGTCCATGGGGCAGATAATTATCTCTTTATCCCATGCTCTTCACAAAAAGAATTAAACTCATGGGAAGTGAATTCACCACCTCTATCTGATCTCAAAAATTTAATCTTCAAACCTGTCTGTATCTCAACCATAGCCTTAAAAATCTTGAACTTCTCTAGAGCTTTAGATTTCTCCCTTAAAAAAGTAACCCACATCATTCTAGAATAATCATCAATAAGTAACATGAAATACTTATATCCTTGTAAACTTTTGACTCTAGCAGGACCACACAAGTCAGTATGCACAAGCTCGAACACTTCATTTGAAAATTGTTGTTTGCTCTGAAATGAAATTCTAGTTTGCTTCCCTAACTAGCATTCATTGCATATAGTATTAGTAGGTTTTATCAACTTAGGAAGATCTCTCATAGCTTGAGTAGAACTTATCTTGATAATATTGTCTAAGTTAACATGACACATTCTCCTATGCCACAACAACCTTTCATCAACTTGATCAATCAAATAAATTTTACTAGTAGCATTCAGATGAAAGATGCTACCTTTTGTTTTTGTACTTGAAGCAATCATATTTCTGGAACTCCCCAATATTCCACACTTTCCATTCTTGAATTGAAGATTTTATCCCTTATCAACCAACTTTCCAACACTTAAGAGATTGTGCTTCAAACCTTCCACATATAGAACATCATCAGTATTATTCTTACCATCAAGAGAAATGGATCCTCTGCCATGGATTACACCAGCTTTGTCATCACAAAATCTTACAACACCACCATCATACTTTTCCAAGCTTAGAAATTTGCTTTTATCACATGTCATGTGATGAGAGCATTCACTATCAATCAACCATTCATTTTTTTCTTCAACTCTGACCAGTAGAGCTTTCTCCACATTTGAGCAACTAGCAAATTCAATAGACACATGATTATTTTCTTTGATAAAAACAAATACCCATTCATCCTCACTTACATTCCCTTTATCAGATTCATCATTTGGCATACCTTCATCAACGACATAATAACACTTTCTTATAAATCTAGGCTTGTTAGGTCTTGACTTAGGAACTCTTTCCAGACACCTTGATGCAAAATGACCTATCTTATTGTGAGAAAAAAATTTAATAGGAAATTTCCCTTTATACTTACCTTCTTCTTTGGCTTCCCTTTTGACAATAAGTGCTTCAAGCTCATCTAGTCTTCTCTCCTCTTCTTCAATCTCTCTCATTTCCTCCTCATACTTGAATATCTTTCTAGAAGAACTTTCTCCTAGATCATACCTCTGTTTATCCCTTTTGGAGGTAGTAGCCTTGAATGTAGATTTTATCTTAGGAAGAGCATCACAAAATTCACTCAACTCAAAAGAAGTAAGCTTACCAATCAACATATCTTTGCTTACAGTTTTTACATTCTGGAGCTCCTCAATAGCACTAGCTTTGACTTTGTATGCAACAGGAAAATATTTGAGCACTTTACCAACAATCTCTAATTCTTCCAATTGTCCACTAGCACATCTGATACCGCACACAAGTTCATTCACTCTTTGAATGAAAGAAGTAATATTCTCATCATCACCCATTCTCAACATTTCATATTTCCCTTTCAGACTTTTAAACTTAGAAATCTTCACATTAGCATCACCTTCATGCACAGTATCCAACTTTTTCTAGATCTCATAAGCAGTCTTTAGATCCATAACATTTGTCATCTCAAAATCAGTCATAGCACTCAACAATGCTTCCTTAGCCCTAATATTGTACTCAACATCCTTAATCTTAGCAACAATAGAAGGACCACTTTGTGGGATAACATACCTATTCCTTGTAATGTTCCGGTAGGGTTCACCAATGCATCTCAGATGACACTCCATCCAAGTCTTTCACAGAGAATGATTTATTCCATCAAATCTCAGACTATCCTTCTTCTATGTCACCATCCTAGATCACCTTAAGTTGTTGAAATTATTCCAAGGAACCTACTTAGATGACACTCCATCCAAGTCTTTCACAGAGAATAATTTATTCCATCAAATCTCAGACTATCCTTCTTCTATGTCACCATCCTAGATCACCTTAAGTTGTTAAAATTCTTCCAAGGAACCTACTCTAATACCACTTGTTGGCAACACAAGGGCAGACCAATGAGAGGGAAGGGTGAATTAGTTGTCATAGAAATTTAAACTTATTAAACTTATTAACCTTATTCTTAGATTTTATTAATAACCATGAAAGCATAAATCATCAACACATCAGAAACACACATAACACCAATATTTTTTATGTGGAAACCTTGTTAGGGGAAAAACCATGGTGGAGGTCAGTCCACAAGATTATACCCTATTAAAAGTATAAAGAAGAATAAATGGGGAATACACTTGCATTCAGGCACACTTCCTAGAGCTCACTACTCAAATACAACAAGGCTTACTACCCAAAGGAAGACATACTATCTTACAAAAACATTTGGATTACATCTGTAGGATTTTGAGCTGAGAAAATAGCATTTGCTAATGCCTGACTACAGTTTTGATTAAGCACATGAACACTTCTTCACACTCTGCTTCTTCCTTCGAATGATTAGGACATTATTCACACATCTGATAGGCATGCATTCCTTCAAATGGAATAAACAATCACTTATATATATCTACAACAAGAGATTACATCCCTACATGTCGGCTTCAAAATAATAAAACATATGCAAATTGTCAACCAAAAACAATAAATAATTTTGAATGTAAATCAACCAATGTTGGCCACAACATAATGAAGACCCAAAACAAAATCCTTGAACATAAAACACCTTCAAAGATTATTCCATGAAGATCCACAACACTCTACCATCACCTTGTTGGCCATGAACATCCAAGAGAAAATCACCAATTGCGAGGACAACGATCAATGCAGACGTGCAACACAAATAGAGTATGATCTATCTAGAAACATACACAAACATCATGAATCACTAGAGAAGCATCAAAAACATATGAACTTACTAGAATCACAACATCTTCATTTAGGAACACCAACTAAAGCAATAGAAAAACTATCAGAACACAACTGCTCATAGCACGATAAAATATTCATGTGGATCTCTAAAATTTAACATGGATAAACTAGATATACTCAAAAACAAACCCTTTAGTCCACAACATCTAATCATCAATGTATTGAGCTCAGCAACATATTGAACTTCACTTCATCACTAACAACTTGCAACTTATTTCATTACAATTTTTTCAATATCCTCGGCATATACAGCCTTGAAGACATTAATGCCAATAGTGTTGACATCAATGACAACCACATACCAACAACATCTAATAGGATATATCTCTTTCCTTTAGGTGAAGGAACCTAATTGAGAAAAAAGAGACATACAATCCCTAATCCCATAAAATCTATGGTTCAACCCAAAACGAACTTTCTTTTTCCTTTGTTTTCACTCTCTTTGTGTCATTCTTCCATTTCTATTTATTTTGGGGAATGATGACAGTTATTAGCTCTTTAATCAAAACATTGCAGCAACAAACATATTAATCCATAGATCCCTTATGTGTTTGGTGTGTTGATTTTTGGGGGGAACCCCTCTTTCTTTTGTTCCTTTTTCATTAACATGACACAACCTTACTTGGAAACATATGACTTGGCATAGGGGCTTTCCAAGTTGTCTCTCATTTCTTGTTTTCTTTTTACATTTTTCATTTGGTACTTTAAATTAATTTCTCATAGAACAATGTGTAGCAATTCCTTTAAAGTGGGGGCATACATTGGCATTATTCATTTGCATTCTTGGTTCTTAGTGCAGTCTTGTCACTTTATGCGATGCATTTGTCACTTTGTGAACATTGGGTATAATGTATTTCATAAGCATCATCAATCTTAGCATGTTACATTCCTCTTAGTGGCTTGATGTGATGCACTACATCCCTTAAGTTGTGAATATTCTTGAACCATAGATTTTTGGCTCTTAGGACTTCTCTTGCTCTTCTAGGGTTTTTCACCAAAAGGGAGAGAGTTTAGGCCAAAAATACTATAAGATTCATTCAAATTATGTTATTTATGATGTTTTCTAGGTTAAATGAAATGAATTAAATGCAAGTGAGTAACTTATATGATTGAATATGTATGCAAAACTAAGTTCTATGCTATGTTTGAAAACAGAGTGTTGTTTGCAAAAAGCTTGAAAGAATGAACAAAAATGAAAATTAAACTAGCAAAAGGCTATTTTTCAGAATGGGTGCACCTGAGAAACTGGAGAAGACTAGGAAACAATCTATAAAATTGATGAAATATGAATTTGAGCTAAGTGGGACTCATTCGCTACCCTGAGTGAATTAGTCCTAGGTCAGGACTTTTCTACACAGAAGTTGTTTTCTGTCAGTCGGAAACTTGAATCTACATCTGACTCAAATTTGCACCTTAGAAGGGACTCATTCACCATGCATGGTGAATCAGTCCACTTTGGAATTTTTGCAACTTCAAATTTATGTTCTGTACCTTGACACCTACACAACAATTTCTGATAGAAACCCGACTCGTGATCTCAAAAAATTCTTGCAAAACAACTTAAAATTATTTTTCTAATGGCGGCTTTGCCTTGGTCAAACCCCTAGTTGGGTAATTAAACCTTGAATGGAGAAAAACCTGCATAAACCCTAGCCTTAGATGTGTTAAAGACTAGGAAAGACTAAAATATGGTAGGTCCTATTCTATTGCTCTAGAATAAGAAATGTAAAGATGATTTATATGATGCAATATATCAACCCTAGAAACCTTACAACTAATGAAAAATAGGAATGAAATGACATGAAAATGAAAAATAAACTAAATTCAATCCTTAATCTAAAGATAGAGTGAAAATGGAAGATGGAATCAATATGAAACCAAGTCCTTAGGTGTGATTTGGTGGCTAGTTGCACCTCTTCACCTTAGATTTCTTCACGATTCACCATAGGCATCCATCATCAACCCTTTGCAATGTTGGATCTTGACAACAGAAGTGAGCTTCAAGACCTACAAAAACCCTAGTTTGCTGCCATAAAACTTCAAATTTTGCTAATGATACTTGTTGTGGAAAACTTGACTTTAGAAATTTCTCTTGAAAAATGACAAAAATATTATAAAAAGATGTGTGAAATGACTTGAAATGAGTATTTATAAGCAAAAACACCTTATTTTCTTGTTATTTATACCTAAGAGGTTGACCTTCACTGAAAATTAAAGTTAAATTGATCAAATTCCTGCTTAAATTTGAATTTTCGCTCAAAGGACTCATTCGCCACCCTTGGCGAATGGGTCCCACTGAAGGGGACTCATTCACCCAAGGTGGTGAATGGGTCCCACTACTATTGTTTGAAGGTGGTTTTTTAGGGTATGAGATAATTAAATGTTGTTTGTCAGGTTTTATGTGATTTCTCAAGTAAAATAGGCCTCTAGAACAAAATTGATGGGTCTAAGCGGCCTATAAATGTTGTTTTGAAGGGTAAATGATGTGAAGGGACTCAAAAGTGGGTCTAATTATGCATGAAATTGTCTCTTTTCTCAAGAGGGTCTAATTTTCTACGACACATTTAGCGCCCACTTTAGCGCTCATATCACTCTATGTGCATATGTAAGATAAAGGACTCTAAACGATACACCTTATTACATAAAAGGATACTCATTCAAAAGACAAGAGAACAAAGGCCCCAGTGTAGTTATTTGCAAAACCACAACATTAGGAACCACATCTTGCAACCATCCGTTAATTGCCCAAAAATCCTTTTATCGAACTCCTAGGAATTCAATTTGAGGGTAGATGTATGCCCCCCCTTGATTTCGCTTACTTTATGGAGGTGGAATCAAGGTAGAAATCTAGCCATGTCAAACAAGAAACATTGTATCATAGGGAATTTCCAAGTACCATGCCACATAATGATAGATAGATGACAATTTCAAGTGTGGAATCATGATTCCAACGCATCAAATGGTGTCCAAAATGGATTCCCTATCTCTTGTTATGTTGATTTGAAGAATATCTACGTTATGAGTTCTTGAAAAGATAATAGCTTAATGTTAATACGTAAGAGTAAAAAGAGATGAAAAGGGATTAAAATAAGGAAAAGAAAATAACTTGTCACTTACTATTCATTTTACCTTTGTGTCGCTTGAGAGTGATGAGTGAGAGGACAACATGTCGCATAGATGAGATTAAACACCTTCATGACTAGATGATCTTCATCAGCAGGTGGCACGCGGCGAGCTGTATCATGAGGTAAGTCGATTCTGCAACTTTTGCCTTGTGTTTTTGTAATAATTCAATGATTTTGATGCATGGATAGGTTAATTTAGGGTTCTTGAAAAAAAGTTTGCAAAGTGTCCCCTTTTTTCACAAAGTGTCCCATTTTTTTGCAAAGTGTCCCTTTTGTTCGCAAAGTGTCCCATTTCTTCACGAAGTGTCCTATTTCTTTGTGAAATGTCCAAAAAGCATTCTAAAGTGTCTAGGGCCATTAAAAAAGCACACTATATTGACTTTAGCACACTTGCATGATGAAATATGTGAAATTTGAAGAATTTTGATGAAATTTAGAGCATTTTGTGATGATTTTCATAGGTCCCCACTTAGTTGCGACAATGGCTAGGAGGAAGATAGCTAACATTTTTGAGAGATCATGTGTCAACACTATCAGCGGCAAAGGTAGAGCATTTATAGTTAGTGGGTATCTATTGAGCATATCTGATGCCGCCCATGAGATACCATGATGCCATGCTTATGGCTCTGTGCAATCAGTGGGATGTTGATACTTGTACCTTTCATCTTCCCACTGGGGAAATGACTATCACTCTCAAGGATGTACACCGCATTCTCCGAGTTCCCATTCAGGGAGAGCGGGTATATTTCTGGGGGGATCGGTCATTCTGGGAGAAGAAGAGAGATATGCAGTATTATTTAGATGGACCTGTACATGATGAGAGGGTTAGAGCATGGATCAAGCTTACTATGTTACTATATTTGCTAGCTCCTATGGTCAGATGGATTATGATGCATACAGTGGTTCTAGTTCTCAATCTAGATGGATGAGTGACACACTTGGATGGCAAACTAGTACACTTGATATGAGGGATGTACGAGCAGAGGATAGTCTATGCTTCGGGCCACTACATTTTAGCACACTTGTATTATTATCTTGGTGGGTTTGTATTTCGAGAGATCAATAGTATGGTCCATTGTACACTTCTATAGGTGTGGTGCCTTAAGCATATCACATGTACCAGACCCATTAGATTTCCTTATGCTATAGCTACATGATATCCATGAGCATTCAGCTATCCTTTGTGACGCTTGTGGTAGTATGGGGGTTTACACTTTTGGAGGGTAAGATTTGATCGGCTAGAGGAGGACGAGATCCTATGGAGACCTTATCTACTCACTTTACAGTGGCTAGATCCCACCAGACAATTATGCAGGATGCAGATAGATAGGTATCTAGCTGGGAAGCATGACTATGTTGTACAACCTTTCTATTATGGATGAGTCATGTGATAGTTTGGATAGGTGCAGACACCACCAAGGGTGTGCCCCTAGGCTAGGTAATATTGTTCGGCTGACTATAGATCATGTTCGCGAGAGTGATTCTAATGATTTAGATCACGACTAGCCACCAGCATCCAACACTGATGATGTCGATAGCACAAACGAGCATGAGGAGTGGTGTTCATATGCACAACTAGCTTCTATGTTCCCCATGGATTTCCCTATAGGTGATGTGGGACCAACACCAAATGAGGGTGATAAGCCAGAGGAGAGAGCAAAGTAGGTATGGTATAGGCTAGCAGATATTTTTACAGATGTTATAGATGATGAGTACCAGTCTGAGGCCTATCCTGATTATGAGGACCAGAATGGAGAGGATGAGGAGGAGGATGAGGAGGAGGATTATGAGGAGGATGATTATTACAAGGAGGAGCCACCCCTGAGTGAGGGTGATGAGGTAGCTATTGAGGATCAGTACAAGCATGGAGAGTCCTCACATACTTACAAGACTATATCACAGGTAGTAGCTACAACGTACATCAGCACTTAGAGCCAGAGAGAGGCTAGCACATCCTCCATGGCCCCCAGAGAGGATGAGGTTGACATTCCTCATGTATCTAGAGACATAGGTGATGATATTTTATTTTACACATGTCCTTTAGTGATTTATGCTTTATATATATATATATATATATCATGATGATGTGTTACTGATTTTGTACATTATCTATCTTGCAAGAGTGACAAGAGATTGGCAAGAGTTCTATCATCAGGCTACCACATAGATAGTGCCTACATCCATCAACGAGGAGGAGATGGATCCTGAATATGTGCCCCCACCGATCGTGGAGGAGGATCCAAAGTCACTTAGACCTTTCGTGAGGTTACAGGCATCATACTAGAGTGTGAGGAGGCAACTTTGTCAGGTTGAGAGTGCACTATAGTCAACATAGAACTCAAAAAAGGTAGAAAGATTGCATGCAAAGCTAGCACAGACATGAGCGGAGAGGGATTGTATGGCAAAGGAGCGACTTGTAGTTGTTGGTAGAGTACAAGGGCTAGAGTATACACTTAGACTCGATAGTTCGTGATCACGGTCACACATGGCCATCTCACGACGGCTAGGGACTGGATCACGAGCGCTAGATCCTGAGGGGTCTAGCTCTCACATACCACTGTGACTTTGTATATGATATTATGATGTATATAAAACTTTGATATATATATATAGACATGCGCATTTGATGTTATGATGATGTGTCTCTTTATTTGGATGTTAAATGCTATGTGATTAATTAAATGACTTATGGTAAAATTATTTAACTAATGGCTACATGGTTTAACAGGATTGATGTGATCTAGTGTAAAATATATTTCAGTTTTAGTGTAGATACAACATGGATAATGAGAAAATAATATGTTAAATTAAATACACTGATAAGGATCTAACTTAATACAACAGGAATGTGAATAGTATGAAGCCTAAAGTAATTATTAAATTAACTTAAATAATTACCTTAGTGTTCAAGACAAACACAAAATTAGGTGTTAAGAACGAAGCAATGTGAAAGTTATTTAGAATAACATCAAATAACTTTAAACAACATTGTTGTATTAATCATACTATTCAAGGGGGTTAGAGATAATACCGATGCAAATTCTTGGCATTAATGGGTTCCTTAAGGGGTGTTCTATCAAGCTGCGTTAAGAGATAAGCACCAAACCCATAATTGTTCTCAACTATGTAAGGTCCCAACCAATTAGGGTTGAACTTATCTTTATCTTCATTATCAACATTAGTATTTAATTAATTTTCAATAAGAACAAAATCTCCCTTACAAAATAACTAAGGGATGACATGAATGTTGTGTTTGCATTGTAACTGTTTGATGTGAGCTTGGAGATGTTTGAGAGTGTTCATGCACTATTCATCGAGCATCTCAAGCTAATGTAATCATTGATCTTTATAAGTTTCATCATCAATAAGATCTTAGAGAGGAACTCGCAAAGTAGGAATTTCTAACTCCAAGGGCATAATCGCATGAATGCCATAAACAAGGTTATAATGGGTATTTCTTGTGGATGATCGAACATTAGTTCTATAAGCCCAAAGCACATAAGATAGTTGCATATGCCAGTCTTTATGATGCTTGGTGACAGTTTTCTTAAGGATTTGTTTGAGAAGCTTATTAGTATTTTCAACTTGTCCATTGGATTGTGGATAATATGGTGTCAAAAAGCAATGCTAAATGATGAATGTTTCAAGAAATTTCTGAACTTCGTTATTATTAAATGGAGTTTCATTGTCCGAAACGATTACGAAAGGCATTCCAAAGTGATAAATTATGTGGTCCAAGATGAAATGGAAAATTGCTTCAAAAGTTGTAGAACGGAGGGGAATAGCTTCCACCCATTTCGTGAAATATTTTGTTGTGGTTATGATAAATGTATGTCTAGTAGAAGAAGGTAGTGAAATTTTTCCAATAAGATCCAACCCCCATACTAAAGACGACCAAATGCGAACATTGGCATGGAGCTCAGCAGAAGGAGCATGGATCAAATTTCTATGTTCTTGTCATTTGTGACATCATTTAACATAGGTGAAGCAATCATTCTCCATATGTCTCCAATAATAACTCATACGAATAAGTTTTTGTACTAATGAATGACCTCCATAGGCACTAGCATGATCCTGTTCGAGTGCTAAAGGGATTTCAGAATCTTTAAGACATCGTAGTAGGAGACCATTAAAAGATCTTCTATATAATGCATTTGTAAGGATTACATATTTAGCCGCAAATTTACGTAAACATTTTCGAGTATTCGTTGTTGCACGGGTTCAAGAATGGTACCGTCTTTTAGGTAGTTGTATATTAATCATACCATTCACATGAGGCATCTTGAGTTATTGCCAAAATGTCATCTAACAGAGTATCGATTGAAGGTTTCGTGATGGGGTGGATAACAAAGGTGAAGTTTATGGAAGGATCATGTGGGGATATGAGAGAAGTTGCACTCGCCATTGCATCCACATGTTGATTATCTTTGCATGTGATGTTATCAATGGTGAATGATTCAAATTTTCCTAATAGTATCATTATAAGATCCTTGTATTTTGATAATTTGTCATGTTTAGTTTGATATGTACCATTGATTTTTTGATGACCAATTATGAATTGCCAAAGATCTTGATATGTTTAGCGTGTAGTGATAAAGCAACTTGCAAACCTACGATCAATGCCTCATACTCAGTTGTATTATTTGTGTAGAGGGAATTTAATCAATAGGATAAGGGAATAGGTTTTCCATTAGGTGGAATTAGTACCCTTCTTGCACCGGAACCTATTCTACACTTAGATCCATCAAAAAATAACTCTCATGGTTTAATGTTAGTGGTTAAGACATGATCATCAGGAAAATAATCCTAAGTAGGTAAAGCAAAAGGAGAATGAGTGTCAGCTAAGTGATCGGTTAAGGCTTGGCCTTTGATTTATTTTTGTGAAAAAAAATTAAGTTCAAACTCAATTAACAACATCACCCACCTAGCTAAGCATCTAGAGAGATCTATTTTGTTGAAAAAATATTTAAGAGGATCAAATTTTGTGATAACTTGTATTTCAGTATTTAGTATATAATGTCACAACTTACTAGTAGCGAATACAAGAGCCAAACATTGTTCTTCAATTGGTGAATATTGTGTTTCAAAATCAATTAAGGTTCAACTAATGTAATAAATAGGGTGTTCTTTACCATGATCATTGTGTTGAGCCAACAATGCTACAAGAACATGGGTCGATGTGGCGAGGTACAAGATGAATGGTCTATTTGGCACAACAGGTTGTAAAACAGATGGAGTGGCTAGGTATTCCTTTAGACTCTCAAAATCCTATTTACAATCCTCATCCCAATCAAAAGGAACACCCTTTTTTAGGAGATGCGTCAAAGGTAATGTGTGATCGGCTAAAGATGCAATGAAACAATGGATAGCTTGAATTTGACCTTGTAACGTGTGCAACTGAGAAATATTCCTAGGAGGTGGCATGTTAATGATTGCATCGATTTTCTTTGTGTCCACCTCAATGCCTCTGTGAGATATGACAAACCCCAAAATTTTACCACTATCTACGCCAAAGACAATTTTTTGGATTCAATCGCATATTGTATTTGTGTATTCATTCGAAGATTTTGTGAAGGACATTTACATTATCTTGTCATGTTAACAATTTAGCTAGGATATTGTCGACATAATATTCCAATATTTTGTGAATCTAATCATGAAATATTAATGTCATTGCACATTGATAAGTTGCGTCGAAATTCTTTAAACCGAAGAGCATCACAACCCAACAAAATGTTCCCCAAATAATTGTAAATGTAGTTTTGTATTGATATTAAGGGTTAATAAGGATTTGATTATAACCAGAAAATCCATCCATGAATGAAAAAAAAGCATGTCCAGCAGTTGAATCCACAATCATGTCTATATTAGGAAGCAGAAAATTATCTTTTAAAGAGGATTTATTCAAGTCTTGAAAATCAGTGCATATCCTAATATGATTATTGGGTTTGGAAACTGTGACAATGTTTGAGATCCAAGAAGAATAATCAATAGGTCTAATAAAGCCTACATCAAGGAGTTTTTTGAGCTCCTCTTTAACATGCAAGGCTATGTTAGGATGCATTTTTTTGATCTTTTGACAAATGGGTTTAGCATTTTCAGCAAGGACAATGTTATGCATCACAATTTTTGGGTCAATTCTTGGCATATCAGAATATTTCCAAGCAAAATTTTTAGGAGAATCATGAAGTAAAGAGGTAGTGTCTTCTTGCTTTTCATCATCAAGGCACTTCTCAATCTTAATAACTTTATCTTTATCATTAATGTCCATTGGAACATCAATTGTATCTCCTAAAGGGACTGCATTGGATTTGGGACTTTCATATTCAGAGAGCTCTTCAGTGATATCACTTGTTTCTTGCTTGGTAATGGTCATGGCACGGGGAATTCTTTTCATGTAAGTGAGGATGTGTTATCATAAACACCTAACATTCATTTCATAACCTCATCACTATCAACATACTTGCATGAAGGTGCTAAGGTTATATCAAGAAAATCAGGATGTTTGATTGTAAGTTTGTGTTATGGCTGACATGTTATAGCGTTAATGTTCAAAGATGGTCATTGAGTAGTTTCAGTCATTTTAGAAAAAAGAATATCCCAATCCAGTTTTTGTTTCTTGTGTATTAGGTTCAATAGGGACACAAATACCTCGCTCATTTTTTACACACCCTTTTCCAGTATAGCCTAATTGTTTTACAAATTTATAGCCTTTTCCATAAAGTCTTTCCATTCCATGCGAAGTAGGTGGGGATTGATAATCTATCTCATCAAAATTTGTTGTGTATGTTGCATTGTTATCCAAATTATAGGAGATAGATGTTTGAGAAGATTGTTTAGAATTTTGAGTGGACATAATTGTTGGTTGATCTTGTTTCTCACCTTTCTTTTTTGTGAGTATATATTTTCCCATAAACAAGGGTGTGAATTCTAAGGATCCCCAATCGTCACCAAATAATTTATATATTGATTCCTTATCATTTTGCTCAATTTGAAGAGGTTCTCTATTGGATGTCAGAATTAATGTTTTCAAAGGACTTGTAACCCCTTTTTCAAGGTGTAAGCAACTTTCAAGCTTGGGGTTGATTTCAACTTCATATATATGATTGATATGGACATATTTCATGATACGATGAAGGGTCAAAGGCACTGCATTCATCTCATCAATCCATGGTTGGCCTAAGAGAATATTATACGAAAGAGCATAAGGCATGACATGGATAGGAGTTTGCAAAGTAGCCACCCCAACCTTAATAGGAAAAGTACTTATCCCAAGTGGATGCTTTGTCATATTATCAAATCCTCGAATGCAGATGAAATCGGGTATTATTTGTGACATGTCAACATCTAATTGATCAAGGATACACACACTACACACATTAAGGGAAAAACCATTATCTATGAGAGTGTGTTTGATACCTATGCAATTGAATAAGGGAATTATCATAAAGGAATCATGTTGTTTACATAACTCCAAAGGAGGGAGCTCATGTTGATGGAAAGTAATATCAAGATTCTTTTTGTGGATGAGAGCTGCCACATCATTTGGAGTGGAACCAAGAGGAATTATGATTTGTTTTAAGGCTGTTTGAAGAATGTTGTGATAATTTGGTGATTTTTGAAGCAAATACCAAAGGGAAATCTTGGAAGGAGTATTATTTAATTGTTCAACAAGATCATACTCCTTTGTGTGTGGGTTATGTAGATTGGGTAAAGGTAAAGAGGGTGGGGTTGGTTGTGGAAATTGCAGGTTGTTTCAGATGTTATATGTATGAGCAACAGTATCATTACTAGATTGTTGTGATACATTGGTTTTAGTTGGGTAGAGGGTGTACCAAGGTCTGTTAGAGGGGTGAAGCTTATGTGAGGCTGGGTAAAGGATAATTTTAGGTTGAATTACATTAACGTCCTTAATGTTAGAGATGTCACAACAAGCCAAAGCAAATGAGTTGGGTGAGATGAAATCCTGAAGAGGCTCATCTATCAAATGAAAATCATCATGACTAAAAGGTTTGAGTGGTAAATTACCATAAACTATTTTAGGAAGTTCAAGAGAAGCACTAGAGGTGTTAACGTTTGATATTGTGAGTTGGTTACTACAAACTTTAGTGGATGGCTTATGCGAGATGAAGTCTTGGAGGGATTCATCTAACAAATCAAAGTCATCAAAAGAAAAAGGTTTGAGAGGAACTTTATAATTAAGGGGTTTAGGTTTCTCATTGCAAGCATTAGAGGATGAAGTGAGTGAGAGGAAGTCTTGAAGAACTTCATCTAACTTGTCAAAATCATCACTACTAAGAGGCTTAGATGAGATGTTGTTTCTAATTTAAATCATGTGTTTGAAAGGATGGTTTGATTTTTTAGTTTTTATGTCTTTATGTATCGATGAATCTAATCTAAAAGAACTAGGAATGAAAACAGAAAAGGAAATTTTCAAAGATGTAAAACTATCCATGAATGCCATGAAAAGAAGTGAAATTTATGCTACTGAGAATAGAAACAACTGAACTATAACAAAAAATAAATTGCAAAAAATAGAAAGGTAAAATGAATTAAATTAAAATCTAGAAATTTTGATCAGAAACTACAGAGGGACTAATTCGCCCAAGGTGGCGAATGAGTCTTAGGGAAAGTATTTTTTAGGATTTTTCTAACTTTTTTTTCTTTTCTAGAGAGTTTCAAGTTTGTACAATGCAAACACAAAATGCTAATGTAGAATGTTGAAATGATTGAATGAAATACAATGTAATAATGAGATCTAAATAATGCTTTCACTAATGCAATGTTTAAGAAACCTTCAGATCCAAAACAATGAAAAACGATGAATTAATTAAGTCCTAAGATGCAAAGAGAAAAGTAAACTAGAATGATTTTATGCTCAAAACTCAGGTTCACCAAAATGAACCATAGATTTTTGGCTCTTAGGACTTCTCTGGCTCTTCTAGGTTTTTTCACCTAAACGGAGAGAGTTTAGGCCAAAAATGTTATAGGGTTCATTCAAATTATGTTATGTATGATTTTTTCTATGCTAAATGCAAGTGGGTGACTTATATGACTGAATATGTATGCAAAACTAAGATCTATGCTATGTTTGAAAACATAGTGCTGTTTGCAAAATCTTGAAAGAATGAAAAAAATGCAAATTAAACTAAACAAAAGGTTGTTTTTCAGAATGTGTGCACCTAGGAAACTAGAGAATACTGGGAAACAATTAGGAAATTTTATGAAATCTGAATTTGACCTGATTGGGACTCATTCGCCACCCTGGGCGAATCAATTCCAGGTCAGGACTTTTCTACACATAAGTTATTTTTTGTCAGTTGGGAACCTAGATCTGCATCTAACTCAAATTTTCACCTCAAGAGGGACTCATTCTCCATGCATGGCGAATCAGTCCACTTTGGAATTTCTGCAACTTCAAATTTATGTTTTGCACCTTGACAACTACACAACAATTTCTAACAGAAACCCAACTCGCGATCTTAGAAAAATCCTAGAAAATAGCTTAAAATTGTTTTTCTAATGGGGGGTTTTCCTTGTTCAAACCCTTAGTTGGGTAATTAAACCTTGAATGGAGAAAAACCTACATAAATCCTAGCCTTAGATGTGTTAAAGACTAGGAAAGACTGAAATATGACAAAGGTCCTATTCTATTGCTCTAGAATAAGAAATGAAAAGATAATTTAGATGATGCAAGGTCTCAACCCTAGAAGCCTTACAACTAATGAAATATAGGAATGAAATGACATGCAAATGACAAATAAACAAAATGCAAACCTTAATCTGAAGATAGAGTGAAAATGGAAGATGGAATCAATATGAAACCAAGTCATTAGGTGTGATTTGGTGGCTAGTTGCACCTCTTCCCCCTATATTTCTTCATGATTCACCATAGGAATCCATCATCAACCCTTTGCAATGTTGGATCTTGACAACAGAAGTGAGCTTCAAGACCTGCAAAAACTCTATTTTGTTGCCCTAAAACTTCAACTTTTGCTAATGAGACTTGTTGAGGAAGACTTGACTTTAGAAATTTCTCTTGAAAAATGACAAAAAGATTAGAAAAATATGTGTGAAATGACTTGAAATGAGTATTTATAAGCAAAAACACCTTATTTTCCCATTATTTAGACCTAAGAGGGTGACATTCACGAAAAATTAAAGTTAAATTGATCAAATTTCCACTTAAATTTGAATTTTCCCTCAAAGGGGACTCATTCACCCAAGGTGGTGAATGGGTCCCACTACTATTGTTTGAAGGTGGGTTTTTGGGGTATGAGATAACTAAATGTTGTTTGTCAGGTTTTATGTAATTTCTCAAGTAAAACAGGCCTCTAGATCAAAATTCATGGGTCTAAGGGGCCTATAAATGTTGTTTTGAAGGGTAAATGATGTGAAGGGACTCAAAAGTGGGTCCAATTATGCATGAAATTGTCTCTTTTCTCAAGAGGGTCCAATTTTCTATGGAACAATTCTATTCTTTGATTAGTCCTCACTTGGAGACATTAGACACAATGTTCCCTAAGTAATAGACCTCGCATGATCTTGACAAGACTCATTTGAACATTTCTTTTGCATTTTGCATTTTTTACATTCACATGGCCACCTTGCATAACACAGCTTGCATGCCTGTGGTGCCATCCTGCTTGCTCATGAGTTATAAGCATATGAAGCTTTTCTTATCTCATGAAGCATGAACTGACATTTATCCTTTGTGGTGCTTTATTAAATTTATCAGGAGGTATAAATTTGATATGGTTGAGTGGGAAAAGTATTCTAAGGCACGACTTTCCCCATAGCCACCTATGTTTTTGTGAGTACATACCAACCAAGTGTATGTTTCTCATCTTTTGGGCCTTCTCACCTAGCAGACTACCATGAGTTTCATCACCCTAGAGTAAGTATGCATTTTCTTTTCAAGACAAATAGCCTAGATCTAATCCACACAGTTGGACAAACGATCAAGGCTTGATCTGACTTTTCCTTTTTCTCTTCCTTCTCTTTTTCTCTTTCAAATATGTGTGTTCCTTTATTCTTATCTTTAGCTTGTCATGGTATCTTCATCCTGGGGGCTTGATAATCCCTATTGATCATTCATATTCCATCATGCTAGCATAAGTACATTAGGATCCCTCTCAATATGCATGGCTACTTTAGTGTGAGTTTGAAGCAAGTTCATCCTCTCACTAAAGTGGGGGCTAAATGTACCATAGAAAAATGGATCTTGGACATTTTCATGGTTATTTAGGTCTTTCTCTTATGATTTTTGACCTATTTTTCTTTGATTTAATGTTGTAATGTAACTTATTCATTCACATTAGGTCCTAAATATTCAAATTATGATGTCTTGTGAAGGTGTTGTGAAGTGTTGTAACACATTTCTACACTTTTCTAGACTCTTCTTATTATAATTCATCTAAAAATATTTTTTTTATCCATTATCAAGTCCTATTTTAAAGTGTTGTAAAGTCTTGTAACAAACTTTCACACTTTTCTAGGCTTGTCATCACTAATTACATCGTTCTTATGCTTTATTTGGCCCCTATATGGACTTATAGGTCATAATTAAGAATTTTTTTTAATACAAACCTGTCAAACAACATTAAAAGAAACTTAATTCCTGACACCCACTTTCAAGCCTAGAGTGGGACCCATTCACCATGGGTGCGAATGAGTCCCTCTTGCCTCAAAATTCAAGATAAAATCAAATTTCTTTTGGGTTTTTATTCATTAAGACCTTATGTTGGCCTATGATGTATTTTTGAGTAATTAGGGAATAATTGTGTATAAATAAGTGTTTTTCCATCCATTTTAACCCCCATTCATCTCCTTCACTCATTCATCACCAATTAGCATTCTTGCATTCAATCCATCATAACATCATTCAATCAAGCAATCATCAAGTATCTTGGCGCGACCATTGACATATCTTCAAACTTTAAAAACATGGATTTGGTGAGTTCAGGACACTTGCATGTTGTTTATTCATCATTCCTTTCTTATTTTCATTTCATTTCTTTATCAAGGTTTTGATTACCAAAGTGGGATTTGACCAAGGAAAATCCCTATACTTTAACCCTTAACCATTTTCCCTTCTTTGCATGTGTTTTTGCAAGTCTTGTAGGAATATTTTTCAAAGAAATAGGTGTTGAAAAGTGGTCATCAAGCCATCAAAGATATTCAAGTCAACCAAACCCTAATTCAAGCTTGGAGACAACATTCAGCCTATTTGATTTTGTCAACCCGACAAGAAGACAAGTGCAAATATGGACCCACAGAGTTGACACATATAGATTTGATTTTGTCAACCCGACAAGAAGACAAGTGCAAATATGGACCCACAGAGTTGACACATGAATTTGTAGATTTTTGGAGGAGGACCGATTCGCCATCAATTGTGAATGAGTCCCACTTCTGAGCTAAAAAATTTGATTTCATCATAATTTAGTTCTCGACAATTAGAAACCAGTTTCAAGAAACTTTGCCAGAAGGAAGACTGATTCACCATCAGTGGTTAATGAGTCACATTGGTCATCAATAGTAATTTATGTCAGATTCCAAAATCTTCCTACATCAGCATTTCATATCCAGGTGCATTATGTTTAGTTTCATTAATTTTTGAGTTCATTTGTGCATGCTTTTAGTTCATTTCTTCATATCACATTGTGTTTTCAAACACTTCATACTTCATTAGTTTTTCATTAATCATAAGTCAATTTCATCAATTTTTTGCATTCAGATCATTGTATTTACTCATAATTTCATCATACATACATTAGTTTGAGTGAACCACCTAGATTTTTATTGTGGGATCTATCTCTTTCCATTAGGTGAAAGACCCTAATTGAGCAAAAGAGACATAGCATCCCTAATCCACCCAAAATCTATGGTTCACTATATAAATTTCCTATGTGAGCCTTTGAAGGGGCTAAAGAGAAAGAGGGATACTTGTAATCTCTCAAGAATTGTAGGCTTAATTATAGGCTCGAAGATTTGTAGGAGTTTTGAGAAAGCTATGTAAAAGCTTACATTGTAAGGAATTTATCCTTCTGATGTCTGGAGTAAGGTCATTTGTGTGAAAAGCCTTCTTGAATCCTTGATTAAGGAGAATTTTTATATGTAAAAACTTTTTAGAAGGTCCTAACATCTTACATAAGAAGGAATAGAGGAATTCGCGTTCAAGTGGATCTGGAAACGTAGCCAGAGCTTGGTGAACTCCATTATCAAACTCCTCTTCCTTGTCTTATCGTGTGTTGTATCCATTTTTAAGTTCCTTTTCTTTAGGTATTATTGTTTAAAATAATTACATTAAAGAACTATTCGCTCTTAATTCACAAGCAAATAAAAGTCAATAAAAAGGTCCTCATCGTAAACTTTTGTATTGAGTAGTACTCACCAAGTTTATAGATCAAGTTGGTATTGGAGCATACTAAGGTTGATACTTTATTTGATATGTGATCTCAAGTAAATCTAATGTTTGAAGAAGTTGTTAAGAAGCTTAACTTGACTACAACACCTCATCTGAAACCGTACCTGCTTAGATGGGTTTCCAATGATGCACAATTATAGGTAACAAACACCTATCCGATAAGGGGGATCAAGTGGGAGTCAAACCCATGACCCCCCATCTACCACTCTTTCCTCACAACCATTGCACCATGCATATTTTTTGAAGGAGAAGTGATCAAAAAAGTTTTTAAAAATCATGTAAGTCTATTTAAAACCCAAAAGTGGAGGGGTCGAGTCAAACCCAACCCCCCACCATTAACTATTTAAAACAAACAAATTCAATTTATATAAAATCAACCCAATAAACCAAAAAATTAATAATAAATATGTATTATTTGTAAGGATCAAATTATAAGAGACAATATTTGAATGGGTTAGGAATGTTAAAAAGATATTAAGGATTTTAATGGGTTGTTTTAGGGAGATTTTTTGAGATTTATTCTTGATGTACAAGATTGTAAAAATATATGATTATTAACCATATTGGGAAATTTTAATGTATAAAAAGGGGGGTATAAGCTTTTTAGGGAGGTAAGTGGTGACTTATGAGTTAATTTTTGGAAATTAGGAGGAAGTGTAAACTCTTTGTGCAGGCAATTAGGAGATTGAGTCCCATCTAATCAAACACATATGACACATTGGCGTTTGTTGCAGTAATTTTTATTTGAGTACAGTGCTAAAGTAGGTGCAACATTTATTTTAAGGAATTCTCCAGACTTCTCCAATGCCAGATCCTCCAAACTTTCTAGATTTCTCCTCACCGTAACCTTTGAAAACAATTCTAGTAGCTTCTATAGGAGTGCTAAAAGATCTATAAATATGGTATCTTCCTCTCATTTTATGTATGTAAGAATATAATAAAAAACTATTTTGTATATGTGCAGATAATATAATAGTTGTTAAGCTACTCTATTTTACTGTGTATAATCTGTTATGTTTTTTATGTGAAAATGTTTTCATTGCTCTATTTTCACTTTTCTTGATATGGTATCAGATCATAATTAGATCTTGGGCAGTGATCTATGGATTTTGTAGTATGAAATTTTAACCCTTCATGTTGCAATTTGGTTGAGAGTAGCATTAAGAATTTTTTGTGGCAAGTGAACAATATTGCAACATAGGAAAGAATTTCTACATAGAAAACTGGTGACAAATTTTCAATCTTTTAATCTGGGTGTTAAAGATTTTGAAATCTCTTTCATTCACATCCAAAAAGGAGGGAATTTGACATAATGGATTCTCTTGGTATTTCCTTATCCACAATTAAATTAAATGGAAAAATTTATTATGATTGGGTATCTCATATAGAAATTGCTCTAACTCTTCAAAATTGTTATGAGATTGTTACTAGTAGTGACAAAGACCAACAAATCTTGGAAAAGATCAAGAAGATTGGGATAAAGGGAAAAAAAGAAAGCAACATTAATCAATCTTACACTTTCAAAGGAATTTTTTCTAGAAGTTCGCAATGAAAGAAGTGGAGTCAAAGTATGGGATAATTTGAAAAATATATTATCAAAATTCAAGTGACGTATGGATCTTATCTCTCACCACAGAATTATATAATATGAAATTATCAAGTTCACAAGAGTTAGTCCCTCATCTAAGTAAATTAAAGGAAAATAAAAATAAGATTGCTTCTCTTGGAAAGAATATAGATGATAAAGATTTTGTGCAAATAATATTACAAATTCTTCTAGGATCCTATCAATCATTCATAAGGGGAGTAGATACTACAGATAAATTAAAGAGTATTAAATCTGAAGAGTTATGTGCTAAGCTAGTGCAAGAAGAAAATTTTCAAATTAAAGAAAGAGAATCACTTAATGATGAGTCTCAAGCATTCATAATAAAGGAAAAACAACATTACAAAAAGTCACAATATAATCAATTCAAAGAAAGGAATTGGAAGTATGAAAATAAAAATGTCCCATCTAAAGATTATAATAAAGTAAATGGAAATATAATTATTGTGGCAAGATGGGTCACAAATCAAATGAATGTTTCCAATGGAATAAAGATACAGAAAAGAAGACAAATAAGTGTATTAAATTTGTTGATTCTAAAAGAAATTCTTTTTGTGTTGCACTTAAAGGTAATAATTCTCTTAAGGATGATTGAGTTATTGATTTTGGTGCTACACAACACATGTCTCACAAGAAGGAACAATTTGAATCATTAAATGAAAGTAGTGTAGAGAAAATATATTTGGGAAACAATATTACTTTAGAAGTTAAAGGAACTAGAAATGTTCAAGTTGATAATGGTGTATTTAAAAATGTGAAGCTAGTTCCTAAATTAAAAAAAATCTTCTTTCTATATCTCAAATTGCAAATCAAGGGTATAAAATAGAGTTTTGCAATGACAAATGTTTAATAAAAGATCATGTAAATGATCATTAAAGAGTGACTACAATTGGTAAAATGGAGAATGGATTAAATATAAGTTCCAAGAATTTACTTCTAAATGTAGAGATGAGCATATGTGTGCTATTGCCCAATATGATGATATGAATAGGTTATGGCATGAGTGAATGGGGCATGTCAACTATCAAAGTCTCAAGCTTATGGAGAAAATACATATGGTACATGGGCTTCCAAAAATATCACCTAGACATAAGATATGTGAAGGACACACAATGGGAAAGCAACACGTGGAAAGTTTCCCACAAGAAAAATCATGGAGGGAAAAAAACTCCTTTACATTTGGTTCATAGTGATGTAATGGGTCTATTTAAAACACCTTCACTTGTTGGATCCAGGTATGCTCTTACTTGGGTATATTTTCTACAAAAGAAGGATGAAGTGTTTCATAAGTTTAAAGAGTTTAAATTTTTGACTGTAAAACAAAGTGGAAAATGTCTAAAGATAATAAGAATAGATAGAGGGACCGAGTATATGAATAAAGCTTTCTTAGAATTTTGTAAAGAGCATGGCATAAAGAAAGAATCAACTATTTCTTATTCACCCCAAAAAAATGGGGTTGCTGAAAGAAAAAATAGAACTATAATAGAAATGAATAGATGTTTGCTTCACTCTAGAAATATAGAAGTTAAATTTTGGGTTGAAGCAATCCATATTGCAGTATATATTTTGAATAGAACACCTACAAAAGTAATTTTGAATATAATGCCAGAAGAGGCATGGAGTGGAAGAAAGCCTACAATATCTCATTTTAGAGTATTTGGTTGCAATGCTTATGCTCACATTCTTGATGAAAAAAGAAGCAAGCTAGAAAGAAAGAGTGAGAAGTACATAATCTTGGGATATATTGAGGAGTCAAAAGGATATAGGTTATATAATCCTAAAACAGGTGAAATTCATAGCTAAAGGAATGTATGGTTTTATGAAAATATTGAAAGTGATAATTCTCCTACATTATCCTCCTCTCCAATTTTGATTAAAGATGAAAAATCAATGATTCAAATCAAAGTGTTCCATCCTCTATAGGAGGATAAGCAACTCAAGCTAAAAAATCAATCGAAAGTGATGATGAAAACACAAGACTAGAAGCATTCAAGAAATATACCAAGAAGGACCTAAGATTTTTTTTGCTAATTATGCACTCTTATGACTAAAGTGATGCAGGTTGACACTCTAAGCACATATGAATAAGAAAAAGGAAAAGATGAATGGGAAGTAGTTATGCAAGATGAGTACAACTCTTTGACGAAAAATGAAATTTGGGAATTCACAACACATCCAAAAGGAAAAAATGTGGTAGGTTGCAAGTGGACCTACAAAACAAAGTTCACGTGAGATGGAGCTATTGAAAAACATTGTAAAGAAAGGCTAGTGGCCGAAAGATTCTCAAAAACAGAAGGTATTGACTATACTGAAACCTTTGCTCAAATTGCTAAATGACTTCCATTCATACAATAGTTGCTTTAGCTGCAAATTTTGGTTAGAAATTTTTTCAAATGGATGTAAAAAGTGCATTTCTACATGGTGATTTAAAAGATGAAATTTACATGCAACAACAACCAGGATTTTTTAAAGTTGGGGAAGAACATTTAGTATGTAGATTAAAGAAATCCCTATATGGTATTAAACAAGCTCCAAGGGCATGGTACTCTAAAATAAATGAATATAGGAGTAGGATTTAAAAGAAGAAAAGCTTATCTAGAAGCGAAGCTGATCTAGAAGCAAAGCTGATCTAGAAGCAAAGTTGATCTAGAAGCAAAGTTGATCTAGAAGCAAATTTGATCCAGATGTGTATGTAAAGCATATTGATGGTCAAATTGTTATTAGCATTGAATCCGATTTGTTCCTTGATCCCTTTCACTACATGTGCACCCAAAATATTTTGGGTTATACTACAATCCATTCATAACCCAACCTCGGTGAAACCGACCTCAGCTTGAATACACGACACTGTTTCATCATGGCATCAGGGATAGGAAAATTGGAGCAGTGTGGAACCACTCCTTGGTTCCAGCTTGGTATGGAAATACTCCCCAGTCCTGACTTATGATCCATGTTAGTCGAGTTATGAGTAGGTGTTTCCATTAGGGTTTAGCTTGGTGCATCCTATTTCAGGTGTGACTTGAGGAACTCCCTTTTAGAGGAGCAGCTTGTGGATTATTCCTAAATCCATTTTGAGACATCCAACTCTGAGAATGGGTAAAAGAAAGATCCAATAAATAGTGACAAAGCAAGCACTAATGGGTTCTCTCTCAAAGTGAGGGCATCATTTTTTCCCTACCATAAACAAAATAATTATTCCTCATCCATGGCTTGTCTAAGTACATTGTTATTTAAGATAAACAAATGAGCAAGAGTGATATCAGACCAAAGCATCAAGAAAATTGAGCAAGCATTCCATTGGGGTTTTTAGAGAAAGAATGGATGTCACAAAGACATGCAGTCACATGCATTCACAATGATGGTGCTCCATCTCTAGTTCCACCGCACCATTTGATGCAATCACATGCATTCACAACAATGGTGCTCCATCTCTAGTTCCACCACACCATTTGATGCAGTCACATGCATTCACAACAATGGTGCTCCATCTCTAGTTCCACCGCACCATTTTCTCCATCTCTTGTTCCACCGCACCATTCTTTTATTTTTTTGTTATTGAATAATGTATTACAGTTGTCTATGTAGTCTTCTCTCGATGGTAGATTTAGTTTTGTTTTAGTTTACAGTTAAAATTGTTGGTAACAAGTGTTATCCCCATGCACATAGTATGCATGTGTAGTATTTTCTTCTTTTAGCTTCTTTACTTAACCATAGATTTTTGGCACCATGAGACTCGCTAACTCTTCTAGGGTTTTTCACCTAAAAGGAGAGAGCTTAGGCCAAAAATGCTAAAGGGTTCATTCAAATTAGGATGTGTATGATGTTATTAGATTAAATGGAATGATCTAAGTGTAATTAAACTATGAAATTGATCGAGTATGAATGCAAAACCAAAGAAACAAGTGGTGTTTGAAAACACGTTGTGTAATACAAAATCACCTACAAACGAATGAAAAATTGCAACAGTTTTGAATTAGACTGAAAGTTTGCACCTAATATGTTGAAGGAGGCTAGAAATGACATTTGAAATGTTGTTGATGCTGAAATTTAGGCCTAGCAGGACTCATTCACCAGTCCCAGTTCTGGTAAACTGAGCCAAAACCTGTTTCTGTCAAAAGGGTGTCAAAAAATGCAGAAAACACAAAATTGACCTGGAGATGGGACTCATTCGCCACCCATGGAAAATGATTCCACTTTTGAATTTTTGTATTTTCAAAGGTGGATTTCGAAGCTCCCGATCTACACTTTGACTTCCTATAGGTGTCTACTTCCAAAACTCTGATTTACGGGTCTGAAAATGAGATTTTGTTGATATTTTGACTTGTTGAATGAGGATAAGACTTGAGAAAAATTTTAACTTGATCTTCAATGATTTCCAAGCTTCCAAGAGTCCTAAATCTGCAAACACAAAAGAAGAGAAGGAGAAATGTTGAATGTTAGGGCATGGGGGTTTGCCTTGGTCAAACCCCGTTTAGGTAATTAAACCAAAATGATGAAAGAAAGGAGTGAGACATGAAAAAATGGAGATGATTACCTTTCCATGATGGTTGATCTTGAAATTTTGCAGTAAAACATGAAGAACCAACCCTTGAATGTCTTTAGAAGCTTTCTTAATGACTTGCAATAACAAAACCCTAAGTTGCTTGACTTGAGAGAGAGGATTGGTGAATGAATATGTGAATTAAGTATCTAGATATAAAAATGAGTTTAGAGAGGTGCTTTTATAGGAAATTCACCTATTTTACTCGTTAATACCTCATCATAGGCTGACATGAAGCAATATTAAACTCAAATTTCACTTTTTCCCCCTTAAGGGTCAAAATTAATCCAAATGGGACTCATTCACCACACATGGTGAATGGGTCCCAGCTAGATGGGACTGATTCACCATGCATTGTGAATGGGTCCCACAGGGGCCAATTTGATAGCTCAAATGCTAAGAGATAAGGAAATAAGGTCTAAAATGCAACCTTGTCAGTTATTTTATCAATTTAAGCCTCGGGATGCACAATATGGGTTAATATGGGACTATTAGTGATGATATGATTTTCAAATAGGGCGTAGGACACAAAAATCAATGTGAAAGTGTGAATAAATACACTTTATGACACTAAAATGAGGTCCACATAGCCTAAGAAGGCACAAGAACCAATGTGAATGTGTAAAACACATTGCAACACTAGGTTAACATTAATTTTAATTCAAAAACATTTTAAATACATTTTATAATGTTGAATTGAGGAGAAATGGGTTCATTAAGTCTAGAAAAGTGTGAAATTATCTTACAACACTTTACAACACCTTTACAAGACATCATTAAAAGCATGTTATTCGATTTGCAAGGGACCAAGACCTAATGTGGATGCATAAAATGACTCACAACACTAGATTAAGACCTTATTAAGTCCAATTTATCATGAATTAAGCTCATGTCAAGCAAAGGATCCTTTTTTCTATGGCGCATTTACACAGTGATCTTTTGATTAGATTCTTTCTATATATATATTTATGTAGTTATTTTAATATAATACATGGAGAATATACAATACAATTTTTTATTCTCAACATTTTTTCACTCAGAATACATTGTTCTTTGATTTTTGTATTTCTTGAGAATATTTATTAAAAATTCATAGTATAGTATCAGAGCTATAGTTTAAAAACTTCAATTGGTATCAGAGCAGGTTGTAGAAATATTTTTTGCAAGTAGTTGTAGGTTAACGATTCTCTCCAAGAAATATTAGAATGGAAAATTGGTAATTTTCCATTCTAGCTTCTGCTGTTTACTAGAGACAACTATGACCATTGGAGCATAAAGATGAAGACCCTACTATTATCCCAAGATCTCTAGGAATTATTAGAAGGAGGATACATAGAACAGGTAGATCTAAATGTGTTAAATGCTTTAACTACAAATCAATGAACTCAATTGAAAGAGAAAAAAAGGACAATCAAGCTCTATTTGTCATCCAATCTACATTAGATATGTCAATTTTTCCCCTATAGCTGGTATGACAAAGTCAAAGGATGCATGGGGGGCCCTACAAACTGCATACCAAGGATCTGACAAAATAAGATTTGTAAGACTTCAAACTTTTTGTAGAGATTTTTAAATTTTGAAGATGAAAGAAGCTAAGTCTATTCAAGATTTTATTACTCAAGCTCAAAGTATTGTGAATCATCTTAACACTCAAGGGGAAAGTGTTATAGAGAAAAAAATTATAGAAATTTTTTAAGATCCCTTACTCCAAAGTTTGATCCAATGGTGATTTCCATTGAAGAAAGTAAAGATCTAATTTCATTCAAAGTTGCAGAGTTGATAGGTTCTTTGCAATCTCATGAAGAGTATATGCAACATTCTATAGAGAACCTAATTCAAGCCTTCCAGTCTACTATAAGAATTGAAGAAAAATATACAACCCCTTCTCAATCAAACAAATCTCAAAGGTAGTCTTCTACATCTAGAAGATGTGACAGAGGAAGAGGAAGAAGTTATGTGGACCGTAGAAGCATCTAGTGTTGATATTGTGAAAGAAATGGTCACCATGAATCTGAATGTAGAAAGAAAAAATTTGACTTGAATAAGTCAAGAGCCAACTATACTAAAGAGTCTTTTGAAAAAGCAAAACACTCTACATTCTTCACTTGCAATTTCACAAAAAAACCTTAGAAATATGTTTGGTTCTTGGATAGTGGTTTCTCAATTCACATGACAGATAAACCTGATCTCTTTGTCAAATTAGATGAATCTATAAGGAGTCAAGTAAAATTTGGTGATGATAAAGAGGTTGAAATAATACGAAAAGGTACCCTTGCAGTGAAAACTAAGCAAGGAGAAACTACACTTGTTCATGATACTTTGCATGTGCCCAAGTTACAAAATAATATTTTGAGTATTTGGTAGCTTGTAGCAAAGAATTACCAAGTTGTGTTTGAATATAACTACTACAAAGTGTTTGATAAATCAGCTAACCATCATCTTGTAGCAAAGGCTTGTATGAAAAAGAATAAATTATTTCCTCTCACATTGACATTCACTAAGATGCATGCCATCAAGGAAACCACAGATGATTTGTGATTATGGCATCAATGGTATGGCCATTTGAATTTTTGAGGATTGAGTTCACTTCATAAGAAAGACATGGTGAGAGGACTTCCTGCAATTCAAGCAAAAGAAGAAGTTTGATCAGGGTGTGCACTTGGCAAGCAACATTGAGACAGTTTTCTAGTGAACAAATCATGGAGGGAAAAATCTCCTCTAGAGCTTGTGCATAGTGACATTTGTGGTGACATGCAAGAGGAATCATTGGGTAAGAATATTCTTTTTGACATTTATTGATGATTTCTCACGCCACACATGGGTTTATTTTCTTAAGCAAAAATTTGAGGCACTTGAATGCTTCAAGCATTTTAAGGCTATGGCAGAAAAACAAAGCAAGTATTCTCTGAAAATACTCAGAACAGTTAGAGTGGGAGAATTCACTTCTAAAGAGTTTACTGATTTTTGCAACACTCATGGTATCCAAAGATAGCTCACGGCAGCTTATACTCCCCAACAAAATGGTATTGTTGAAAGAAAGAACCATACCATTATGGAGATGGCACAAAGTATGATGCAGTCCAAAAACCTTCCTAATTGCTATTGGGGAGTTGCAGTAGCAACGACAGTTTATATTTTGAATCGAAGTCCAACAAAATTGCTTCAGAATATCACTCCAAAGGAAGTATGGAGTGGACACAAGCTCTCAATAGCTCATTTTCATGTATTTGGTTGCCCTGAATATGTTCATGTTCTAGTTCAGAAGTGGAAGAAATTGGATGCAAAATCCCAACTTTGTATCTTTATGGGTTAATTTGATTCCAAAAAAGGATATAAATTCTATAACCCTAAAACAAAGAAATCGATTATTAGTTGGGATGTGGTTTTTGATGAAGGGGGAGTAAGGAAATGGAAAAAAGGAGATTAGCAAACTACACCACTAATCATGGGTTTTGAAGATGATCAAGTTCCTCCTCTCCCCACAAGCTCAAGTGGAAGTTCAAGCCCAAGTTCACCAAGCTCTCTAAGTTCCTCTTTAGATGATAGTTCTAGTCCATAATCAAGTCCAAGTTCTTCATGAAAGGTATGAAGTTTAAATGAAATTTATCAAAGGAGTTATAATGTGAATCCAATTGCATATTTTTCTTTGTTTGGTACCATTCAAGTTAAACCTTCTATGTATGAAGAAGTCATGAAAGAACAAGTTTTGATTGATGCTATGAATGAAGAGATGCATGCAATTCATAAAAACAATACATGGGAATTAGTGCATCTTCCTAAAGACAAACAGGTGATTGGTGTCAAATGGATTTATAAGGTGAAATATCATGTTCACGGTTCTATGAATAGACACAAGGAAAGATTAGTTGCTAAGGGATTTGCACAAATTCCTAGAGTAGATTATTCAGAGACCTTCACTCCAGTTGCAAGATTTGATACAATAAGGCTTATATTGGCTACTGTTGCACAACACAAGTGGCCAGTCTATCAGATGGATGTAAAATCAACCTTCCTAAATGGTTATATTGATGAGGAATTCTATGTGGAACAACCTATTGGTTATGAAATTCAAGGGAAAAAAATATCTAGTCTACAAGTTAAAAAAAGCTATGGGTTGAAGCAAGCACCTCGTGCCTGGTATGCAAGGATTGACAGTTATTTCTTGAAGAAGGGATTCATTCAAACTCCCTTCGAGCCAACCCTATATATCCAATGTATTGTTAATGATATTCTCATTTCTTTCCTTTATGTTGATGATCTCATTTATATAGGTAATAGCTCATCTCTCATGAAGAAATTTCAAGCATAAATGAAACAAGAATTTGAGATGTCAGATCTGGGACTCATGTATTATTTTCTTGGAGTGGAGGTGAAACAACAATATGAAGGTATATCCATTTCTCAAACCAAGTATGTGGACGATTTGTTGAAGCGGTTTAGAATGATGTCATGCACTGTAGTTGCAACTCCTGTAGCCCTTGGTGAAAAATTAACCAAGGAAGCTGCAAGTTCCAAAGTGGATGCTACTTTATACGAAATTTTGGTTGGGAGCCTCATGTACCTTATACAATGAGACCTGATATTATGTATGTTGTGAGCCTCATCTCTCAGTTCATGCAAGATCCGTGATGAGTTTCATTGGTGTGCCGCAAAAAGAATCTTAAGGTATGTGAGTGGTACACATAATTTTGGCATTCAATATTCTCCCACACTTAAGTTTGAGCTAGTTGGTTACACAAATTTTGATTGGGCTGGTTTAGTAGATGATAGAAAATCAACATTTGTTTATATTTTCTCACTTGGTTCTAGAGTTGTCTCATGGAGTAGTAAAAATCAAGCAACCATGGCTCTCTCTTCCGCAGAAGCAGAGTATATTACAGCAATAGCAGCAAGTTGTCGATGGATTTTGGAAGATTTGGAATTTGTTCAGGAACATCCAACCACTATTTACTGTGATAACAGCAGTACCATTGCAGACCAAGAATCATGTGTTTCATGCTAGATCGAAGCACATTGAGATCCAACATCACTTCATAAGAGATTTAGTTCAAGATGGGAAAGTGGAATTACAATTTTGCCCGACAACTGAGCAATCAGCTGATATTTTTACCAAAGCACTACCTATAGCCAGTTTCATTGCTTTGAGGAATCAATTGAGGCTCATCCTCGTTGTTCATGCAGGGGGAGATTGAAGACATGTAGTCACATGCATTCATAACAATGGTGCTCCATCTGCAGTTCCACCGCACTGTTTGATGTAGTCACATGCATTCACAATGATGGTGCTCCATCTCCAATTCCACCACCTTTTGCTCCATCTCCTATTCCACGCACCGTTCTTTTATTTTTCTATTATTGAATAATGAACTGCAGTTGTCTATGTAGTCTTCTCTCAGATTTAGTTTTATTTTAGTTTACAGTTAAAACTGTTGTTAACAAGTGCTACTGCCATGCACGTAGTATGCATGTGTATTATTTTCTTCTTTTAGCTTCTTTACACAACAATCTTTTGATCGGATTCTTTCTATATATATGTATGTAGTTTTTTGTATATAATACATGTAGAATATATAATACAGTTTTTGTTCTCAACATTGTTTCGCTTAGAATATGTTGTTCTTTGTTTTTTGTATTTCTTGAGTAGATTTATTAAACAATCATAGTATAGTATAAGAGCTGTAGCTTAAAATATTCATGTCGGGTGGAGGAGGGTTAAGGTTTCCTGCTACAATCGGTGACTATTATCTAGGCGGCGGGCTAGAGTAGTCTATTCAGCAATTGGCTGAGAACGATCCGAATCGCTATGGCACTCCTCCGACGTCCAAGGCCATCGTACAAGCCATGCCGGAGATCAAAATCACTCAAGAACATCTCAATTCCAACGCCACGCAGTGCGCTGTATGTAAAGATTTCTTTGAAGAAGGTTATGTAGTTTGATGATTAAAGGCATGTTATCCTCTTCGCAAGGGTCGAACAAGACTTTCAGAGATTTTGGCGCTTGATTTGTGGTGTGAGACTTGATTCTCAAAGATCGCCATTTCAAGAATATATTGTTTGTTTCCAATTTTGTGTAGATGTGAGGAATTAAAACCCGGTCAATAGTTGTAGAGATGACCCCCTTGTCATCATCATCATACATAAAGACAGTAGGAGTAGCATGCAAAGCCCGGCGTTGGGTTCTTAATGATACATAAAAGATCTCAGTCATCGCTGACTGCTCTCTTCTATTCATGTTATTGTTGCAATGATTGGAAGTGGCTCTGTTGGGAGGCGTCTGCATAGTTTCCACTATCGATGCTACTGAATTTGTATGGTTTGAACAGTTCATACAATGGGAATTTTGCGTACGACAGTACTTTTTATGACAAATAAAGGAAGCATTTCGTGCTCACGTCGCAGATGAGTCAGGCTTCTAATGATGGTCAATGAAGCCATGGTAAATGGTTACATACATTGGTTTCCATTAAGAGAGGCGTGTTCGTGGAGTACATGCCTGCTCATTAGTATCGTAGCCAATATTGGTTGCACATTATTCTGTAGTAGAGTGTGGAGACCATAGAGTCTAGCCACTAGTGCACTTGTCTAGCATTATGCCTTGAAATTTTATGATGTAAACATTGTAAAAGGCTTTTTAGCCACTCTTAGGAATTGATGAGAGTGAGAAGCAGTTGTTTTGCCTAAGCATTGATGGCATCATTGTTGATTATTGTAATCATTGTTGAGTGAGGCATTGTTTCCTACGCTTATTTTTGGCCATTTATTATAAACTTGACCAATGAGTGTTCTTATAAACTCTTGGCAAGTGTGATGCTTCAAATTTTGAAGAATTGTAATCTAGGTACTATCAGCTACAAGTTTGCATGTTGGCTTGACATTCCAATTCTGAAGTACAAAGGTGAAGGAGAAGGGGAATGTGTCTTTTAGAAACATTTGCTATGCAACTGGTACATGTATTTGTAGATTGCAATTGATACTTTTGGAGGTCCAAAAGTTTCTTTTTGTGGGGAGGTTTGATCTAGGAAGATCTCCATAGTCAAAGAATGCAGAAGGTCTTCATCATTTCTGAAGGTGTTTGAACAACAAAGAGCTCACAGGGAGATTTCTATCGCAACTTGAATGGGGGATTAAATGGACTTTGTATGCGAAAGATATGGCTTGTTGAATTAAAGGGACATAAAGGCTAAAATCAAGTTTAATGATTAATTATTCGAAGACATATGTGTTGTATTATTTTCTCTCAAGTGTAATAGGAGACTAATGGAAGAGATATGTAGTTCTCTTGTTTCCTAGTCTCATGGGAAAATTGAGATATTCATTAGATGTGAGATGTTTATGGATAGAGTTGAGATCTTCATTGGATCTTCCATCATCTTATCCGTTGAATTGTGCCCAGATCCTAATTTAGTGGATCATGGGAGATATTTCCTCCTTGATATGTGTAATGAGTTCTTATCCATGTAAAGCTTTAAAATCCCCTCATTTGGGAGGGGGATAAAAGAAAAATTTTGAGAGTTATCCTCCTTGTTTGGGAAAAACTATATAAATTCCTTATGTGAGCCTTTGAGGGGGCTAAGGAGAAAGAGGGATACTTGTAAGCTCTCAAGAATTGTAGGCTTAATTCGAGGCTCAAAGCTTTGTAGGAGGTTTGAGAGAGCTATATAAAAGCTTTCATTGTAAGGAATTTATCTTTATGATGTCTAGAGTAAGGTCATTTGTGTGAAGAGCCTTCTTGAATCCTTGGTTAAGGAGAAGGTTTAGATGTAAACACTTTTGAGAAGGTCTCAACATCTTGCATAAGAAGGAATAGAGTGATTCGTGTTCAAGCGGATTTGGAGACGTAGCCAGATTCTGGTGAACTACATTATCAAACTCATCTTCCTTATCTTATCATGTGTTGTATCCATTTTTAAGTTCATTTTCTTTAGGTATTATTGTTTAAAACAATTACATTAAAGAATTTTTTTCTCTTAATTTACAAGCAAATAAAAGTCAGTAAAAAGGTCCTCATTGTAAACTTTTGTATTGAGTAGTACTCGCCAAGTTTACAGATCAGTTAATAGTTCTATAAGCTTTGAAAAAAGGTCTATAATCCTAAATATTGGTATAAGGTTAATTCTTTATTGTGCCTTACATATTTATATAAAAAAATTCATTGAAATAATCTTCCAAAAAATAGGGATTGTTGATCTGATCAAATGTATTATTTGCCTTCAACAAGAAGATCCTAGTAGACATCTTCTTCTTTAAATTTACCCTCTTGTTAATTTTTTTAATATTTATCATGTGATTGTTGGGAATTTCATGGAATAATTTTTATTCTATCCAAGAATCTCTTGTGAATAAATCTTTAACTTCTCTAAAGCTAAAATCCCTTAATCTTTAGCATGATATTGGTCTTGGTTTGATCTATTCGAATATTTGGTAGGAGAAAAATCAAAGGATTTTCACTAGTATAATAAGGTATATAAATTAGCCTTGGTGTAAAATAATGACCAATCTAAAAGAAACTTGTCAAGTTTGGATTCAAGATTATCAATTGATTTATTGGTAGGAATTGAAAGCTTTAATGAGAATTGAAATTCCTATAGCTTCTCCCACTTTTGTCTCTTCCAATAATAATCCTTGAGTTATCAACATACTCAGTGAGGACGCCCTCATCAAAAATATTAAATAAAATTAATAATAATGGTTCTTCAAAAGACAATGATGAAAATGTAAGCATGGAGGTATTTGTTGTGATTATAATGTCATAGTCAAGTTCTAGTTTTTAGGTAGCCTTGGTTGTGATTCTAATAAATTTTTTAAGGCTATTTCTATTCACTTAGCTCTTTTAAATACAAAGAAATATATTTTATGTATATTACTTTTGATTTTGACTCTAAAATTTTGATTGATTATTTCAAAAGAAATTCCTCTCACTTCAAGCAATGGTAGTTAGATGAATGTAAGAAATACATCAACATCCTTTTTCATGGTTTCAATGTTGTTAAGTGGAACCATACTAGAAAGGGAGGAAATTTACTTGCTGATTTTTTGGCTAAATCAATGTCTAAGTGGAATAAAATTAAGTTTGACATTGGAAATGACCTATATTTCCCTATTTGGGATGCGAGCATACACTTCGATGATTTTATGATTGTTGACTACAATATCTATCTAGATTACTAATTCTTGCTAGTGTGTTGGTTCTTATATTGTTCTTACTATTTATTCCATTATGGTTAACTTTATTATTACTATTTTTAAATATTTTAATTATTGATCCAATTTTTTACACATAAGGGAAAATATTATTCTTGATATACAGAGCATTACAATCTTTAGAAGGAAATATTCTTATGCCTTGTCTATAAGGTTTAGAGATTTCCTTCTCTCTAGCTAATTATTTGTTTTCAATTTATTTAAATTTTATTGATTCTTTGAAATTGGTGTAACATGAGTATTTTATTATATTTTTTCTTTGATATCATAATTTTAAAAAAAAAAAATACTTATTATCATTTAATTACATCAAGATGTGCTCTACAATAGTAAAAATGCACAAAGCATTATGTCATGATTTTCTGCATATAAACTAAAACACAATCAACATGTATTTACAAAATATAAAAATAAATTTTTTTAAGTAAATAAAATAAAATAACTCTTAAACAACTAAATAAAATAATATAACTCTTCAAAAAATAAAATAAAACACCGCAATTAATATTTACTATTTCTTGTTAATAAAAGTGTGGTGAAATGTTTATTACGTGATGATAATCTTACCAAGGTTCAAACTCTTAAATCATTGAAATCATAAACTTTGTACCCTTGTTGAAAAGAGATACTCAGATGATACTCTTAGCTATCAATTTTTGGAGTATAAGAGAGATGGAATTAGATATTTCCCATGGTTGAGAAAATATAGAAATAATTTTTCTAGTTTGCATACAATATTTTTATCTCATTACTCTATCAAAATAATTTTATTACAGAAATAAAGAAGAAAAAAAGGAAAGGGGTAAGGAATATGTGTTCACCAAATTGAAGGTGTGATAAGCCCCTATATTTATCCTTATCTCATTAGGAAACTAGATCTCTCAACCAAGTGACTATAAACCCTTAGGTGAATGGACTCAATTGAGAAATATAGTGGGTTCCTTGTGTAATTGGATGAGGGTTCACCATTAAATCAAGCTTCAAAAGGAGAAGTGCAAAATCACTATGAAAACCTAGAAACTTAAAAGCATGAAATCAAATTGATAATTGGATGGAAACAAAAAAGTACCAAGGGGAATGAAGATGCCATGAAAAGATTTGCAAACTCTGAAAGCTATTGTTTAGGGTTCCACCAGGACTAATATGTCAGGTTGGGCATATGAGTCCTATTCTAGGGTAACTTTCAAGGATCTTTCTGAATCTTTCGAACCTAGATCTGACACTATTGAATACTACTAAAGGGACTTACCGAGACTAATACACCAAGTTGGGTGTATGAGTCCACCTATAAGGATCAGAATGACGTTTATATAGCCTCTAGTGATCTTTTGTAGCTTCCTCTTTTTCCAATCTCCAAGCCTGGAAAGTTTGAATTCTATTATGTAGGTGAGTTTTCGTGAAGAAGACAACTTCTTGACAACTTTGACATTTTTTGCAATTTTTTCTTCAAAGGATCTTGAAGCTCCAATTCACCTAGATCTACAAACACACATCAAAAGGGAGAAAATTGTTGTTTTGTTAGGGAATGAGGGTTTTCCTTAATCAAACCCTATTTTGGTAATTAAACCTTAATGAAAAATGAAACATGAATGAACAAATGCAATGTTGCAACTCACCAAACCCTTGAAATGAAGGTTGCAAACTTATGTGAAATGGCTAGCATGAGTGTGGATCTTGACTCTTGATTGAATGCTTGAAACTTTGTCTTGAATCATGAAACCTACATCATAAATGTTAGATCACAAACACACATGATGCATGAAGACTTTAACATGATGCTTGAATCTTGAATGTTGCTCCAAATGCTTGAGCATGCTCTCTTGAAAATCTTACATAACTCGAAAACTTGCTAGGAGAAATTATGTGAAATAACCTTGTATTTATACTTGTTTATGTTTGATTTCCCGATATTACAACACTACAAGCTAACATTTGAAAATTGAAACTAAGGAAAATAAAAACCTGCCAAGAATTTGAATAAAAAATAGGCCCTAGGCTAAAGTGGGACTCATATTCCCAATTGGGCATATGAGTTCTAGGACCTAAAACCTAGGACACATACTTTGATAAGTGTCATACTTATTATGACATTTAAATTTGAGGGCCCAGACCTAGGGAGGACCCATACGCCCCATTTGGCGTATGAGTCCCAAATCCCTAAATTTGGAACAACCACAATGTTAAATCATGAAGTGTCATTTATTAAATGTTTGGATTCTCTGTAGAAAAATGAAATTTACTAGGCTTGTGGATGCAAAATAGGACCAATTAAGGCATGGATAAGCCAAATTTCAAGAGGGGGGACCTAAACAAGTGTGAAAATGTAAAGGGATACATTTTTCTACACTACACTTACCTAGCATAATATCATAAATAGAGGAATTTTAGGTAATGTGATCCATTTAGAAATAAAGAAGAATTTTTTTCTTGTATATCTTTCACTATCCCTTCTCTTTGGCGAGTTGTATGTATTAGTGGGAGAAATAGAATTCATATATCATTCATTTTTTTATTTAATTGAATTTTGGGCTAGTATAGGTTTCCTTCCTACATCATATTCTTTCTTTGCATGATTTTTTAGGATACTGGTCTTATTTTTATTCTTTCACATATTTGGTTAAGAAATAACTATAGAATCTTCTAGGATCACCAACATATTTTTAAATAGGTTTGGAATAATATTATGGATTTTTTCACATTATCTATTTTTACTAAATATTCTTTTGAAGGTTTTTTTACTCTCTTATTTTAAGATGATTAGATATTTCAATTATTAGTTTCTATACATGGCTCCAAGTCTAATTCTTCTAAGAAGGTGAATAAGTATGGTAAGTGTTATCCTCTCCCCTATAGCTTATTTTTTTACATTCATATTATTTTTTCTTCTCATTGTAATGTAGGTGCTACTAGATTTGGAGGAGTTGGTCACGGTAGTAATGGTATGCTACTTTTTGTTTTCTCTTATCACATGGGAACTAGTTATAATAATTTGATGAAAGCTTAGGCTATTGTACTACGTATTGAGAAATATTGTGAGTTTGGTTGAAAGAAGTTTAATTTTGAATCTAATTCTTTGATCTTGGTTTATCTTTTAGAAGAATAGGGTTGTCAAGAGTAATCTTGGTGTGGGAGTTAATGGTGACTCTCCAACACTCTCAAGAACGGTTGCTAGCCCAAAATATCTTCCACAAGAGAGAGAATGGCAAGAAAGCTTGCTTCAACAATGCAAGATTTAATAATGGTTGAGAGTAGCAATACCTCTAGATGCCCCATCAGTGTCACAGACCTGGTGTAGTCAACTGATGACCAGATATTTTTCACATTATGATCAAAGGTGGATTGTTGCATCTTGGTTTCTTAGAAAAGAAGAACATCAATTTTGTGAGTAATGATGTACATCATTTGACAATATGTTTCTTGAACAGGTTGTTCAGACCTCTAATGTTCCAAGATAGGATCCTCATAGAAGTAGAAAAAAGTTCTAGTAACAGACTGTCACTAACAGAAAAGGGACGAACCCCTATCACTTTAATTCTTCTATTTCTTTTCGCCAAAAAGGTCAATAGTTTTGTATATCCCTAATGTGACATCTTGAGTAGCATCTTCTATTCTAGAATCCCTCTGAGAAGTTCTACAAAGCTTTGTTTCACCGCCTACATCTGCTTTCTTTTTCTTTTTTGATTTACTATTAACCTATGTCTAGTCCTCCAACAAACCCTCCATAGAATATTTTCAAGGAGAGGGGAGGTTGTTGTCACCAAAACCTAGAAAATCCATGGAATCATGGAAGTCATTAGGGAAGGAACCAAATCTATATAGGATTCCTAAAGCAACTGACTTAGGAGAATTAACATTTTGAACATAGGGGTTCTCATTTAGGTCTATTTCAATTTTTCTATCCTTGAATTCCATGGATTTCTTAGAGGGACACAAATCTTATCAACACTAACAATAAGGGAGTCGTCCTCTTTAAAGCACGGGCTTGGAGACAAGATGCCACCAAAAGAGGGAGTAGAAGTTTTTTCTTTAACAACAACAAGCGATTCATCTCCTTTATAGCATGGGTTCAAAAGCTTAAGTTTAGCTATAGGGGAATAAAAATCCTTTTTCGGGGCTCCTTTAATGGTTATTAATTTTCCATGGGGGGTTTACGAAGACAAAGAGGGGTAGCTATTGCAAGAATGGAAAGATTGAAGGTGTTGGCATTGATTTCAACTGGTCAATTGGTTATCAACTGATTGTTGTTGTCATTAGTGTCATGTGGATATAGGTTATCAAGGCTATATATGTTGAGGATATTGAGAAAATTGTAATGAAGTCATATTGCAAGTGTTTCAGTGATTGCTCCGAGTTTTGCTCCAAATTTGCTCTTATATTTGTATGGTTCAGATATGTTGGTCTTGGTTGTTGGAAGTTGTTATATCCTGATTTTTGGCTATTGGTTATTCGTACAGTGCAAGTTGTGTTCACCAATTATGAACTATGGTTTTTTATGTTTTTGTTTGAGGTTCGGGAGACATTTTGATGGTCTAGATTTCTCTATGATGAATTCATGACTTATAGTTCTATATTTGAGTCATTTTGATTGTATTGAAGATAAATTTGGCATCTCGAAAGTTCATTCTTAATTGTTCTATGTGTTTTACAATGGTTTGGTCGACCTTGTGTGAAATACTACTTTCAAAGTTGATGATGTGTTTTGGATCTATTTGGGTCCTGATATTCAAAGCATGTGTTTGGTTCACCCTCACTCTAATTCCACCCTAGAATATTTTAGTTTCAACCTAATTTGAATTTGAATTTGGATGGCCGACTTTGGATATGTTTCAAAGTTGAAGATGGTATAAATACAGGATGAGTTAATGGTGAAGGAAATACAAGAGCGAAGAAGAGAGATAAGTGGAAAAGGGAAAGAGCAAATAGATGCGACATTGATGATATCCAGTGAGTGTGTGTAATGTGAGTGTGGCAGATCAATGAAAAGCCTTAATGTTGAGTTTTCAGATGTAGGGAACTGAAGGAACTTTATCATTCATGCATGTCTATGAATGATTGTGGTGGAATCCTTTGTTGCATTGAGATTGTCTTCTCTCTGTAACAAGTTTTCTTTGTTTTCTTCGTATCTCTGTGGCAGTGAGCCCTCCGAGTTGTTAGCCTTGTTGGACAGTGAGTCCTTATTTTGGCAATGAGCCTTGTTTCATAGGAAGTGAGCCTCTTGTAATCAGTTTTGATATTCTCTATAGTGTGAGTTAATCATCACCGTGGTTTTTCCCTTATTGGGTTTTCCATGTAAATCTAGTGTTATTGTGTTTATGTGATGGTTTTCAGTTCCTATACTAGTGTTCATTGTTTAATCATTTAAGAAGTGTTAATAATTAGTTTCGGCGAATGAATTAAAGGTTAAATATGTGACAATGGATTCACCCCCCCTCTCAGTTGTCTTTTTTAACAATTGGTGTTAGAGCATGGTTCCTTGGTGAAGAGCTTAACCGCTTGAGGAAGGTCTGGGACAACTGGCAAGATGACTTATTATTATCTGAGATTTGATGGAACTAACTATGCTATCTAGAAATTTTTGATGGAAGAATATCTGGAGTATTGTGGATATGATGTGGAGAAAGCTTAGAAGAATCCTTACATTCCTCCTGCTAATGGTATGAGCATGAATAATGAGAACAAAGCAAATGAAGTGAGCAATAAGGTGAAGTATATTTTGAAGAACAGTCTAGTACATTCTGAGTTGATTAAGGTTTAGAATCGAAGACAACTAAGGAAGTCTAGGATGCTTTGGAAAGAGTGCATGAAGGTGATGAAAGAGTCAAAGAGGTGAAAATTATAGAATTTGGAGATATTTGAGCTTCTACATATGTCTAAAGATGAGAATGTTAAAGCTTATGTACAAAGATTGGATGAGATAATGGCTGGAATGCAAGGACTTGGTGCTACTATAGATGAAACCAAAATTGTAAAGAAGATTCTCAAAACTCTCCTGATCCTTATCGTGAGAAGTTATGTGCTATTAAAGAGTATAGATTATAAGACCTATACTAAAGATGTTGTTGGGATTTTTGACATCTTATGATGAGGAATAAAACAAAGATATGAGAAAAGAAACAAAGATATTAGAAAGAAAGGAAATGAAAGAAGATTAGCATAGCATATTATGTGAATGAGAAACTAGTATATCTGATGAAGATTTTGAGTATGAAGATCCTAATGATAATGAATGCTTGTTCATGGCGATTAAGGATGAAACTACTTCTGCTAATTCTGAAAAATGGGTAAAGAAATCCCTCCAGAGAAGGAGAAAAATACCAAAGCATTACAACATCCTAGATCCAACGCATATTTGCTTGTTGTCCTCTATTATTATTATAAATATTGAATTAATTGAACTAGGGGTTTGAGTAAGGATAATATGACCCACATGATTCAATAGATTCTTATAAGTGTTTATAAAAACTGTCTATCATTACAAAGATTAGATATCAAAAAATCAAGAATTTCTGCCAATTCACCTATAAAGTTGCAGTTCAAGTTCAAGTGTCATAAGATTAATCCTATAAAAATGGATTTGAACCAAGACAACACTGTCAGTTTGTGAATTTCAAGACCTCCATCAAATCAAAACCTAAAATTCTAATACCTTACTAAATGACTTCAAACATCTTCCATAACATATCTCCATTATCAAATACATACAAACACTTAAAATAAAATCTAAAAAAATCTGATAACTTTCCTTACCTAAAAAATACTGACATTATCAGATATACAAAATGAATCAAAATTAAGGCGTCCTTATTTGAAATCCTTGTCTATATTGTGGTCCAAATTATATACAGCTAAAACTCTGAAATCTACAGGTTTATTTTCTTCTAAGATACCTGTCTTTATTATGAATAAGAGAGAAATGTATCTGGTAACTCTGAACATTATCAAATTCGACATGGGAATGGTGGTGGAGCTACACATCGGTAGTCGTGCACTGAGCATCATCTCCCCCTGGACCTCCATAAAATATGTATTCATCCCATGAGGAAGGAGCACCACGAACTTTTCCTGCTCCGTAACATTCTGGACTGCTCTGCAAATACTGAATTGATCCTCCATAGAATTTCTCATCACCAGCCCTAAATGCATCCATATTTTTAACATATGCTGCATTTGGGTAGCCCTTATTAGGAAATCTTCCACTACCCATATGTGTTTTTGACGCTGATTGTCCCTTGTAAACGATAACTTCTCCTCCCCATTCCACTGTATTAATATTTGGAAGAATGTCTGGTACTAAACTTGCAGGAAAGTAACCCACTTCTTTGGAGTCCACATATACCACCCATGCTGGAGGGTTTCTTGCTTCCTGCAAAAAAATAAAAAGAAATCTACTTTACCAACATGCTTATCTATTATCTACATATGCTTAATTATATAAAAATTATTGCTTGAATATGACTGTAATGGAAAGTGAGCTTTATTTCTACTTGCAAACATTTTACTTACATATTTTATAGACAAATCTAGTTCAACTTGTTTGGATTCATCTCCAGATGCAGATGATTTTGTGAATGGCTGACCTGCATAAAGTGGAGCGTTTTTTGCCATAACAAATCCTGAGCACTTTAGGTCATAACAACCTGTGCTATTGAAACCATCCGCCTGTACAAAATAACGCTTACATCAGCAGAACGTGACTATCATTTGGCAATCATAAATGTTGGTGCCAAAAGTACAGACTTACCGTCCAACGTACAAAGAATCTTGGTATGTTAGTTCCGTACACCAATGTGAAAACCTACAGTGATGAAATCATATTTACATCAGACAATCAACTGTAGCAAGAAAATCATAATTTCTGAACTTTGAAAACAATTCTAGCTCCAAAGAGGGTAAGATATGTAGCCAAACCAATGTAAAGCACAACACATTGGAAGAGTTAACAATTGATTTGAAGTGAAATTGTACAAATATTTTGGTCAAATAGGTTGGCTTATTATATGGGTAGTGAAATTTTAGATAAAAATGTGTTCGTTATATATTACTTTAGTGGAAGAGTTTAAACAATTTTGCATTCTGCTCATATTAGGATTATTTATATCTGATAACAAAATTCATATAAAGTGATGTATTAATCAAATACTAATTATTATTGTTTAATTAGTTAATTTAACAATTTGAAGATTTGTTGTTACATCAAGATCTATAAGTGTTAGTGAAATTCCAAATCACTATCTTCATTTATTGTGGGAATGGTGATTAGTCCACATTTTCAAATAAGTATCTTCACCTACACACAAAGTGGCGATTAGTTTATAAGATCAAATTCCAAGAGATGTGACAATTGGTCAATGCCCCTCCTTTGATGTAACTCAAGGGAATTGAACTTAGGTTGAGGCTTTGATACCACATGTAGATTTGTCATTACATCAAAACTCACAAGTGTTAAAGAACTTCTAAATTAACATCTTCACCTATACCCAAAGTAATGATTAATCTACTGTGATGATTAATCCAACAATCAAATTTATTATGCGAGTATTACAATGACATCAATGAGTATGTGTACATTTTTATTCTGCCTATTTAAATTGACATCTACTAACCCTTACAAAGTAAAGTATTTATCAATAGATTTATGCTTTTAAATCAGATTTTAAAGCAGTTTACATAATGCAGAAATTTCCTTGTTTTATCTTTGGTTTCTTAGCACAAAAAAATAAAACAAAAAAAATCAAATAAATAAATAAATAATAAAAATAATTCAAAGAGAAATCAAAGATTTGATCACAAAATAAATCAATCAAAAAAGAAAATTAGAAAATGATAACTCTTATATATATTAATATTTAATATATATATATGCTAGTTTATAATTAATTGAATTTTATTACTATAATACTATTGAATACTTCTCTTATTTTCATTATTCTCACTAAAGCATCTCACAATCATCAATTTTAGTCATTTATTTTTTGCCCTATCACCAACAAAAACCATTAATTCTTAATCTGTGCAAAATTATTTTTTGCCCTATCACCAACAAAACCATTAATTCTTAAAATGCTTTTGCACAGACTTAGGGAATTTTCCCTAACTATCAATAAAACTACCCCATAATTAAATTACTTTATCACTTACCACAATGACTAACTACAAAGTTCACAATCAATGAAGATAAAACAATTCCAAAAAACTGGGGATTTGTAAAACAAAGCAAGCACTCACTTGCCAACCAGCCTCTATAATCTGAACTGGTTGATTACCATCTTCCACTCCAATCCTTATTAAACCACGAGTCAGAATATCATTTGGATCCAAATATGGCTGCCACACATTCAATACACCTGTAGCTTTCTCAATTACACCACCTCCAAAGTTGAGGCTTGCCATGGCATTCTGCAAAACAAAAATATCTATGGAAACTTAACAGATTCTATTGTCATTTTTACACAATATATACTGCACTAATAAGACTTATGAAGACAATATATTGCTTATTAAAAGAAAGTATAAAAATATAATTGCACCTTTGTTTCATATGAATCATCAAAGTCATTTTTTATGCTTATAAACCTAGCCACAGATCCAGCTCTCTTCACATGTTCATGCTTAATTTCCCTCACATGTATAGTTCCCTCTGGGCATTCCTTGCTCATGGAAGAACTCAAATTTCCATCCATCCAGCTTTTTGTCAGATCTTTCTGCAACAATAAATGTCATGTTGTTTGTATAGAAATCATATTTAAAGAAGAGGAATCAGATTCAATCACACCTTCTTATGCCCATAATTTTTATCAGAGTTGAGGGATATCTGAACCTCATAGTTCACACAGAGTATTGTGTCTCCATTCTCATGCTGCAAGAGACAACATTGAAATCAAATTATTCATAACAGTATTGTAGAATGAGTTTTTTTAGATCAAAAGTATTAGCAATTCATGACAATGAATTTTTTACAAGATAAATTTGTCATAAGTAACGAATTGTTGGAGATGAAATTGTTGACGACGAATTATTGATGATAAATTTGCCTTAAACCAGATCTTACTTATAAAAAGGTAAAGAACTATTCTATCAATCAGGAGAAATATGTGTGATTAAAGAAGGGAAGGAAGAAAGTGTTATCACCTGATACTTGTGCACAGCAGGAGGGTTGATGTAATTGACATAGTCTTCAGTAGACATTTTGTGCAAATCAAGAGCTAATGTCATAACCATAAACTGCATTGCAAATAACATCCAAAATGATTTCTGAAAATCCATGGCTAAGTGAAAAATTGTATGTCTCAGCTTTACTCCCAAATATTTATAAAGTGTTGGTAGTTAAATTTTTGGGTCGGTATCTGAATTCCTAGAATTTCTGTGATCATACTTATCGCTTCCTAACTAATCTAAGGTTGAGTCATTAAATAGAATTGATATTCTACTGTTTTTAGAATATAGCGTCGTATTTAGGTTGAATGAGATCAATCTTAGAGTAAATTATGAGACTAAAGTGATAGTGAATATATCGAATTAAATGTGAATGAGCGGAGCAGGCCTGGAATTTGATGATCTATTTGACCGTTTTTTCAATTTTAGACCGTATATTACAGTTATAAAATTTATTAGACCGTATAGTTTGACTTGCTATATTTTTATTAAACCGTAAAAAATTATTATAACAAAAATATAATATAGTATTTTAATTTATAATATATATCAATGGTAAATTAGTTTAGAATAGAATATAACTTTTTTGAATACTTTCTAATATGAATTTAGAAACTTTGACATTTTTATAATGGTTATCATTTTTTTATATTAATATATGTGATTTATAATATTATTATAAAAATATATATTAATTTAGAATGTTTTCAAAATAGAATATAATTATTTTTAATTTTTAATATATTTAATAAGATTTGCTTTTAATATAAACTTAGAAACTCTTGTTAATTGTTAATTATAACAACGGATTTTTATATTTATTACTAATAATTATCATTGTTTTCTGATTTTTCAAGATATTGCATATATAAAAAGATTTTATATAAAAATTCATAAATTAAACAATTTTTTACAGGCATTTAAATGACCAAACCGTCATAAAATTTTCATATGACAGGTAGGGGTGACCGTCAAATTCCAGGCCTGAGCGGGAGTAATAAGTGAATGAGTGGGATGAACTAAGGTGTGGAATTTGATGATCATATATGGTCATCCCAATATTTTTCATGTTTTAAGAAAAATAGAAATTTGATGTAAAATATTTTTATCTTATATCTTTAAGTTTTAAAAATCTCTTATAAATCTTTTACTATTCTGATATGTATATATATATATATGAATGTAAATTAAGTTTTCAAATTTATATTAGAAAATCTTTGAAAATATTCTAAATTAATATGTATTTTTATAATAAACATTATAAAATGATATATTAATATTATAAACTAGAATGCTATGTTATATTTATCTATAATTTTTTTACAGTTTATTGATAATTTTAAATGTCTTATATATGATCATGCAAAAATATAGAAAGTCAAATTATATGATCTAATAAATTTTAAAAGTGTAATATACAATCTAAAATTTAAAAAATGGTCACACAAACCATCAAATTCCAAGCCTAAATGAACCTAGTATAAGAGTCTACCACTTGTCAATATGTTAATGCATTAAGATATTTTCTATTAGAGTAGGCCCAAAACTAAATGGGAAATGACATCAATATGTTAATTTCGCCAAAATGTTACATATATTTTTCTCACTTTAAAATATATGTGAATCTTAACATGAATGTGCATTAAAAAGTATATGGACATTTGAGGTGAGGTTTGGATGTGAACTTGGCTCTGCTAGGGTTTATGTATTTTATGTTGTCTTTGGATTTCATTATTTCATATAAAGCCCTTGACATAAGAAACCATTTTATCTTCCATACTTCTTGTGATTTTTTAACTCGTTTTTCTTATGCCCTCAAACCACTTCAACCTGGTAGTTCATGTTGGTGTTGATAATATGCAAAAGCATGCTATAGGATTGGGTCAACAAGCATTGGGCTCTACATGGTGTCCAACTTGACACTATCCAAAACCTCACTAAAATTTTCTTTCTTTTTTATTTATTTTAAAGCCAACCATCTTGAGGCTAATCCTCAAACATGTCCCATAGTATTGTAGTCTATTTTTTACACTCCTTGGAAATTATTTTAAATATTTGGGTTAATGATATTATTTTTTTTTAAATTTCCCTTAGAAAAAAGTGTGACCTCAAGATTAAAAGAAAGATTTTATTAAAAAAATTCTTAAAGTTTATTATTCATGCCCAAAATCAAAAGGAAGACTCTATGTTGCATGCTAAAATGGTAAAATGAAAGAGTTAACTCCATGTTTGGCAACCAAGGGAAAGAGAGGAAATAAAATATGAAGCAAATTTGAAAGAGAGCTCCATGTGAAGGAAGAGTACGAGGGTTTTGTCTGTGTTGGAAGTGAAGTTTGAAATCATGGTGATGGTTTTAAGAAGATTGAAGAAAGGGCATGAAATTCTTAGCTCTTGAGATTCCTCCCACGCTGCCAGTTTGAGAGATTTGAAGACTTTGCATGTATTTTCCTTATGCATAGGTATGCCATATCGTAAGGTCTAAAGGTTGTCATGTATTCACATCTTCTTATGAGCATAATAAGGGATAGGGTTTTAATAAGAATGCACCCCATAAAAGATAAAATACCCTTTCATCTTTTAGCCTTGTATTTTTTCAAAACCTACTTTGGGTCAAGGGACCTTTCAAAGAAATACATGTACAATCTACTATGACAATGGTGACCATTCAAGGTAACAAGGTCACTATGAAGATTCAGTAGGAGTGTTAAGTCAAAATGAAACTATTTAAGGCTCATTAGGATAGTATGAAATCAAGGATCATAAAAATAAAGATAGAGTTTCCAAGATTCATAGGGACAATTATAGTCACCAAGAAAATAGAGCACAAGCTACCCAATGAACTCAAGAGGGTTGTTGAGAATGACATGTGTCTCAACCTATGAGTTATCGTCAGAGTTAATTATATCAACTTGAGCGCATGAAGGAGGCTTTTCACATGCAATGTGTTTGCATATATATAGTTGTTACATGAGTAGTGGAAGTTGTATTCTCTACTAGTGGTTGTGGTGATCACGATTGCACTAAGCAATCCATGCATCAGTTTTTGGACTGAAAGTTTAAACTTAGGTTTATTTTGATTATTACATGTGATGAAGCCATCTATTCATTGTTGTTGATTATTATTAAATATTCTATGCCTTAGAGTATTGAGGAGATTAAAATTTGATAATTTCTGAGATATAGTTATGCTGCCCGAATTATCCCAGTTTTTGTTGAAAATTGGTGAATAGTTGGAGAAGCTTAGTGTTGATATTGTATTGTAATTGTTTGTTACTAATAATACAAAGTATTGTTCTTTTGGTATGTGGGGTTTTTTTCCTAGAAAGGTTTTCCCCATGTAAATTTGTGCATTATGGTATTATTATTTTATGCATATGTTTGAATGTGTTTGATTCACTATAACAGCTTAAGGATTTGTATGAATTTTCACTATCTCCCCCACATAGAGTGTTGGAAGCATTGTTTTGCACCTCTGCTTCCTTTCAGTTTGTATCAGAGCATGGCCAGTTTGGGTCCCATTGTTGGGTAGCGGGTTTTTTGTACTGATCTTTGTTTGAGTGGGAGTCTTTGCAGAAGTATTTCAAAATCTTGTTGCAAAAATAAAGATGGAAAGCACATCCAGTAGAATCGAGATGGATAAGTTTAATGTCAGCAACTTCAATTTATGGAAGTTGAAGATGGATGATATGATCATGGATAGAGATTTGTGGGCTGCAATATCCAAAACAAAACCAACCAAAATGACTCAGGAAGAGTGGGATCTGAAGGATCAAAAAGCCAATGGTTTGGTTAGACTTTGTTTGGTTGATTCAGTGCTCCTAAATTTCCATGAAGAGAAGACTACAAAATCTCTTTGGAAGAAGCTTGGAGATTTTTATCAAGCTAAATCCCTAGTAAACAAGTTATTCCTACAAAATAAATTATATTCTCTTAAGATGGAAGATGGAGGATCCATTTCAGATCACCTAAATGCATTTAACATGTTGATTGCTCAACTGGGTTATGTCAGTGACAAGATTGAAGATGAGGATTGTTGCATGCATCTATTATTTTCTTTGATAGAATCATGGGATCACCTAGTTATGGCTATTGGAAGTACCACCAACAGTTTCAAAATGGATGATGTGGTTCCATCACTATTGTTTGAAGAGATGCGGAGGAAATCTTCTAAGATGGGCAAGGAATCCCTTGTTGTTCATGATAGACCTAAAGAGAAAGGAAATAAAAAGTACAAGAAGTCAAGATCAAAATCTTCTGGGAGATCTAAGTCTCCTGGCAAGTCTAAGGTGAAATGTTGGAACTGCGGAAAACCTAGTCATTTTCGTAAATATTGTAAGGAGGAGAAGAAAAAGAAACATAAATAGAAATTCTCTGATTGTGACTCTGATAAATCCTCTCAGGATGATGTAAATAATTTTTTCGTAGCCTAGGCAACACATGCATCAAAAGATGTGTGGTTAATAGACTCAGGTGCTTCTTTCCACATGACCTCACATAGGGGTTGGTTCTCAAAGTATGAAGAGTATGATGGTGGGAAGGTGTATCTGGGTGATGACTCTCATCTAAATATTTTTGGTCATGGAAGAATCAAGGGTAGATTCCCTAATGGTAGAGTGAAGGGGATTGATGGTGTGCTACATATCCTGGGTTTGGCACAAAACCTTTTTCTATGAGTAAGTTGATTAATGAGGGTGCAGGTTGTTTTCTCAAATGGAGGATGTAAGATGACAAGAGGATATATAGTGTTGGCTAAGGGTGTTTGAATCGGCACTCTAGACAAGCTGGATGCATGCACTATTTAGTGCAATAGTTCTTCTTATATTCCAAAGAAAAGGTCTTTGGATTTTTCATCCTCACCATCAGATCTAGCAGTGAAGAATTCTATTGTTTGTACATTTGATGGTCATGCTTTCTAGGTACCTAAGGGTGCAAATGCTTTGGAGATGAAGCTTCTAGCAGAGAAGAAAATGTTATGGCACCAAAGACTCAATCATATTGGTGAGAAGGGTCTCATAGTCTTAAAAATAAAAGCTTTTTTCAAGGCCTTGATTGTAATATCGAGTTCAACTTTTGTGAACATTGTGTATATGGTAAACAAAACCATGTTTCTTTTTATTCTAGTTCTCATAGGTCTTCATGGGTTTTGGACTATATTCATATAGATGTCTTTGGTCTTGTGAATGTTCCTTCGTTAAGAAATTCTATATATTTTGTGTCATTCATAGATGATTATAGTAGGACATTTTTCTATTTCCTTAGGAGTAAATCTGAAGTCTTTAATCGGTTTAAGGAGTTTAAGGCTTTGGTTGAGAATCAAACTGATAGATAGATTAAATTTTTGAGGACTGACAATGGTGGTGACTTTTCTTTGGCAAAATTTGATAGGTTTTGTGAGGAGCATGCGATTGAGAGACATAGGACAACTCCATACACCCCACAGCAAAATGGAGTTGTAGAGAGGATGAATAGGATGTTGATGGAAAGGGTTAGGATTATGTTGAGTGGTGTTGGTCTTGAGCAGAAGTTTTGGGTCAAAGTTGTAGCCTTGCATGTTATCTGATCAACAGATCTCCTACATCAGCTCTTGCTAAAAAGACACCCATGGAGGCATGGTTTGGTAAGAAGCCTTTGATGAGACATCTCAAAGCTTTTGGTTGTGAAGCTTATGCTCATGTTCCAAGTGTAAAGAGGTCTAAGTTGGAGAACAAGTCAATTAATTGTATCCTCATTGGTTGTGTTAGTGTGAAGGGGTACAAGCCTTGGGATCCAGTGACCGAAAAGGTTCTCCATAGCAAAAGTGTAATATTTAGGGAGTTGAAACCTTCCACAGTTGAGCTACAACCAAAGAAAGAGGAGAAGCAAAAGAAGGAGGTAGTTCAAATTACACTTACTCCAATGAAAAGTGAACTGGAAGTACTCTTGTTGGACCTGGTGATGAAGAGAGCCCTAGCAGCTCTGAAAGTTATGAAGAAGAGGAACCTCAATCTCAACAATTCAGGAGGTCTACATGTGATAGGCGGCCAAAGAGAGGTTTGATTATTGACTAGAAATATTTGGTTATTCATTGTTGAATTCCAGTTGTGTTTTTACTTTGATTTCTAACACTGATGAGCCTAGGACTGTTAGAGAGGCTATAGGTATGAGTGATGCAGATTCATGGATGAAAGCCATGGATGAAGAAATGGTTGCTTTGAAGAAAAACAATACATGGGATCTGGCATCTTTTCCTAAAGGACGAAAACTTGTTGGATGTAAATGGGTGTTCAAGAAGAAATGTGGTATTGATGGTAGTGTTGAAAACCACAAGGAACAGTTGGTCACAAAGGGGTATTCTTAGGTGGAGGGAATTAACTATGGTGAGATATTCTCTCCTATTGTCAAGTTGGCATCTATTCGGTTCCTGTTATCACTTGCAGCAACACATGATCTAGAAGTGGAACAGATGGATGTGAAGGTAGTGTTCCTTCATGGTGATTTGGAAGAATATATCTATATGTCACAGCCAAAGCATTTCATAGTAAAAGGTAAAGAAAATTTGGTTTGCAAGTTGAAGAAGTCTATATCATGGTCTTAAGCAGTCTCCTAGAATGTGGTACCAAAAATTTGACACCTTTGTGTTGTCTTTGGGATTTCTGAGATCTAAATATGACCATTGTGTATATTACAAATCTGATAATGGTCACATTCTCATAATTGCATTGTACGTAGATGATGTGTTGTTCTTTTGGAAATGGTATGAGTTTGATTTTAGATCTAAAGTCTCAGTTGTCAGCACAGTTCGAGATGAAGGATCTAGGTGCAACAAGTTATATTCTGGGGATGGATATCAGAAGAGATAGAGCTAGCAAAAAGCTTTGGTTAAGCCAAAGCAACTATGTGAATTCAGTGTTGGAGAGATTCAACATGGTAGCTTGTAGGCAGTTCATTGTCCCAGTGATGCAGGGGATGAAGCTTTCTGTGGAGGATTGTCCAAAATCTCCTACTAAGATGGAGGACATGACCAAAGTACCATATGTGAGAGTTGTTGGTAGTTTGATCTATGCGATGGTTTGCATGAGGCCAGAGATTTCCCAAGTAGTGGGAGTTCTTAGTCAGTATATGGCTAATTCTAGATGGGTGCATTGGGATGCAATAAAGAGCGTGTTTAGATATTTGCGGGGTACTTCCAAGTATTCCCTATGTTATCATGGTTATCCTACTAGTACTTAGAATTCTATAAGTATTCATGGATATGTGGATTTAGATTGGACAGTTCACATTGACAGTAGAAGATCCACCAATGGATATGTGTTCACGATGAATGGTGGTGCTATAAGTTGGATGAGTAAGTGGCAGGTTGTAATTGCTTTTTCCATGACAGAAGTAGAGTACATGGTAGCTACTCATGCTTGCAAGGAAGCCATTTCGCTTAAGAGGTTGTGTTCAGATGTTGGTTTTGATGTAGGATAGATTACTATCTATTGTGACAGTTAGGGTGCCATTTTCTCAGCAAAGAATCCCACTTTCCATGCCAGAACAAAGCACATTGATGTTTAGTTTCATTTTTTTCATGATATATTGGAAGATGGAAAGGTAATATTGGAGAAGGTTAACACTTTGAGAAATGGTGTAGATGCACTAACGAAGCCAGTGAGCACAGATAAGTTCAGATGGTGTGTTGTTTCCATGGGCCTTGGGGCCCTGAGTAGTTGATTACATATGACTCATGAAAAATCTTTGACAAGTGGGAGAATGTTGAGAATGACATGTGTCTCAACCTATGAGTTATCCTCATAGTTAACTATATCAACTTGAGCGCATGAAGGAGGGTTTTCAAATGCAATGTGTTTACATATATGCAGTTGTTGCATGAGTGGTGGAAGTTGTATTCTCCACCAGTGGTTGCGGTGATCACGATTGCATAAAGTAATCCATGCATCATTTTTTGGACTGAAAGTTTAAACTTAGGTTTGTTTTGATTATTACATGTGATGAAGCCATCTATTCATTGTTGTTGATTATTATTAAATATTATATTCCTTAGAGTATTGAGGAGATTGAAATTTGATAATTTTTGAGATATCGTTATGTTGCCAGAATTATCCAAATTTTTGTTGAAGATTGGTGAACAACTAGAGAAGCTTAGTGTTGATATTGTATTGTAATTGGTTGTTACTGATAATACAAAATAATGTGCTTTTGGTGTGTGGGGTTTTTTACCTGGAAAGGTTTTCCCCACATAAATTTTTGCATTATGGTATTATTATTTTATGTGTATGTTTGAATGTGTTTCATTCATTGTAACAGTTTAAGGATTTGTATGAATTTGCACTATCTCCCCCACATAGATTAGTGTTGGAAGCATTGTTTTGCACCTCTACTTCCTTTCAAGTGTAAATTTTAACTTAGACTCCCCAGTGAAAGCTTACTTCCACTTTTTCCAAGGAAAATTTATTGGAAGCAAGGTTGTCATCAATTCCAAAGGTCCTAACTACTGAATCACTAGCTTCTAGAGAATGCTTATCTTGTGGGTCCAAAAGAATCATTGGCCAACTTATACTAGAGGAAGAGATCCTAGAGCTAGGACAGTCCATAAGAAGATAACAGGATAATCAAGGTGAAAATGAAAAATATGGACAATCATGTGAGTAAATGAATGTGCAATGAAGGGCAATGTCCAAGATGTAAAGGATCAATAGCAATCAAGGTTAGTGATAGGAGATATCCCATGATCTAAGAGGGAAAAGTTTGGAGCTTAAATGAGATCATGAAAGATACTTAAAGTCTTGTGTTATAACAATGAAAATAGTGAATACAATGATTGAAAGCATCACGTGGTAGTATTGACAATATGGTGAGGGTTTCATAGCATGAAAGGTAATAGAGAACAAATATATCAAACTTATTAACAATAGGATGTACTGAGGACAATCATCCAAAAAAAATGGAGTTCACTATTGATAGTAGTCTATCTATTCTTCCAACTAAAAGAATCATTGTGTGGCATTTCATCCATTTGTGTCAGCTTTGGGAAGCACTAGATTTGACAAGACATGGAGATTGTGAGACCTATATAGAATAGTGGATTGCTTTTTTTTAAGAAGCAATCTAAGTAAATGCTTACACCTACGACAATAATGAAGATGATGTGTTTAACTATCGACAACAGTCTAGAAAGAGAAAAGGATAGTTTAAAGACCTTACAATATCAATCCATGGAGGACATTCACAATATGGATAGAAGATCGAGTATAGTGAAAATGACAAGTCAACTGTAATATGCATAATAGTATTATGACTGTGGTCATGAGACAAGTTGGTCATGAAATGTCCAAGGTTCTAATGGCATGATACTTTATCAAAGGGATAGTCGTCATATAGCATTGAAAGAAAGAAGTGAATTGGCTAAAAGATTGAAAGGGGTAGTGAATAAATGATTGTGTAATGAAAAGTTATGATCATTGAAGAAGAAAAATACCTTAGGATCATAAAAGTGCAATTCACAAGTCAAAAAATATTGCTTGCAAACATAAGGTGGAAGATCTCATGGTAGAAGGAAAAAACATAGCTCATGAGGACATTATTTACCAATACTTCAAGGCACATGATTGATATGTGAATCGTGTTAGTAAAACTTCCCATGTAGATGAAGAGGGAAGCTAGTTGTAAAGGCTAATGATAAAAGCTTGAAATGATAAAGTGTATTCCATGAAAAGAGAAAAAGAACAGTCATAACATGTATGACTGTGATAAAGGACAGTCCTAAGAACAATGCGTAAAATGGAAGTGTATTGTCAAATGGCATAAGTTAAAAGGACAATAGAGTCCAAGAAGGTAGTCACCATGCAAAACTCAATCCATACAATGAGTTTCTCTCAATAGATATATACCTATGGCATTAAGTGCAATGTCAAAAGTAAGGGGACAATTATCAAGAAGTGGATTGTACAAAGCATAATATCTCAAAAAATCTAATGACAGTCACCATACCCAAGATGACAATGGTTCAATGCAAATCAAGTCAAATAGGTAAGGGTGACGATGATTTATAGGGGATAGTCCTAACAATCAAGGAAAAAGTTTCAAATTAGATCAATGGTCTTTCACAATCAAGAGAATAGTCACCATAAAAAGACAAAGGATAGTTTCAGAGTATAGTGATAGTCATCATGCAATAAAGAAGTACAGTCTTCAGCAAATTCAACACTCAAGATTCAAGGTTAGGAAGAACAATTTATAATGATGATTCGAAGGTGAGAGGACAATGAACATGATAAAAGTAAATATATCAATAGGAGTCTTTTTCAAGAATAAAGTGGCATGATATAGACAAAGACGGTCCTCATTAGTGTGAGGCAAACCTATAAAAAAAGAGATGACAGTCTTAAAGGCAAAGTGACAAGATTCCAAAAGGGCAGCCACAGAGCAAAGAAGTGGAAGTCATGAAAAGTTTTGAAAGGACAGTAGATAGAGGGTCTAAACAAGTAAAGAGACAAATGGGTAAGTGCAAGAAGTTGGGCCCACGAAGAGGGGAATTTTTAGACAAAAAAATGTCGAAAGGAATGGGTACTTGTTTAGGAATGATAACTTGAACCTTAGATCGGGATCTCCTTCCTAAATGAGTACCCATTCTAAAAATAGAATGGGTACCTATTTTAAAAGATGCGTACCCATTCTAAAAAATAGAGTGGGTGTCCATTTTAAAATGGGTACTAGAGTGGGTGTCCATTTTAAAATGGGTACCCATTCTAAAAATACAACAAGTACCCATTTTAAAGCGGGTACTACTTGTAAAAATATTTGAAATTCCAAGCCACTTTTTGCTTGGGTTTTAGGCTCAAGAAAGGTTTGGAAACCCGACCCTTAGCCTTTGACCTACAACTAAAAAACTAAGGTAGATTCAAGAGAAATGTCTAAATTTGGTAATATAGCTAATGAACTATTTTTTCAGAATTAATTTATGAAATTAAAATCCATTATAGATCACAATGTCTAGTTTTCAAATATATAATTTTTTAAGGTTTGCTATGTTTTCCTTTTTTTATTAATTTCTAAGCAAATTGGTCGATAAACTTAAAATATCAAACTTTTTTATTTTTTAATAACTTTTAATTTATTTATTTTTGTAAAAAAATATATGACATCAATCTTAGACAATTCTCTACAAAAGGAAAAAAACCAAAAAATGAGTAGTTTAAGTCAAATTATGGTGTCTGTACACATTGATTTTTGAAAACAGCAATTAAGGGCAATAAAAAATCAACTAAAAAAATATTTTAAAAAAATTACAAAAAATTATCCTCATCAATCTTCAGGTTGTTACATATCTTTCCCCAAAAATAATTAGAAAATACCTTTATTCAGGTCAAATTATGGTGTCTATACATGTGCATGGTATGGTAAAAAAAAGTGACTTTTAAAAAGTGGTTTGTATACATGCCAATTACAAATTAATTTGTATTATGAGTATTAGACTAAATTACATATTTGGAAACTAGATTCAAAATACTAAATTTCATATTAGTAAATTTTTTAAGATTCATACTTGAGTGCATGGCGAGCGGCGAGAATCAGAGTGGGGGTGCAAAGGGTAAGGGTGATGTTGATTTTGAAGATGAGGCAGATGGTTTGCATCTGGTTCTTCCTAATGGAAAGCTTTGTGGTGTCGGAAGGGAAGTGAATGGCATCTCTTTAGGAGATGTCATTGCTGATTTTTCTGGGCTACTATCGACAACAATTTTTTTGTTGTTGTCTAGGGTAAGATTTGGTTCTCCTAAGTTGGGAATATGTTTGAATTTTTGTCTTCCTCTTATTCTTGACTGGAATATCAAAGAGGATGGTGTGCTTAATGGATTGGCTAGTTCCCTTCATTTTTCTTGTGAGGGTTTCCCTTATATCCCTATTGGACTGTTGATCGCGGATGGGTTGTTGATAATAGTTGGGTTTCTTTTGGAAAATGTTGTTGTGGGTTGCTTCTTGGTGCTCATGGCTATTTCTTATGTTGGCCTTTCTTTGTGGAGGTTTTTACTATTGGCGGAAGGGTTGTTTCCGCCTATTGGGTTGTGTTGGTGGAAGTTGTTGTGGGTAGCTGTTGGGAGCTCGTGGTTATTGGTGGGCTCATGTTTGAAGTGGCTTTTGTAGCTGTTGTTGCGGGCCTTTCTTTGTGGATACTTTCATTTTCCTTACTTGTGGTCCCTTTCTTGTTTGTGGCTTTGCTAGGGGTGAGGTATGGTTTTCCTTTTTCAGGAGTGTGTTTGGAGTTTAGGCTATCTCTTATTCTTAGTTGGCATGTCAAGGAGGATGGGGTGCCTAATGGTTTGGTTGGATCCCTTCATTTTTTGTGTGGGGGTTTCTTTTATCTACCTGTTGGGATATTGATGGTGGAAGGGTTGTTGTTGGTGAAAGTTGTTGTGGAAAACTGCTTGGAGCTTGTGGTTGTTGGTGTTGGTTCCCTTTTGAAGGAGCTTTTGGTGGTGGTGGTGTGTCAAATGTTGGGTATTGTTGTGCTTGCTGGGTGGGATTTGTTCCTATTTCACCTTTGGGTTTTTGTTGCTTGGTTCTCCTGAAGCTTGTGCTGCCAAGCGATGTTAGGTATTCACTTCCTACTAAAGTTGCTAACCATCAGAATCTTCAGCTGATGTTTCCTATAGAAAGGGAGATTGCTCCTTTTAAGGTGGAGCACTAGTTCCTTTTGAGGTGGATATTTTATGGCCTGGAGAGATGGGGTTTCGGTGGTAAGGATTTTCTTATCATCCTTACCTATAGAGAGATTCCCTCTCTTTTAGAGGTGGTGGGGTTGGCTTTTCAAGTGGAAGGGAGTTGCAGAAAAGTTGATGTGTTGATGTGTTTGGCTATGCTTCCCAATACCTCTATCGAGGTGGGGTGTTTGTTTTTTTTGGTTCTTTTGAGAATCAGGGTTTGGTGGGTGTTTTACACCTTTTTGTTTTCTGGTTTCTCAAGCCCTGATTTTTCTATTCTTAGTGGTTGGTTTAGTAACACTTGGTTGATTCAGGTTGTGCTCAAGAGTCATAAGGGTTCAAGGTCCCTAATAAAACCTGGATGTAAAAGGTGTAGGGTCTTATTTTCTGATGGGGAATCTTGTTGCCCTCTTTTGCTTTATTTCCTATCTTTTTTAGGAAATTATTTGTTAGTCTCTTTAGGTTTAAGGTCCTTGTCAAAATCTAGTTGGTAAGAGTTTAAGGTCCCTTCAAAACCTGTTTGTTGCAGTGTGGTTTGATTTAAATATCTATATTTGGTTGATGTTGTTGGGCTACAGTTTAGTATGCAGATTATTTTTCTAGCAACATATTTTACTTGTAAATGGTTTTAGGTCCTTTCAAAACCTTCTTGTAATGGGTTTCAGGTTCCATCAAAACCTTCTTTTCCTCATCAAAAAAAAAATTAAGATTCAATGTGTAGTGCATCAAATTTTTAGTCTGAGTTTGACAAATTCTAAAAAACAAGAAAAACACTTCCACTTTTTGAGTTTTTTGCAGACCCAACTTCTTGCATTAGCCCAAACCTATGAGAAGGGAAAGAATACACTAAGTGATTTAAAGACCAAGGAAAGTGAACTATGTAGAGATATATGAAAAGGAAGCAGAAGGAAAGGTGTTGGAAATAAATGAAGGTCAGAGGTATACAAAGAGGTTTAGCTACATATGAAGGCCTCTGTGAGACAAAGGGACAGTAACTTCAGCATGCATAAATATCAACCACAAGAAAATAGTGCATAGGAATAGTATGCCCTTGTAAAAATTATAGAAGACCTTGTCACTATAAATCACCAATGAGGACTAAAGTTGGACAGTGAGAGATAAAGAGTAAAAGGATAGTCCTTATCATTAAAATAGGATAGTCACAATCTTCTTTAAAGAGGACTTAATAAATGGCTATGCATTGACAGTCATGGACAACCTTTAAGAGGGTAGAGATCATTAAAGTGGACTTTCAAGAGAAGAATCCATGTAAGGACAATTCTATGGTAATGCATTATGTTATCAAAGAGGACAGTTATTGAGTTAGTAAGGGTAGATAATAGTCTTCAAGCCACAGTAATGAAGACCTGGCCAAATAAAGAAGGATATGATAGTCAAGACAAGGGGAATGTATGGTGGATAGTCATGGCTTATGAATTTATGATCAATACCCATAAAATAAAACACCAAGAAAGCATGATCACAATTCAATGGAAGCATTATGGAGCAGGATTTTGAAAAGGGAAGTCAACTGACAAAAAGAAAATTGCAATGTTACAGGCTTGTGAAAATTAGGAAACTTTGGCAATCATCAAACAAGTGAACCCCCATAAAGAATTATTTAATTGTGAACACCAAACCTGCACAAACTTACATAAGATCAACAAACAATTGTTAAACATGTTAGAAAGCTCAATCTAGTATTCCCTATGAAATTCTTGGAGTCCAACAAAGATGAAAACATGAAGCTAAAGCATAAAACAAAAAAAGAACAAAGCATGTAATCAACTAAGTTAACCAAACCTCAATCCCATAGGGGGATTAGTGCTCCTTTGATATGAAAAGAAGCCCTTTCCCAATCCTAATTGATAAGCTTGATGTTGAAAATGATTCCAAGCATGAAATGATGCTAAATGGTGATAACTTAACTAAAATTGATGAAAAAGATGGATTGCTATGAAGTCAAATGCCTATAATGATAATGCTTGAAGTTTTGGATCCAGATTATGAAAAGGATGCCTCTACTTATAAAAGCCAGGGGTTGAAGAATGAGAGGATTTGATGAATGTGGGATAAAATGGGAGCCAATGGAAATGTGAAAAGTGTCACAATCTTATTAGAGGAAGGTGGAATGCATTTTGGGAAATGTATGAGTGTAAGAGGATGGAAGAGAAATAAATGAAATTGGTTGAAGATTTGAAAGGTTGTAAGAGTAATTGAATGAAAATGGTTGATATTTGAGAGGATGTAAGAGAATTTATTGCAAATGTAAGAGGATGTGATAGGTTTTTGAAAACCTTTGGAGGGAAATTGAATGAGAGGTGGTTGAGAGGAATATTCTTTGGAATATGCCTCTGTGAGGGAAAATAGAGGAATTAAATAATTGATAGAAATTATTTTCATGTGCAACCTAGTTAGTTGACGATGGGTTGATTTAACTCTTGAGGCGTTAAAAGCTGGAGGAATTATTAATGATGATTAGAAAGGTGATTGAGGATTAATTAATTAGAGTGAATTAAGAGATTGTGACATTTGATCTGATTGATTTTAATCAAATGAGAAGGTTTAAGGGGATTTAATTAAATGATTTGATTTAATTAAATATGATGAAAATTAGCTAGAAGAAGGGTGAATTAATCAATAAATTTAATTATTTGATTAATAGTTGAATTTACTAAATTTAACTAAATAATGTTGATTATTTAATTAATTGGTTAATTTGAAGTGATTTAGGAAGAAATGGTATTAGTTAATCATAATCAAATGCATAGTATTAATCAGGACTTTTTCGACATCTACATTTTTCCCCTCTTTGAAGCGAAGTACCTGCTACATTGGCTCAAAGAATAACACTACCATGATCAAAATTTAAAAAAAAAATGATTTTTCGAATGCCCTACTATTGCCCTACCAGAAGAAATTATGTTGCTACACTGCCCCCTCGAGCGATTGGGCAAATTTTCAATTTTTGGGTCGAGCTCGCGATAAAGATTCAGGATCAATTCAGCTTAGAGAGGACTAAAAATCTTGAATGTTTGAGGTAGACAAAATTGATGATGTATAGATAGTCATCGGCCATGGATAGCCTCATGTATATTTTGATATATCATACATATTTGATACTTGGATAGAAATGTTAGTAAAGATAGAAGAATAAGAAGAATAAGATGGATGGATGAACCCTTGAGTCTGAGAAGATGCAGCAGTCCAACAATTCCATGAGTCATTGAGACTTTATTAGATATGGTGATGAGTGATGATGATTTGCTTATCTAGGGATTGGGACATGAATGACACAACTTTCCTTATGTTTGATAAAACACATAGATACAATGCATCAAGGTATAAAGAACCAGGATGGCGTTGTACCTAGTGTGATGGACTTTGACTCGATAATTAGATAGGAGTATCCCTATTCACACCTGGTACATGAAACCTTATTAGGATGTACTTCAGATATTTTGAACATCTCAGACCAAAACACATAAAGGAAAAACCTTCCAACATAATATTCAACAAGACATCAAAAACATCCTCCCTACAAACCAAACAAAGTAAGCATGACCAAGGTTATATTACAAGAATATCCAACACTGAGCATGTAGTAGACAAAAGATAATGATCAATGCCTCATTCCTTTCTCTCTAAATTATTTTGATTAGACATCATTGAGAGGTAATTGTAATGAACACAATAAGATAAGTTAAAAGAAAAGATCAAGTAAACAATCAAGTTAATGTTCTTCCCACCTCTAGCCAAGACTAAACTACGGTGAGGTCTAATGTTGATGTCCATTCTAGGAAGGATGCATCCTAGGACATAATATTATCAGATGTTTTTGAGATTAACAAGATGATGGGATATTGATATCAAGAGTTAACCAACTTTTTTACCTACTGACCTAGACTTGAGACCTTGACGCTTGAGTTTTCACTTTTAATTTTCAATACTTTTTTCCAATTATTTGACCAAAGGTTGGGAGTGATGATCATTTATTATGAGCGGATGTTTATTGTGGATGAACTTTGAAATGAGATGGATTATTTTGGGTTTTTTCAATGTTTTTGGTATTTTTGAAATGTTTTGAGGTTGTTTTTGGTATTTTTCGAGATTTTTTACAAATTTTTTGATTTTAAAATTTTTTGATGTTTTTGTGTTTTTTGAGATTTTCACCAAGAACCTAACCTAAAGACCTATCCTAGGGGCCTCAGGGGCTAATCAAAGATTATCCTTTCCTACGTTATACATACAGATACCGCATAGTTCAATGGACACAAACTCGTTTATTGATGAGAAATGAACAAATGGATTTCCAGTTTATTATGACAGACTCCTAAAGGACTAACCTAATGTGTCTCAAGGGTACATCATTGATGGCCTAGCCTAAGTTCAAGCACAGAGACCCATAGTTTGACTAACATAGACTCGTTTATTGATGAGAAATGAACAAATGGATTGGTAGTTTATTATGACAGACTCTTAACGGACTGACCTAATGTGTCTCAGGGGCACATTGATGATGGCCTTGCCTATGTTCAAGCTCAGAGACTCGTAGTTCAATGCGATGACTCTATTTTTTGAATTTTTATGTTTTTGACCTATTTTTTGGATTTTTCACATGTTTTGGATGTTTTTGGATTTTCTGATTTTCTAAAAAAAAAATTATTTTTTAATTTTCTGAATGTTTCAAGAATATACACGAAACTGATCCAATGCAGGTATAAGAACATGTGCCCAATGTGATGCAGTAGACTACTCTGATATAGGTAAGACAAAATGACCTTAGGAATGTGACAAGTACTTCTATGATGGAACATGGTACAAACACAAGATCAAGCTATGATGCAGACGTGGATGGGTGTCAAAAGGATCAATGGAATGTAATGGATGAATGATGCAAAACAAGCCGTAGAGATCATGGTGGATGGAAAGTGCTTATTCACATGAGGTTCATATTTTCTAGGTTTTCACCAAGGTATTTTCCCAAAGTGCCATCGAAGTAGTTTTCACTAGAGGACGATTTTTTTTCTTTATTATTTTCAATCCTTTTTATGATTCTCCTTCAATACGAGCTCTCTGACTTGAAAGGTCTGACACTTGATCTTTTTATTGTAGCTTTGATTAAGAAGGTTCTGGTAGACCTGCAGATGGTTCAAGGAATCCATGCATTTCTCATTCAGTAGTTCTAACTCATTCAACTGTGACATCTGATATCCTTCATTAGTAATGAGATTTTGCAATGATATTCTTAAGGATGGGAGCTCGATCTCAATGGGGAGGATGTCTTCTGATTTGTAGCCCAAGGAGAAGGTTGTTGCACCTATAGACATGTGAATACTCGTTCAATAGGCCCATAAGTCAGGATTCAACTATAGGTGCCAGTCGCGACTAGCTTCATTGACTATCTTCTTGAGGATTTTTAAGATGGTTTTATTAGAAGCCTCAGCTTGGTCATTACCCTGGGGGTATTAGTGGGTGGAAAAGAGATGTTGGATATTGAATTTTTGGCATAGCTCTCGAACATCTTGATTCTTGAAAGGTGTCTCATTATCTGAGATAAGGGCTTGTGGAACACCGTAGCAGCAAATGAGGTAGTTCAGGGTGAACTTGGAAATCTACTTCCCTATGATGTAGGTCATAGGAATGGCTTCTACCCACTTAGTGAAGTACTCTATGGTAGTGATAATGAACTTTTTTCCATTGGATGAAGTGGGGGTAATTTTTCTGATGAGATCGAGCCCCCATTGTGAAAAGGTCCAAGGTGTTATAATCAGTTGGAGCTCTTGAGCTAGTGCATGGATGAGGTCCCCATGCTTTTGACATTGTAAACATTTTCAGACATAATCATGAGCTTCCTTCTCCATTGTAGGCTAGTAGTACCCAGTCCTCAACGGTTTCTTGGCCAAGGTCATACCACTAGAATGTGAACCACAAATACCATGATGTACCTCAGTTAAAGAAGTCAAAGCTTCCTCCAGGTTAAGGCATCGCAAAAGGGTTCCTTCGATACTTCTACGGTACAGGGTGTCACCTAAGATAACAAAATGGGATGAATTCTTAATAAAGGTTCTTTTAAGGTTTGGGGTGATGTTAGTAGGGAGGGCTCCTATTTTTAGGTAGGTGTATATGTCATGGTACAAAGGATCACTGGGACCAATGATTTCACACATGAACTCAGAATCTAGTACCTCGAAAGCTAGTACGAGAAGCTACTCTATCAGGAATTCATGTTTATGGATGTTGCATGAGATATCTAGTAATGATCCAATTGTTTCCATAGTGTCAACTTCTCTATTTTTTTCCCTTGGTATTTGCTCAAATACGATGTTGATAAAGAATTCCTTGAGACTCTCCACCAGTTTCTTATATGGGGTAAGCTTGTAATCCTTTGTTTGGTATTCATCATTGACCTGGTTGATAATCAACTGAGAGTCTCCATAAACTTTAAGGGCCATGATTTTCCACTGCACTACAATTCAGAGTCCTTTGACTAGAGCCTCGTACTCGAAAATATTGTTGGTGCAAGGAAAAGACAACTTATATGACTTTAGTATGCAATCTCCTTGTGGTGTGATGAAGAATACTCCTTCTCTTGATCCATGTTGTGTGTAGGATCCATCAAAATATAATTCCCAGTGATTTGTTCCATTAAGGTTCAAAATGGACTCATTTGGAAATTTGGATATTAATGGGTTCTCTGCATATATAGGTTCCTCTGCTAGTTGATCTACAATTACCTGTCCTTTGATGGCCTTCCATTCTACATATTCAATGTCATGTTTTATTAGGATTGTGACCTACTTACCCATTTTCCCTATGAGAGTTTCTTTAGAAAGTAGATAATAGAGGGGGTCAATCTTGGCAATGAAATTATCTGATGAGCCAACATGTAGTGCCTGAATTTTTGTATAGCAAACACTACTATGAAGCAAGCCTTCTCACCAAATGTGTAATTCAATTCATGTCCCACCATGGTTCTACTGATATAGTAAATGGCCCTTTCCTTCTCTATTTCATCATGCTGAGCTAGGAGAGCGCCAAGGGTTGTTGTTGTTGTTGATATGTATAGTATCAATGGTTTGTTCTGGATTGGTGGCATGAGGACTAGTGGCATCAACAAGTATTCTTTGATTTTGTTGAATGCCTAATCACATTTCTCATCCCACTTGTATATTACCCCCTTGTGGAGTAGATGAGAATATGGGATAGCCTTATCTGCTAACTATGCTATGAATCAACGAATAGATTGGAGCCTTCCCTGCAAGCCCCTTAACTGCTTCAATGTCTATGGCACTTCCATTTCAATAATTTCTTTGAATTTTGTACGATCTATCTCAATCCCCCTCATTGATACAATATACCCTAGGAGCTTTCCTGATTGCACACCGAAGACACACTTCTTAGGATTGAGTCTAACCTTTTATTCTTTGAGTTTGTCAAAGATGAAGCCTAGTGTTGCTATGTGGTCTCAACATTTTTTTGATTTGGCTAGTATGTCATCCACATAGTCTTCTATAGATTTGTGAATCATGTGATGAAAAATCAAATTCATAGCCCTTTTGTACATAGCTCTAGCATTCTTTAACCCAAATGGCATCATGTTCCAACAGTAATTCCCCCATGGATAGGTGAAATGTGTCTTATGTTGATATTCTTTGGCTATCATAATCTGATTGTACCCTAAAACCCGTCCATCAATGATAGCATTTCATGTCTTGCTATCATATCCATAATCGTGTCTATGTTTGGGAGAGGGAAATCATCCTTAGGGCATGCTTTGTTTAGGTCCCTAAAGTCAATGCAGATACGGATGCCCCCAGTGGGTTTAGAAATAGGTACAATATTTGAAACCTTCTTTGGATAATCAATTCGTTGTATGAAGCCAACATCAAGGAGTTTCTGCAATTCAAGTTTGACCAGTAATGTGATCTGTGGATGCACCTTTCTCAACTTCTATCTTACTATTTTCACCTCTGGATAGATGGCTAGATGATGAACCACCACCTCAAGATCAATACCGGGCATGTCAGCATAGGTCCATGCAAAATTCACTTTCCTGTCTCTCAGAAATGCAGCCAGAAGTTCTTGTTCTTCAGTCAAAAGTGACTCCACATAGAAAGTGATGTGTGGTGTTTCTTCAGTTCCTAGATTGACTAGGTTGCATTTTTCTGCTAGTATTATTTATTTTTCTTGATGAATAGCACTAAGGGGAAGATTGAATCCCTCATCCTTTGGTTCCTTAGAGAGGTTTTCACCATCGGATACGTCCTTTTTTTTACTATTTTTGGGTCAGAAAGTGCCACAGTGTGGTTTTCACTTAGAGACCTAGATGTTACTCTTAGATTTTCTATTTTGTGACTAAGAGATTCAATTGTTTCCCCATAGCATGCATGTGTGTCCAAATCAATATCAAACCCTACTTTATGATCCCCATATGGTAGAGTATCTTGTAGTCCCATGAATTCTGAGAGAGCCTCATCATTTTTTAATGTTTCCAAGATGAGTGGTCCTCGTTGGTCACAGTTTATCATTTGGGCGTAGACAAGTTTTAATTTAGTGGTTTGGTTACCTAGATTGAAAGACATGGTAGTGATCATAAAAAGGGAGGAATCCTCATATAACATGAGTAGGTCAATAATTGGATCCTCATCACACACATCAATTATATCGAAGGTATAGTTATATAGGGGTAGACCTGTGGTACTGGTAACTGAGGAGGAGCTTTGACTTTTTTAACAGGAGTACCATTGCCAAGAATGGTTATCTTCATAGGGGTACATCCAAGGCCAAGATTTTTCATGTGCTTCTCAGGAATAATGGGTTCTAACAGGCTGTTATCATTTTTCCTGAGCTTTTCATTTTTGTTATAGCCCCATACACACATTAACTATAGTCCTTTGTTATCATCATCCATGGGAAGATCAGGTACGAGCCTCTCATCTTGATACAACAAGCTTGATACACCTTTCTTGTCAATGACCTCTTTGCTTAGGTATCCCTAATTTCTGACTGTGGTGGGTTCTACTTTGAAGGTTTGGGATGTTGTGTCAATTGGTTGTGGTTTCCCATGAGATCTAGGAGATTTAGGTAACTCCCCTATCACAAAGGCACTCTTTTTCATTTTGTAGTCTCCACAAACATTATCTTGGATAATAACCTTAATATTAGGGATGTCCAGAATGGAGGGTGTCTTTGTCTCAGAAGTGGAGGCTAGGGTGGATGGGTCTATATAAGGAGATGTGGACCCCTCATCATTCTTTGGGACTTCAGGGATCTTGTAGTACTTGGCCTCCAAATTTTTGCAATAGTATAATGGTTTAGGATCACCATGGACTGTGACTTCTTGGTTTTGATAAGGGAATTTGACACATTGATGGAATGTGGATGTGACAGTTTGCATCCCATGGATCCATGGGCACCCTAGGAGGATATTATATGGGAGTTCAAGATCAAGGACTTGGCATGTAGTCTCCATGATTATTGTCCCTACTTGAATAGGGAGTTGAATTGTGCCTTGAGACACCCATTCTTAATCATCATAGGCCCTGATAGTGAAACCTTTTTCCTTTCTCAATGACATCTTTAGAGAATCCCAAATTCTTTACCAACTTCCAAGTACAAATGTTTAGACCTGCACCTCCATCCACCAAGACTCGTTTGAATTTATTGTTATAGACTAAGACTTCAAGATGGAGTGTGCAGTTATGAGATGGTTGAGTTGGAAGATCCTACTCTGAAAAAGTGAGATGTGATGTAGTGATATGTCCTACAATAGCTTGGAACTGGTCAGCATCAAGATCTATGGGAACAAAAGATGTGACCAATGATTTTTCTAGGATGTCCCTATGTGTGGGCGATATCTTTAGTAACTCCATGATGGAGATCTAGGCGGGGGTTCTTTTCAGTTGATCTAGGACATTATAACCATTAGGGATGACTTTGGATTGGCAGTGGGTACCTTGGGTGGTTGTGATGATCCCAAAATGGTAATTCTATCGCCTCATGTGGTTACTCTACACTCGGCTCTGGATCCCTTGATGTTGAAAATTGTAACCCATTCATCCAAGGATGCAACAACATGGTCATAAATATGGTTCACATTATTGTAGCTCTTTCCTTTTCCATTGTTGTTTCCTTTATTATGATCTAGCATTGGATTCATGTATATTTTGAGGTCTTGATTGCTAGTTGGTTGTTCAATGGTTATGGTCTTATTTTCAATGAGATATTGGATCAATTTTTTAAGTCACATACAGCTTGCTGTCGTGTGTCCCTTTATCTTGTGAAAGTCACAAAGGTGCTTCTTGTTATACCATGGTGGTTTAACTTGAGGATCTTGATAATTTTCATAGACTGCTATTTTGATGAGATTTTCTTGTACTAGCTATTGCATGATAGATTCAATTGGTTCCCTAAGTGGTGTGTATTTTTTGTTTAGGGGGATGCTTGTTCCTTGGGGGTGGTCCCCCCTTGATCATTTAGATTGTTGACATTTTGATTGGCGGGTTGTTGTGATGAAGGGCTGATTTGTGAGTTTTTTTGGGTATTGACTTGGGTTTGTTGATACGTTTGTGTTTGTGTATTCTACCTTGGGGCACTGATAATAACTTTGGTGTCGACAACACCATCGTTAGTGACATTCTTGTTCTTTTCCCATGTGTGAGGTTCTGCATTGTAACTAGTTGATGGTCAATTGTCTTGATATGTGGGTGTGCCCCCTTGTGCTATAAGGGCTCTTTAGATATTGAGCACCTTGGGGATCAACTGGTCATATGTCGTTATGCATTGCATTTTTCAAATGAAAGGACAAGGTTCCTTCAAGATTGGAGATGATAGTCTTGATTTGTTGTTCTTCTGGCATATCCCACTTGCTCCTGTTGGCCTTGGATCACCATCGTTGCAAGAAGGATGCAAATTTTTCTCCCTTGGCTTGTTTTAGGTCGGATAATTCTTCCAAGCTCACGTCCATGCCTATGTTAAATGAGTAATTTTGTATTAATAGGTCCACAATTTCTTGAAACTTTTTAATTCTAGGGGAAGGTAGGAGAACCATTTCATTGCTAGACCATCCAAACTTCAAGGGAAGATCCGCATTAGATAAGAATCATTGTATGCAACTTCCATACAGTGTACATGGAATTCCCTGATATGATCTTCAAGATTTACAGTCCCATGGTACTTGTCAATTTTAGGTATCTTGAATCCTTGTGGGAATGGAACCATCGCAATGCTTCTATCAAATGGATAGGGACACACATTCCCTTCTAATTGTTGTCTTTCCTAATTATATGTCTAGCACTTGTTGTGAGAGCAGTTTAATTTGTGTGGACAAATCATTTTGTGGATCGGGTGGTGGGATGAATGTGTTTTGGGGTGGTATTGTTGCTTGAGTGACTAGTGGGGTGGTTTGTGTGTTTGTGGGAGGCTACTGTAAGTTTTTTTGTGCCAACAACGCTTGTTGGTATGCCTGTAGTTGTTGATGTGCCAACAACGCTTGTTATTGGTCTTACTTTTGTTGTGCCAACAATGCTTTTTGTTGAGCTTATTGTTGTTGTGCCAACAACACTTATTGTTGGGCTTGTAGCTGAGTTGCTTGTTGTTATGCTTGGTATTGTTGCAAAGCTGGTTGATAAGCCTATTGTTGTAACAAGGCTTCTGCTTGGATTTGTTGCACTTGGTATTGAGCTTGTTCCTATGCTTGAGCTTGTTGAGTAGCTTGTACAACTTGTGTAGCTTGTTGTTGCAATAAATCTTGGGTTTGTGCTTAGGCAGCCTGTTGTGCTTGTTTTGACTATGCTTGTTATGTGGCTTGTTGTGCAGCTTGTGCAGCTTGTTGAGCTTAGAATTGTTGAAGCACCTTTTGATAGGCTTATTGGGATGCTTGCAGTGTGATGTTGTATTGATTTTTCATGTTTGGATTTGGTGGTGAGGTGGAGGATTCAAAATGGTGTTGGATGGTGTGATAAGATTTTGTTGAGGTGCTTGTGGAGGTGCTTGTTGAGTGATGATAAGGGGTTGTGTGGTAGATGGTGTGGTTGATATGCTAGGTCCTTGGGAGACCATATTTTGGGGTGTTATAGATGGTGTAGTGATTGATTGGGTTGCTTGGATAGATGCCACCTAGTGTTGTGATATCGGTGGCATGATTGGAGGATTTAGTATATTGACTTGATTCACGATTAGAGGATTGTTTTAACTTGATTGATTTTATATTGGTATGTTGGATAAAGAGGGTTTTCCTAAACCTTGGATTGGTGTAGATGTTGATGTTAGAGGGGGAAATGGTGGGAAAATTGGTGGTTTGTTTCCTTGCAAAAGTGATGATGATGCATCAAAAGCTCCCCCTTGTCCTCATAGACCCACTGGTCCTTGTAATACCATGGGGAGAGAGGCTTGTTTATCAAGAGAATAAGTCGGTGACATAGTGAAGGTGGATGAATTGTTGGTTTCATGGAAAATGAGTGGGACATATAGATGCTTTGGGTCTTGAGGGATGATATTTGGTAGACCCAAGATGGTGTTTGCATCCAATTTTTGGTTATTTACAAGGGGTTGTGTTTGAAGAGCTTGGAGCAATGAATTCCCCTTGGTAATCATGGGTTGACTTGGAGCATGAGATGATGAGGGTTGTATAATCGCTGGGATGATGTTTTGGAAGGAAGGTGTGAATGATACTGGTGGCATATTCCCAAAAGTTTGTCCCACAATAGTGCTCACATCATAATCAAAAGGGATTTTAGCCCCTTCCTTTGCTAATTCTAACATGTATTGTGAAGGATTGAGTCTCATCATTGTGTTGACAATCTTGTGGTTTTCAGGATTTTGGAATAGCTCCATGATTTCGTCTTGGGTCATTCCTTGGAAATTGTTGGTGACATCTTCCACCTGGAAAACTCCCTCTTGAAGATCTTGTGGTAGTTGAGGGGGGTTAAATGGATGATTCGTAGATTCCATGGGATTGTATTCTGATGTTGTTTGGATTACATCACTTGAAGTAGATGTTTCTTTGTTTAGTTCCATGTTCTCCTTGTGTTGAGATCTAGTTTGGACCATAAAATAAGGATCAACTTTCAGGAATATGGGAGGTAAACCTCTAACTCCTTAGGTTGCTCTAAACTTTAACTGCAAAAAAGAAAATCTAGCATGTTAAGGATCAATTGATCAAAGATGAATGATGTGGATGTTTGGACTTTTAAGACCCTTGGAGGAATACTAGACTTCAAGATTTCTCGGATTTTTTTATTTGGATTTGGTTTGATTTTATTTGGATAATGGATTTATAAACCCCAAGATATTGGATGATATCATGGAATAAACTTTTCCACAAGGATGATAATTTAACTAAGTGAATGAGGAAGGATTCATCCACACACACTTAGCCAAACAAGGTGATTTTGATTTTTCTTTGAAGGATTTACCAAAAGTCTGGTATGAATGAATTTTTCCAAGGTTCTAAAAGTTGTTTGTGAGATGGGATTTGATTGATGATGTGACAAGTGAAGGTGTTGATTTTGATCCTAGATGAACCTAGAGAGACTTTTGTTTATAAGACCTAGGTATTGAACAACATGCTATAATTCTAAAAATTTCAACCCTATAATGTGAGATACTCAAAACGTTGGAAGAGACCTAGCTTTTGACAATAATAGAATGAGTACAAGTTTGAGTTTTCCTTTGAAGCATATTTGTAAAAGTTATAGAGCAACCTATCTCTGACTTCATAAAGTGTTGAAAGATTTTTCTTGAGAGCTCTTGGACTAAGACGCTTATGACAATTGATAGACTTTGGTTTTGGGATTTTGATTTTGTAGGAAATCATTTGAACAAATACATGTGTGGGGTCCAATTGTCTTTTATCTTTGCTTAATGGATTCTTTTTACCACATCCACACTTTCTTGCTTAGCTTTTCACACTAAATGTCTATATCTCAACTCCTTTTCATTCCACAAGGTACATTATGTGAATTCAAGGAATCAAAGGCATAGTTTTCCTATGTTGACTTTGGAGAGAAAAAATTGAGATATGGGCTCAAATATTTAGAAGCCTCTAAGGATAGAATCCCTAGGGACAAGCAGTAATATGTGGACTCTTTCAAAGATATTTGTTCTTCCAACTTGTGTTTGAAGTTTTGATGACTTGTTGAATGTTTGTTTCAAAGTTTTAAATCCAAGAAAATTATTTAACTAACTCACAAATTGCACAACCCTAGGATAGAAAGGACAAGATTTGTTGAGTCCCCACTTAGATTTCTCTAAACACTCAGACAAAGCGAACAGCTAGGGATTTGGTGACACTGGCTCCCCTCCACGGTACACACTTCTTGGGAGGTCACTAAATCTCAAAATCCTTAAAATCCAGAGATTAAAAGGATTTATTTTGTTTCTACTTTGAATAGTGTAAATCTAGGGCAGCTTCAAAACGATCATTCTTGCACCAACAAATAGTTAAGGATTTTGGCTTCTATACAAATTGGTTCTTAGTCAAGGTAATCGGGGACATGGCACCTTGTGAGCATTCAACAAGACACTAAAGTCTTTAATCAATCCTACTAGGGGCTCTTATAATTTTTACAGTAGTACCCCATTCTAAAAGACACTATACGACTAAGGCCTACATACCATGAGGACTTGACAGTTTAGTCTTATCCATTTATATACTGGCCTGAGTGTAAAAACGGTTGGATTCACCTTCAAATTGGTCTTAGGTAGGCCCCTCTAAAGGTAACAAAAGTGAGGGTACACTTGTAGTTTGACCGCCCAATTCATGTAAAGCACAAGGAGGGAACACATACAATGTCTCTTTCTCACACTAGCATGATTTTTTTAATTTTAAACCCAAACTTGAAATGTGTAGGAAACTTTTTAGGCAACCAATGTCACTGGAATGCTTTTGATTCTCAAGATCGTTGTGAAGCGCAAGAGAAGTTCATATGCATTCGAATGACACAAGTTGCAAAAAAGATTACAATACAAAGAAAATACAAGTTCGTTTTAAATCCTCAAAGCAATGATGTGTTCTTTTTAGAGCCCCAAAACCAAGTATGAAGTTGTTTGTTCAATTTTAACCCAAAATCCAAATTCTAGTGAGTTTCTAAGGTTCACTTTTAACCAACTTTGACAAAGCTTGAGGTTTTTTAAAATTTTATGCCCAAAATAAATCTAGTTGGTCCTAGAACAGGAAATAAAAGATAGAAATAGAAGACCTAATCTATTACAAAGAGTATTAAAAAATTATTTTAGGCTTCCAACTCCATTTACCTCCCTTTCCTGCAAAGGCAACACTCTACAGCAAAAGTGATGCTCTGCAACTGGAAAATGTGGTGCTTTAGGAAAATGTGGCACTCTGGTGAATGCAAAGGCGGCACTCTACAAAAGGTAGAGAGCACGAATGCAGCATGATTTCAAAAGCGATGCTCTACAAAATAGCATTAAGATAGAAGATAGAGAAGGAAAAGGTAGAGCTGAATCATATGTGATGCAACAGAGGTGTGCAAGTATGGTGTGATGGGGCAAAGGCGACATTATAGAACAAAAGTGATGCTTTGTGGGCTCGCAAATGAACAAAGCCGGCATCATGCTCCTGTGTCTGCAAAAAATGGCAAGATTAAGCAAAAATCAACAAGTTAAGATGGTCAAGCCCTCCTAACGCCAAAATGTGAACACAAAACCTACACAAACTTACATAAGATCAACAAAAAATTGCTAAACATGTTAGAAAGCTCAATCTAGTGTTCCCTATGAAATTCTTGGAAGAACAAATATGAAAACATGAAGCTAAAGCATAAAATAAAACAAGAACAACTTGCATGTAATTAGCTAAGTTAACCAAACCTCAATCCCATAGGGGGATTGGTGCTCCTTTGAAGTGGAAATAAGCCCTTTCCCAATCCCAATTGATAATCTTGATGTTGAAGATGATTCCAAGTAGGAAATGATGCTAAATGGTGATAACTTAACTAAAATTGATGAAAAAGATGGATTGCTATGAACTTAAATGCCTATAGTGATAATGCTTGAAGTTGTGGATCCATATTATGAAAAGGATGAAGAATGAGAGGATTTGATGAATGTGGGATAAAATGGGAGCCAATGGGAATGTGCCAAGTGTCACAATCTTATTGGAGGAAGATGGAGCACATTTTGGGAAATGTGCGAGTGGAAGAGGATGGAAGAGAAATAAATGAAATTGGTTGAAGATTTGAAAGGTTGTAAGAGGAATTTAATGAAATTGGTTGAGATTTGAGAGGATGTAAGAGAATTTATTGCAAATGTAAGAGGATGTAATAGGTTTTTGAAAACCTTTGGAGGGAAATTGAATGAGAGGTGGTTGAGAGTATTATTCTTTGGAATATGCCTTTGTGAGGGAAAATAGAGGAATTAAATAATTAATAGAAATTATTTTCATGTGCAACCTAGTTAGTTGACCATGGGTTGATTCAACTCTTGAGGAGTTAAAATTTGGAGGAATTATTAATGATGATTAGAAAGGTGATTTAGGATTAATTATTTTAGAATTAATTAATTGGAGTGAATTAAGAGATTGTGACATTTGATCTTATTGATTTTAATCAAATGAGAAGATTTAAGGGGATTTAATTAAATTATTTGATTTAATTAAATATGATGAAAATTAGTTAGAAAAAGGGTGAATTAATCAATAAATTTAATTATTTGATTAATAGTTGAATTTCTTGAATTTAACTAAATAATGTTGATTATTTAATTAATTGGTTAATTTGAAGGGATTTAGGAAGAAATGGTGCTAGTTAATTAGAATTAGATGCATAGTATTAAACAGGACTTTTTTGGTGTCTACATTGATACATAATGATATAATCATGTGAGGAAAATAGTCATGCCAAGTCTAAGAGTCAATTTGAAGTTTTGAAGCATGCATTATTTAAAATCCTAATGACCTCTCCTATGCCAACTTCAAGAAATAGTTATTTGCAAGAAATTCTACATGACCTATCATCATGCAAGGATATTCATGAGCTAATGTGATGAAGAGAAAAACAACACTCATCCCAATTCCACAACACTCAGGTTACAAAAGACTCCCAAAATGTTAAATTCTATTAGTGATTACACAACAATATACCAAAATTTGAAAATAAATCAACTAAATTTATTCATACTTTATGAAACAACATTACAATTAATTGGACAGCTCCATTTCCCTTCAACTCTTCAACTTCGCCTCATGTTGCTTAGTCTGACTTCCATCTTCTGAATATTCCTTCAATGTAGTCCCAAATCTCGCAATCTTCCTGCAACATGGCTTGACTCAATTTGTTTCCACCATTATCTCTACCTTTTGTATCCATTTCTCATGGGAAAATTAATTCTTTCCTGCCCATGCAACTCCCTATATTTATCTACTTCTTATGCTTCAACTGTACGGTCTTATTAACCTCTCTTTGTTTTTATTTCAAGCTTAAACTTCCAACATTCTAACACCCGATTTCTTACATTTTAGTCTTCACTTGAGTCAACCCCATTCAAAGAAAAACTAAGATGTGTTCCTCTATGCAGCCTACCTCATTCCAACCAACTATTTAATTCCTTGGTTTTGTGCCCTCACCTGCTAACTGAACCTCCTTGCTACCACTGCATATATGCCACCCTCTTTTATCTATCATTGGCCTTTTAAATAGTCCTTCATTGTATTGTTAATTTCTCAAAAAAAATCTTCCAACATATGTGGCCTTCCTCTTCCCAACTTCATTAGTATCTCTCTAATCATTCTTCAACACTCCCATATAAGACTTCTGTGTTGACATCTCACATTCATTTCCTTTTCCTATGTGATCTTTCTTCCATCTACTCACTATTTTACAAAATACCTTCTCGGATTTATGTGTTCTACATTCATACGCATCTCCTTTAATATGTCCTATATGCATTAACATCCCTTCAACTACTTACACGAAAAAAGCATTATGTGTGCTCTTCCTTCCCTTCGTGGCCTTTATCTCCTCATATGATTCTTCATTTGTTTGTCAAGTTTCCATGCTTTTTTCTTCCTTGGCTATGCAGAGTTAATCCCCCTCTCTATCACGCCCCTCTACACAACCCATCCTCCTCTACTTTCTTGTTGCCATCATTCTTTTAATGTTTTACCATTTCCCAATTGTGTCGCCCCTTTAGTTTGTCGGTGGCTTTTTAAATCTTTTATTTTTCATTTCCCATAGGCGTGACCTTTCATTTATTTTCTTGGAAAATTCATATGGACTTTGTCTTGTGCCTTAAAAACAATCAACTACTAATCAAATCTACCACTCATGACTCTTTCTATGGCTAAGTATTATTTGAATACAAATAATGAATAAGATCATCAATAGCTCTTTTATGTCTCCTTTCGGAACCTGACTTTCATTATAACTCTGTACCATGGAATTGAAATCTCATGAAAATTGGCATAGAGTTGGATTTCAACATCTCAAAGTCTTCTGCCAAATTGTTCGACATCAAACCTCACAAAAATTTACATTTTAATGTTTCGTCAAATTATCAACAAAATTCGCAAAACAATTATATCTCCAAAACTAGGAAATATTTGATCGTGAAAGTTTTGGCAACAATTTTGAAATAAAGTCAACAATTTTTTCAAATAAGCTTCACCATGAAATCTTACCAAACTTCCAAAACAATAATTTTTTGGTTGACACAGGATTGCACGTTCACCCAGATACTCCATCATAATGACAAGTTGAGTGGCCTAAAAGTTAAATTTGGAGTCACTTACAACTAGTTTGGAAACTAACAAGAAGCCTACATGAATACAACTAAAGTTGAGTGCAGTTTGGAGCCATAAGCATGCATTTTGGGGTAGTTTTGAGCCCTAAAGAAAAAGGATTTTTGTCTTGTATGCCCAAAAACTTTAGAACTTCATGCAAATTGATTGAAGAATCAATTCCAATCAATGTTATTCTCATTATTCTCACTAAAACATCTCACAATTCCAAAAAAAATTGGATTTTTAAAACAAAGCAAGCACTCACTTTCCAACCGGCCTCTATAATCTGAACTAGTTGATTACCATCTTCCACTCCAATCCTTATTAAACCACGAGTCAAAATATCATTTGGATCCAAATATGGCTGCCACACATTCAATACCCCTGTAGCTTTCTCAATTACACCTTCTCCAAAGATGAGGCTTGCCATGGCATTCTGCAAAATAAAAATATATATTCAAACTTAACAGATTCTATTGTTATTTTTACACAATACATAGCGAGCTAATAAGACTTATGAAGACAATATATTCCTTATTAAAAGAAAATACAAAAATATAATGGAACCTTTGTTTCATATGAATCATCAAACTCATTTTTATGCTTATAAACCTAGCCACAAATCTAGCTTTCTTCACATGTCCATGCTTAATCTCCCTCACATGTATAGTTCCCTTTGGCCATTCCTTGCTCAAGGAAGAACTCAAATTTCCATTCATCCAACTTTTTCTCAAATCTTTCTGCAATAATAAATGTTATGTTGCTTGTATACAAATCATATTTAAAGAAGAGGAATCAGATTCAATCACACCTTCTTATGCCCATAAGTTTTATCAAAGTTGAGGGATATATGATCCTCATAGTTCACACAGAGTATTGTGTCTCCATTCTCATGTTGCAAGAGATAAAACATTGAAATCAAATTATTCATAACAGTATTGTAGGATGATTTTTTTCTAAACAATCCAATTATTTTTAAATAAAGCAAAGATCTTACTTATCAAAAAAGGTAAAGAACTATTCTACCCATAAGGGAGAAACATGTGTGATTAGTAAGAAAGTGGTATGATCTTATATTTATGCACAGCAGGAGGGTTGATGTAATTGACATAGTCTCCACTAGACATTTTGTGCAAATCAAGAGCTAATGTCATAACCATAAACCACAATGTAAATAACATGTTTAAAGTCCAAAATGATTTTTAAAAATCCATGGCTAAGAGAAATTTTGTATGTCTTAGCTTTACTCCCAAATATTTATAAAGTGTTGGTAGTTAAATTTTTGGGTTGATATCTAAATTCCTAGAATTTATGTGATCACACTTATCATTTCCTAACTAATCTAAGGTTCAGTCATTAAATAGAATTGATATACTATTTTTAGAATATAGTGTCGTACTTAGGTTGAATAAGATCAATCTTAGATTAAATTATGAGACTAAAGAGATAGTGAATATATCAAATTAAGAGTGAATGAGGGGTTGTAATAGGTGAATGAGTGGGATGAAATCAAGTGTGGAATTTGATGATCATATCTGGTCATTCAAATATTTTTCATGTTTTAAGAAAAATAGAAATTTTATGTAAATATTTTTATCCTATATCTTTAAAGTTTAAGTCTTAAAAATATTTTATAAATCTTTTACTATTCTAATATGTATATTAATTTATTAAAAGCATAACAGTATGATTGATGAATTATCTACCTTCAACTTCATTTATAAGGAAGCAAACAATTGATAGATACAGTTTTTGTTGTGGTCTTTCTTTATCTAACCATTAGAAAATCCTAACCTTCAATGTTGAGATATGGTGTTGTACACCATTGCATAAAATGATTTATTATAATTTTGTAATTAAATAATTATTTAGTTGTGATGCACCTTGGTGGTGTGGATAATCATACTAGGTAATTTTTTGGGGTCCACTTATGTTGTATTGTAAAATTTGTATTATTATTTAATATGTGGGAGAGATGTGATAATAATTTAATATTGGGGAAATATTAAATAATGTGATGTCTTAGTACCCAATATTAAATAAAGGGTTAATGGTTTTATATTCAGATGGTTTTGTAGTACATGGTTTCACCTTACCACTAGTTATATTTTGTGTGAACTTGTGTCTATAAAAGCAAACACATGTGTAGTGGTTTAGGTTGGTTGAGTGGGTTGGTTGTCATTATTGATTCTTCTTGTGGAGTGCATTTGTGAAGCATGGCATGGGATGTGTGGATTCATGTTTAGACACATGGGAATGCATTGGAGGGCTTGATGCTTAAGAGGCATTCATTGTAACTCTTGTATTTGCTTATTGTTGAATAATATGATGAAGTATGGATGCTTTTGGAGGCTAGGTTTTTCCCTCTTGAGGGTTTTTCCAGGGTATATCTTGTGTTATCTTGTGGCTTGTCTATTTGATCTATGCATTTAGAAAACTTGTATGCATGTTAATCTCTCAATGGTTATGTAGGAAATGGATTAAGATTCATGGGTTAAATGCAATATTTCCTAACAAGTGGTATCAGAGCTTTCATGGTTGAAGAATTTTTGTTATAACCCTCATTTGAGAGTTTTTGCAAAGTTGAAGCCATGGACATGCATGTAGGGTTTGAAGAATTACAAGATATGGAACACATGTTGCAGGTGTTTGTTTGTGGATTTGGGCTTTTGGGTTGTCAAGATTTGTTGGGTTTATTGCAGATCTGAAGTTTTCCAATTTTGGGTGAAAAGGGTTTCTAGGTTTGAGTTTGAATAAGGGTTTTGTACGGAAATTTTCATAGATGACCTTTTGAGACAAAATGGACCTCATGGTTGGATTCAGGTTGGCCAAGAGATGAATTTTGACATAAACTTTGACCTATTTTAGAAAAGTTGAAAAAAAGGAAAAAAAAATTAGTAAAAAGCCCAATTTGCCCTTGTGCAGAAAATAAAATATTAAAAAATATATTTCGGCCTTTAAAATTTTCATAGGAATTTTTTTGTTGTCAGGCTATATTTTTTGAGAATATTAAAATTCCTGCAAAATCAGAAAAATATGGGTTAGAAATTTTTTAAAAGAAAAAAATTAAAATTAGAATAATATATAGGGTGGGGGAGGGATCTGCAGACTTACCCCCCCCCCCATCAGTACCCTACTATCAACCACAGCCAATGGTAGTCTATACTGCTAGTCGGCAATACCTGTCTCTAGCAGTATAGCTCGTCGAGTTGTCGATGGCTAGAGGGCTTACCCATACCGCTCGGTAGTAATATAACCACTGCTTAAAGTTTTTGAAACAAAAATTTAATATTTATTAAATTCTACCATTTAAAATAATAACTGCCTAGATTTCAAATTTTGTATGAGCCCTATTTAATATTGCGTCAGGTTCGTACATAGAGGGGAGGACATTTTTTTATTTTTGGAAAATTAAATGAAATTTAAATGTTGTTTGAAGTCTATTGCCCGAGTGCCACCCGGGTGCCACTACTGTCGGTGGAGCCACCAAGTTGCCACCCAACAGCCACCAAGGGTCCATTTTACAACAACTCTTTTCAAATTTGCATAAATTTTTCCTAGTATGTCAGATTTTTTGCTTCTTATAGTCATTGGAAAGCTAGTTCTGAGCACTACATAGTGGTATATGTGTGGTTTCTTGATTTTTTAATTTTGATATGTTTTTGGAGCCTAGAAGTCATATGTTCTTATTTGCACACTATTTGTCATAACTTTTGCATACAGAATCAGATTTTTGATTTCGAAGAGGTGTTGGCGAGAGTTTGCAGTGTACTACATAGTGGTTCAGATTATTTATTAGTTTGAGGAATAGGTTGAGCTTTGCACTTGTTTGATCACTTGTAGGAGCCTGAGGGGTATGTGCAAGATCGTGATGGGCCAAAAAGTGGCAATGGGGAAAAATTACGTTTTTCATCGACCCAAAAATGCGAAAATGTCGAGTTGAATTTTTTGTGGCTTGGGTGTCAGTACACACCTCCAAAGAAATTCCCAAACCAAGATCTCCAAATTGAATATATGATCCAAATCGGATATCTGATTTGAAGAAAACATATATATACAAAATTTGGGTCTGTTAAAATCATTTCACATTCACAAATAGGCCGCAGTGCACAGTGAGGAGGTTCTCCGCATATTAGATATCTGATTTATCTGATATCTATTTTGAAAAGGTTATATTTTATATTTTTCTTTGCTTTGATCGAATTTTGAATTAGATTTGTATAATTTTAGTTAGTTTTTTATGGATTTTTTTTCAAAATAGGGTTTTTGATTGAATTTTTATGAAAATTTTGAGTTTAGAATGGATTTTGATTAAAAATGATTTTTTTTATGGATTTTGAATAAAAATGAATGTTTTTTATGGATTTTGATTTTAAAATAGTGTTTTTTATGTATTTGTATTAAAAATTAGAGAATTTTATAGATTTTTGTTCAAAAGTAGGGTTTTTTTTTGTTTTCTTTTTAAAACTAGGGTATTTTTACAATATTTTCATTTATACTATCTAATTTCAATTAGATTAATTATTTTTAACTTTAATCAAGCATTATGGCTGTTGAAAATGAAAATGCACAAATTCCAAATGATCCACCAGCTGAGAATGAAAATGCACAAATACCAAATGCTCCACCACCTCTGCAACCATCAATTGAAGAATTAATTGGTGAAAAATTGCAGCAATTAAAGGGCATTTATGAAGTTTATAAGAGAATCCCTCGATTATTCAAGATGTCAAACACATTGAAGGATATAATTAAAAATATAGAAACCCTCTCCACCCAACATAATGCCTTTCATTCATGGTGAGAAGACATGAGGGAATATTATGCATGTGGATTGTCTTATGATGATGTGAAAGATCTTGGAATAACCAAAGCCCAAATAGCCTCTTTATTTGTTAACCCCCGCACTGGTTTTCCAGTTAATGTTAATAAACCAAAACTTTCTATAAAATGGTGCATGCATAGGGACATTGTAGATGAATTTTGGGATCATTGGTGTATGGTTTTTGATAAACCACTAAACAACAATTGTGATATACCATTTTACTTTATTAAAAAATTATATGATGAGTTTTTGTTAGGGCATCATGTCAATTACTTTGACACTAAACCCTTCTAGGGCGTTGGTGGAGGTATGCCCCAGGATAGACCAGGGGCAATTAGAGTAGTCTCACACCCATATGTTCCCCCTCCTCCCCTTCCTCCACCACCTCCAGTATATCATCCAAATATTATGCAGGATGCGGCCACACAAACTATCCAGGCTATTCACTCTTTGAGTGGCCTTTTGGTTTCGCATACTTCTACAGTAGCTCAGCCACATTCTGGTGATGTTGGTGATGGTTTGAGTTATATTGTGTCATCCTCGTTAGGTCCACATATTTGTGTGCCACATACTTGCTCCATGTGCTGCCAGATATGCTTGGGTCCTCTTGTATAGCCTGCCGAGCATCCCTTGGACACTTCTGATTATGACCTCCATAATGTGGACATTATATATTAGACTCAGGGGAGTGGAGCGCACCCTATAGATTCCTCTCCTGCTAGAGAGGGGGACATTGGAATAGTGACACAGGTAAGATTTACGTTGTAAATTCATAACTTGCATTTGTTTTTAAATGAATATTAATAAGAGAGTATAATTTACTAATATTTATTTAGATGGTCTATTTAACAGTTGATGTTTGAGCAGGAGCTCACACAGGTGACTGATAGCACCCTTAGGGCCATTTCATTTGGCCTCGACATGCACACAGTATATATTTTTGCACTCACTCATTTACATTTTTTTTATTATATACTTGCTTGTCATTTGAATTGTCATAAATGAAATTATATAATAACTTGTATGTTTATCTTATTTTCCTCTTGTAGGAAATACCTAGTGCGAGCGAGGTGCAGCCTTGTCTCGATTATGGAAGTGCAATGTTAGATAAGGGGAAGGTAATTGAACTCAAATTTGATTGAATTAAAAAATTTAAGATCTTATATTGATTATACATACATCGACATAGATTGGTAGTTTCATATGTACTTATCATTTTTATGTACAGGCAGTTATGAGCTTTACGTGGTTGTTGACAAGTGTGAGCAAGGTCCAACCTTGTCTAGATTATGGAAGTGCAATGTTAGATAAGGGGAAGGTAATTGAACTCAAATTCAATTGAATTAATATTTTTAAGATCTTATATTGATTATACATACATCAATATAGATTGGTATTTTCACATGTACTTGTCATTTTTATGTACAGGGAGTTATGAGTTATACATCGTTGTTGACAAGTGACACAACACCTGAAGGAGTACGTATTGGAACACTTGAAGGAGTAGGTGTTGAAACACCTCAAGGAGGAGGTGTCGAAACACCTAAAGGAGATAAAGAAAAAGATCAACCTAAAGAGGTATGTGTTTATTTTATTTTTTGTTTGGTATTTATATGTTCCTATTACCGACAATTGTATGCTAACTTGGATCAATTTTATGTTTTTGTTCACATATATAGATTGACATTACAAAAGTTGGTTTGGTCAGTTCTTTGAGAGGGGCATATTCTAGGACTCCTAACCCTTTGAAGAGATGGATATTTTAGGTAATCAAGATTACAATTTTAGAGTTCAATTATAATTCAATGTATATTGATTTTGATGTTAATTATTTGATTTTAAATCATATAGTATAACTAATCTCAATTGTGGTTTGAATTTTTCTTGTGCAGCTACCTTTAGAGCCAATGAGTGTTGCAAAGAGGCTCCATTTTGATGATCCACCAGTAGTTTAGGATGAGATAGACATTTTGGCATGTAAATTTTGAATAGACATCAAGATGGCATATGCCACATTTTGTAAAACTTTGTTTGAGTTGGCTTTGATTCCATTTTTGTATATTGATACACTCAAGATTATTGGATAATTTGATATATAGAAGTTAAAGATAGTAGGTTTCCACAATCCATAACATAGATTTGTATTGCTTCTGGATTCGATTGTGTAAAGATTTTTTTGCATCAATCGAATCCAGAAGCAATACAAATCTATATAGAAGTTGACAATTGAAATTTAATTTCTTCCTCATGTGCATGATTAAACTCTTTGAAAATTTAATCAAGTGAGCAATGGTTAAATATCAATGTACAAGAGCATAAAAAAGAATGGTTGTATTATGTAGTTTATATTCATATTGCTGATCACATTGCATTGCACATCTTTCAAACTCAAAGCATTATTTCGCATTGCATAACTAACAACTAGATGCTGATAGATGAAAAAATTTCAATTACAATATAGTTTTTACAAAGTCAACCTAAGTAGTTATGTAATTACTTCACATTACATAACTAATAACTAGGAGCAACTGTCAATTGCATTTGCTTGTCATGGAATTTTATGAGACCACATTTCTTTAAGGCATTTTTTCAAATAATTAACTGTCTTGTCTATGCCACCACATTTTTCATACATGTGTACCAAAGCTTTTTATCAAATAGTTCACTGGCTTGTTGTTATGGCTAAAAGCCTAAAACAAGTGCTTTCAAACAAGTTGTGGATTAATGCAGAGTGGGGGTGAAAACATATGTGAAAACTACCCTTGACTCCTTTGGACCAAATTTGAGAACCGATAACATACCCTTGTCCTAGGCTAGTGAATTAGCCCTCTTTCACAAAGTGAGTTCCCTTTAAACACTTGATCTTCACAAGAACAGCCCAAAAAATCTTGAGTTGTGTCATAAACCAGCAAATTCTAAGATTATTCTACATGTACAGGTCCTTTAGCAGGATGTCCCATGAAACCATTTGTTTACCATGCAAATGCATAGGGTTTCTTAAAAGTCCCACTTGCACAACTCCCCTAACCATGGCACTGAATCATACACCTCTATTATGACCCCAATATGCTTAAACATTAAAGAGATTCCCCCACTCTCATTGATTTTAACAAACCCTAGGCTAATAGCTTCATTTTCATGCAATTTAAGCAACGATTTGCTTAGGACAGCAACTCCAAGACTCACAAATCATTTCCCCTTTCTTAAATGGACCTACACACATTCAAATCACATTGTACACATCCTCTCCATCAAGCCACATGCAAGGTACAGTAGGTGGAGGGCTTCAATAATTCATAATTTACTCAAAAATGCAAAATTTGGGTTCACTACTCGCCTTGAGAAAACTTGGCACAAAACTCACAAAAAATAAAAAGAAAGCACTCAAACCAACTTTAAAGGGGTCTTAGGCATGATTCCCCCAAAATGATCTTATTGATTCTTCACAAAATTATATTCATCAATCCCTAAAATGACTTCCTCAACATTTTTTTAGACTCTCCCCCACACAAAACAACTGACCAACTCCCAATAACTGAATTACAAACTAAGTTACCTATTCAGGTAAGGGGGTTCGATTCGCCAGTTCGGCTAAAAAAATTTTGGGGGTGGTTCAATTCGTTTTGGGTTCGTTAGTAAAAAAACATGTAAATATATATATATATATATATATATATATATATATATATATATATATATATATGTAGCATAGAAGCATGAAATAGGATTAGAATATCACATAACATCATATAAACCATAGCAGCATTAATCATTTGGGGAAAAATTTGGCAAACCAAAAGTTCAGGATTTTTTGAAAAAATTAGAAAAAAATTGGGAAAAAATCATATTTACTTGAAAAAATGCAAAAAATTGAAGAAAACAGTTAGAAACTACTTTTTTTAAAAATTTAATGGCATTTCCATAGCATACAGACATTAAGAGCCAAATAAAATACAGAGTTCAATCCATGAATTATAGAAAATAGATTTTTGTTGGTTATATTCATATCGCTGTTTACATTGCACAAAACATACTACAACTGCATAAATATCAGATGGTGACAGTTGTCAAAATGTATATTACAATATAGTTTGTGACTTTGTACAAATTCAACCTATAAACTAAGTACAAAGTTCCAAAAAAATCAATTGTAGCAAATGACGTGCTAGAGGGCAGAACCTCCCGATGATGAAGCTCCTTGTCTATGCTACCACATTTTTCATACATGTCTACCAAAGAATTTTATCAAACAGTTCACTACCTTGCCGCTATGGCTAAAAGCCTAAAACAGGTGCTTTGGAACAAGCTATGGATGCTTGGAAAAATTCTATCCAAGAATAATAGTAAGCAACAAGCTATGCTCTCATGATTTTTTTTTGCACGAAAATCAGCGTGATGTTATTTGCATTTTTTTGTAGGTTTTAAACATTTTTTTTGGCGATTTTGCAATTTTAAATGGGAAGAAATCATTGACCAAAAGATCAACGATTTTTTCAAAAAATTGGGGAAAAAATCGTCCAACCTGCATATTTTTAAAAATTGTGATTAATCAAGTTTTTTGCAAATTTATGCTTCTATGATATAAACAACAAAACCACAATAAACTTGAATGTCATTTAAAACATGCATGATAAATATTCATCGTTGAAACTTGAATTGTGGTTGCTTGATATACAGAGTCTATGCCAAGGTTCAATTTGTATGATTTTGAAAAAAGAAGCCAATTGAGTAGAGTTATCAACATTCTTTAAAAATCATAAGAATTTATTTAGTACACTAGCCATTTTGATGTCTTCTTGCAATCTCAAACGCTAAATCTATGAAGAAGTTAACTCTGCTGCCCACTAGTTTCCATTAAAAAGAAAGCAACAAGCTATGGTCTCATGGCTTTTTTTCACACGAAAATCAATGTTGGAGTTCAGTTGGAGGGTGAAAAACTACTTGTAACTACATAAATAAATCTTGTTCTACAACTCGTATGACCTAACCGACTCTTACATCACGTCTGGATGGTTACATTTAGGTTAGGTATGGTCCCCTTTCGCACCCAAATCGGTCGAAGTAGTTCGAGCTACGTTCAATCAGCGAAATCCCTTAAGAGTCCAAAGTACAAAAGGGCAGCAACCTTTGATGGATTGTTTCTCAGAAAATGTGATTCCTAAAAAATTTTTATTTGAGGCTATGGGATCGTGTTGGGCCCCTCTACAATAACCTCTCTTGGTTTTTTCTATCTCGGACGCATTTTCCCATGGTGGAAAGTTTTCAGCTAAGGGAAAAGTTGTTAGATGCAAGCAGTGTAAAGTTGCAAAGTGGTGCAACTTTTATACAGCAACTCATACGACCAAACGGACTATTCTAACATGTCTAGATGGGTATGTTTACGCTAGGTATGGTCCTCTTTTCACCCAATACGTTGAATCACTCTGAGCCACATTGGACCAACGATTTCCCTTAAGAGTCCAAAGTGCTAAAAGGCAGCAATCTTTGAAGGGCTATTTCTCAAAAATCATGATGTTTACAGACTCTCCGTTTGAGGCTATGGGATCATGTTTGGCCCATCTACAATAACCTCTCTCAGTTTTTTCTATCTCAGAGGCGTTTTCTCGTGGTGGCAAGTTTTCAGCTGAGGGAAAAGTTGTCAGATGCAGGCAGTGTAAAGTTGCAAAGTTGTACAACTTTCATTTAGCAACTTGTACAACCAAACGAACTATTCCAACATGTTTGTATGGGTACGTTTACATTAGGGATGGTCCTCTTTTGTAACCAAATATGCCGAATCACTCTGAGCTACATTGGACCGATGATTTCCCTTAAGAGTACAAAGTGCTAAAAGGAAGAAATCTTTGAAGGGATATTTCTTGGAAACCGTGACATTTACAGACTCTTTGTTTGAGGCTATGGGATCGTGTTTGGCCCATCTACAATAATTTCTCCCAGTTTTTGCTATCTCGGAGGCATTTTCCCGTGGTGGCATGTTTTCAGGTGAGGGAAAAGTTGTCAAATGTAAGTAGTGTAAAGTTGCAAAGTGGTGCAAATTTCATTCAACAACTCATACGACCAAATGAACTATTCCAACAATTTTGGATGGGTACTTTTACACTAGGGATGGTCCTCTTTTCCAACCAAATACGCCGAATCACTCCGAGCTACATTGGACTAGCAATTTCCCTTAAGAGTTCAAAGTGCTAAAAAGCAGTAATCTTTGAAGGGCTATTTCTCAGAAACCGTGACATTTCCAGACTCTCCTTTTGAGGCTATGGGATTGTGTTTGGCCCATCTACAATAACCTCTCTTGGTTTTTGCTATCTCGAAGGCCTTTCCCCGTGGTGGCAAGTTTTCAGCTGAGGAAAAAATTGTCAAATGCAAGTAGTGTAAACTTGCAAAGTGGTGCAACTTTCATTCAGCAGCTCGTACGACCAAATGGACTGTTCCAACACGTCTGGATGGGTATGTTTACACTACGTATGGTCCTTTTTTGCAACCAAATACATCGAATCACTCTCAACTACATTGGACCGACAATTTCCCTTAAGAGTCCAAAGTGCTAAAAGGCAGTAATCTTTGAAGGTCTATTTCTCAAAAACTGTGTTATTTACAGACTCTTCGTTTGAAGCTATGGGATCGTGTTTGGCCCATCTACAATAACCTCTCTCAGTGTTTTCTATCTCAGAGGTTTTTTCCTGTGGTGGCAAGTTTTCAGCTGAGGGAAAAGTTGTCAGATGCAAGTAGTGTAAAGTTGCAAAGTGGTGCAACTTTCATTCAACAACTTGTACAACCAAATGGGTTGTTCCAACACATCCAAATGGGTATTTTTATGCTAGGGATGGTCCTCTTTTGTAACCAAATACGACAAATCACTCTGAGCTACATTGGATCGGCGATTTCCCTTAAGAGTCCAAAGTGCTAAAAGGAAGCAATATTTGAAGGGCTATTTCTTGGAAACTGTGACATTTACAGACTCTCTGTTTGAGGCTATGGGATTTTGTTTGTCCCATATACAATAACCTCTCTCATTTTTTTCTATCTCAGAGGCGTTTTCCCATAGTGGAAAGTTTTCAGCTAAGGGAAAAGTTGTTAGATGCAAGCAGTGTAAAGTTGCAAAGTGGTGCAACTTTCATTCAGCAACTCGTACGACCAAATGGATTGTTCCAACACATATGGATGGGTACGTTTACACTAGGGATGGTTCTCTTTTGCACCCAAATACACCAAATCACTCTGAGCTACATTTGATCGAGTGAAATTAGGTGAAAAATTGATGCAAGCACAAGGGAACAATCACAAACTCTTTGCAACCTGCCTATTTGAGGCATCTAACAAGATTATTTGGACCTCTTTGGACATTCCAAAACTCTCTTAAAACTTTACAAGCAACTAAATACACATTTCCCTCTTTAATCTCCTTAAACCCTTGTAATAGTGAGAAACTAGTTTTTGTCCAATTACTCTACAATTTTCCAAAAAACTAGACCAAAACATGACTGATTCAAACACCCATATCCAAGTTACACAAGATATATGAGAAACAAAATAGACTCCTTTGGACCAACATTGACTTCCTATACATTCACCCTTGAAAAGGCTACTCAATTAGCCCAAAAATGCAAAGCAACATACCTTCAAACACCACACAAACCCCTGAAACCTTGGGGCAGCAAATAAATTTCCAAGAAAACAAATATTTTGCAATTGGATTCCATTTGTATGGACCTGTAACCATCAAATCAGAAAACCCTTGTTTTTAGTGTAATTCTTGAGGGTTTATTGGATGTAGTACTTCCACAACCTTTCAGACTCTGCCACCACCTTAGACACCTTTATTTAGGCCCCAATATGCTTAGAAAACAAAGAAACTTCTGGTATCTCAGATATTTTGGCAAACCCTAGGGTAAAAACTCTATTTTCAAGTGAAAAAAACCACCATTTTTAGACCTTTAACTCTTCATTTTATTTCAAAACCTAGTTCTCCACACCTTCCACTCTTGAAATATCATTTACTAATCCCTACCAACTCATCCCACCTCACATTGGCACACAGTAGGTGGGATGAGATTCAAGCCATTAAAATTGCAAAACTCTTATTCCCCTGTTTAGGAACCCATCTAAAGAAAGTCTGAGTTTTGAGGCAAAAAATGAATAAAGAAACCCTCTATTAAGAAGTCAAAATAAATTCAAGACATGTAATAACATTTATACATAAATTTTTGATACAAAAATGCTTGAATGGCCTGTGCATAGGCAGAAAACACAAGAAAAACAGTAAAATTTGAACTGAGCAAATGAAACTTTATTGATTCAAAGAAAAAAACTCCTTCAACCAAACCTGTCTTGAGCCCTTGAAGGCATTAAGTACATTTCTATTCCTTGGAATCCAACTCCCAATTCCTTTAACCACCAATCTTAACTGACTTTTGAAAACTTAATGACCATTGAAGGCCAAAATACAAACATTTTTCACATTAATATGACTCATAATGAAATGTTGCACTTTTCCACTTCTAAATTTACTAATACCTCACCTAATGGCTTAAAATAGCATCATTAAATGTTCAAAACATAGTTCTTGCTTGTCCCTAAACAAATTTACTAATTTTTCCTTCAAAGGCTACAAAGTAACAAATAGGACAAGTTGGGATCTCCATGTTTTTTTTAACCTAAAACCTAAAAAATACTCCTAATACATCACCATTGATCCTATTATATCTCATTAAAGACAAAAACTCAAAATATTAACACTTTACTCATTGAAATGATCCACAATGATATTGTGGTGTAGGTGCTCCTGCACCAAAAATGGTGGTTACAACTTGCTAATGTCAATGAAACATGGGGGAAACAAGATTTAAGGTTGGATCAAGCTTGTGCAGGTCCTAATAGACATTTTTGATGAATTTATAGGGTGTGGAAAGGTTGGAAACATTGGTTTCCTTAAAAACCTCATGAAAGTTGCTAAAAATGAAGTTGCACCCAACTTGGATTTGAGGAGCAAAAGTGGCAAGCCACTATAATTTATTATATATAAATAGGAGATATTACAAAACCTGGTTCAAATGAGCATACTGACAAGAAAGAACTAGGAAGAAAACCTTCGATTGTAGATCGATTTACGTACAAAAAGTTATTATAGAATTGTCCCAATAACAGTAACAAAGTATACACCTGTATGACTAATTCAACCTATGAGTTTCCAAAATATAGACCCCTTTACATTTTAAACATACCCTTTCTACAATGCTAGACATTTGACCCATATTTCAAAAAACATCAATGGGTATAGATTAAACCCATACACAATTATGACCTTTTTACATTGTTTCCAATTTCAAAATTCAAATTTTACAAAATTTTCCTACTGGAGGCATTCAGGGCACAGTCTTCCACAATAGTAGTATGTTCACATTCTGGACTGACAAGCACCTATACAAACAATCAAGGTAGCTTAGAATAACCAATCTATCTTATTCTAAATGACACAAAATATGATGAGATGGTAATGCAAACTATAAAAGATGCTTAGAATAACCAATCTATATTGTTGTAATCTGTCACATACCTCTTTGAAAGGATCAGAGCTAACTATTGTTGCACTGGGTCCATGATCAATTTGAATAATTTCATTCCCAATTTCAATATCATGCTCAACATCTTCAAATCCAACATTTTCACCTTGAACATTTTCATTATCAATTTCAATATTTTCATTCCCAATTTCAATATCATGTTCAACATCTTCAAATCCAACATTTTCACCTTGAAATTTTCATTATCAATTTCAATATTTTCATTCCCAATTTCAATATCATGTTCAACATCTTCAATTCCAACATTTTCACCTTGAACATCTTCAATTTCCTCTTCACTTGAAAGACCATAGGGGTTAGGTTCACCAATATTTAACATACCTTGTCTTCTCTTCCTATGACCTTCTCTATCTTTGTTGATGATGTTTTCTGCATAGCAACAACTCAAACAGAATATGAAATCCTATCTCTCTTGAAAAGTAAATCTCTATCAGCAAGCCTCAAGAGATAACCCCAAGGTCTCTAATGTCAGGTCTTGACAATGCATAAACAACTCAGTGATAAATGTGAAAATGTTGGTAATCACAAAGGGACCTTACTACAAGCAAATATTGAATCTTGAACTTATCAAATCTAGCAATGTGATGATACTTCAATCCTAAATCTAACCCAACGATAAAGAAATAACAAAAGATTATGGTTTCAGAGAGATACATAAATTTAACGACTCCTAAGATTAACAATGTAAATGATGAAATACTTGAAATGGACCAATCCCTCATAAACTAATTCCCGCTTAACCCAAATGAACCTACAATCTCACAAAAATAGTGCAATCTTCTAAGGTATTAAGATTTTCAGATCATAAACATTCATCCAAGATAACCCTATTGCAATTGAAATGAATAAATCTCCACAATTGAACTAAGCACAATGAATATAAAGGTCCAAGCTAACTTTGCAAAGCAACTAACAATCAGCTAGCTACAAAAAGTATGGACCAGGGACTACTGCAAAAACTTCAAGCATTAAATCATAAACACAATTGAATCAGATCTAACATACATCTTATAACTTTGAGCAATTTGAAAGATAGAACCATAAGAACCATGCAAGATAGGTCAACACAAAAGAGATCACCAAAAAATCACAATGTCTTCAATTGTATTGAATCACCAAATTTCAACAACAATCCCAATGTTCTATTACAGCACTTGCTCAGAATGAACTAACTTCTACCTCTGCTCTACTGCTTAATTCCCTCTAGCTCAAAACTATCTATCTATGTATCTATTCTATGTTCTCTATTCTATATTTTACAAATGAGGCGAAATGCCAAATTTATAGGAATCCCCAAAGGCATGTTGGCCTAGTTGGGGTTAACAATCATAAAATAGCCACAAACAAGTCAGCCCAAAAAAATTTTACAATAATAAATGGCCATAAAATAGGTCGGCCCAAGGAGAATTCAAAATAAAATAAAATATGCATTAAATGCTTGAATTCAATCCAAGTCGGCCTAAGATCTTCATTATAATTTGAACCAATCCACAAGTTTCAATGCAGCCCCATATTAACTGCTTCCCTCCATTCTTATCATGAGCGCACCTCACCAAGTCGACCAAGGGGTGGAGCAACCAATACTTGAATTTCTTCTTTAATCAAATTAATTTCATCTCCAAAACTTCCTTGACGACCCAATTAAATTCAACCTACACTCAGCAAAAACCAACATTAATAATATCCATTATAACATGAAGATCAAGACTATCCCAACATCAATAATATATTCATCATCCAAATAAATTCAAACACAGATCGAAATCAACCCAGAAACATCGTTAAATCACGATCTACACAGTTTGGGATTTCAAGCCCCCCACAGAATCCAGGCCAAAGGGAAAATTTGGAAAAATTCGGGCCAAGCGGATTCTAATGGAAACAACATGAAAACACCCATAAGTAACATAATATGATCATTATCAATCAAGAAACAGCATGAGAGATCTTAAAATAGCTCAAATTTATCATAAAATGCATAGTCACTCGTTAACAAATCATGTTATCTCACAATTCTTCATTTTCCACCAAATTCCAGAGAAAACCCTACAAGACGGATTTCCACAAACGAAGCGATAGCCTGCATATTTTTGAAAAACAAAGGAAGGAAGGAATTTCAGGAAAATCTGAAGGGGGCGAAAATCCGTGAAGCATGCAAAACTCTGAAAAACTGCAGAATTTGAGAAAAACATTAGAAAACAGAAAGTTAGGAAAATTCGCTAGCACAGGAAAATCCCGAAGCTGAAAGAAAACCCGAATATCAGCAATCTCACATGATCTCACTCAAATTGATCGAAGATCACAAATTTGAGGACCCTGGGCACAAAACCAACTTAACTTGAACCTCCTATAGATCTTCTTTGTATTCTAGACTCATTTGAAAGCAAGTTAAGATGCAATGGGGACGCCCTAGGCATGAAACCCTAAATTTTGACCATTAACGCACAGAGCAAGCAAAACAATGAATCCAAATGCCCAAATGCAAAAGCAATACACAACGAAAGATGGGAGAAAATGATGCAAAATTCACCTAAACTTAACCACACTCACCGCGAAGATCGAACCAAGGTGCAATAATGAAGCCAACAGAACAAGCTGGAGAAGTTCAGAAACTCGACGAGATAACGAACTTCCAAAAAAATCTGGCCCATGTGGAATTCTGCAAAGATCAGAAATTCCTAAACCATCACGTTTAGCCATCAGAGTCTAAATGAAATCCAAGAAAATCCAGACGAGAAGGAAAATCCTGAAACAGTGCAAAAACCCAAACTTGGCCTAAAACATTAGATTTTCAATATGCAACTTAGGGAAAACACTTAGGAAAGCAAGATAAACACTTAAACTCATGCCAAGGCAGCGCAAATCCTCAAAATCAAAGGACCAAAAGAACAAGAATGAAAGCAAAAGAGGGTCCCTACTTTCTGTAAGGAAAATTAGATGCGGAAACAACTCTCCTAACGTCAAAGACTCAAGGAAGAATGCAGATATACTTTTAATTTTTCAATTACAGTTCAATTAAGATGCACCTTGAAATAAATATCAAAAACAAAGAATTAGACAAACACGGATGAACACCAGATATACGTGGGAAAACCCTTACAGGAGAAAAACTCACCACACCAAGAGAAGTCACTTTGTATTACAGTAATAAGGATTACATACAAGAGTTCTGACTTATCTTTCAGATGTCATATTACAGTAGCTTTCACTATGATCAATCTTGTATAGGAACCTTCACGTTACAGTCTTCACATAATAGAATTCACTTTGATACAATTCAAATTGCTCACACACCTGTTGATCGAACCAACCATCTAACCATCGAGCATCTGCAACTACAAACTATATTCATGCCGCCCCTGTTTGTCGAGCTTCCTCACAGAACTGTCATAACGAACTATCTTCCAACTGTTCAGATTTGGCTTCTCCTATTGGTCCACAAGACGCCACATAGGAAAGTCTCACTTAGTCAAATGGCTTCAATCTATGTTGGCATGTCGGTGAGACATTGACTATGTCTCCCCGATGCCAACAGCTTCATATCAATATCGGCAAGAGTTGTCCTTATCGCCAAGACGTTACATCGAGTCCTGAGAGCTATCACTCAGCTTTTTCCATGTCACCAAGACATATCGCTTTCGCTGAGACATCATACCAAAGCTCCACAAGTCACATAGACGTGAGTTTTCCATTCAGTGAGACTATCGCTCTTCGGTGAGACCACATACTGATATTCAAAGTCACAACGATCTCAACATTCCTATCGGCAAGACTTACCGCTTGCCAAGAGGTTTCATCGAGTTACATTAAGTTACACCAAAGCCATCAGCAGTCGCCAAGACTATCGTCCTTCGCTAAGACTCTATTCCGAGAGCCTTATGTTTCACCGAGCACCGAAACGGTCAACAAGACATATCTTTTGCCAAAAGGTTTCTCTAAGCTTTCATATGTTACTCTGAAACCATACTACTATTGGCAAGACCTTTGCCCATCGCTAAAACCTCACACCAAGACCTTTGTACTGCTCTGAGTGTACACTGTCGATGAGACATTCCTTATCGATATAAGTCATACCGAACTCCAAGACTTTCCCTGAAGACTTCAAGCTAAACACTATCGGTGAGACAATCATCTCACTGAGAGCTCATAGCGAACAACCAAGACTCTCTCTGACACCTGATTGAATGGCCTGTCAGCCAAAGGTCTCCATGGGCGGTAGGAGATCACAGCGAACACAAAATGTCACAATGATAGGAACGTTTGATGAAACAAAATCTAGGTCACAGCAACCTGAACAAATCACAATGTATCAAAGCTACTAGTCGGCTAGACATGATGGATGTCAACCGACTTTGCTCCAGTAGAGGTTACAGCCTGTGATGATTGAGGCATATATTTCCAACACTTTCAGTGGGGCATGTGTGTGAAAACTACACAACAAATGGCGACTCTACTAGGGAAATGTACCAAACCATTTGATGATGAACAAGTATCATGAACCCAGAATCTATGGTTTCGATCCCACTACCAAACGAACAAATCAAAATGCAAGATTAAAGAATCAAAACCAAAGGTGGACTAAACCTTCAATAGACTAAAAATCCAAGTGTGTGCACATGAGTTCATTTCCCTCCTTGAGCTACTGCAGAAACCAAGTTCAATCAGGTCAGGCTACGTAAAGATTCTAACTCCAAAAGCATCCTAGATAGATCCTCGCGGCCAGTCAGGTGTCTATAGCCCCGATGTGGTTATCGTTGTGACTCTCCTGAACATAACTCTATTGCCAGCCAGGTGTCCATAGCCTCGATAGAGATATTCGGATACCCCTGATAAGTTGAATTCATTTGATTTTCAATATGTTCTATTTTCCTTTTTTATTCTTTTCTTTTCATTTTTTTCTTTTCAACCTGTGAACAAGGAAGTTCACACTCAGGGCTAAGAACCACAGTGGTGCTGAAGCAGAAATAAGATTTTTCACCTGTCAAGACCTCACAAGGATCCTACCGCAACCTCGGGATTTTTAAGATGTATAAAAGATATAAGATTTCAGAATAGTTCAAATTCAAATCAAACCAGTGACCCATCCTCTTTAAATTAGACATTTACACTGCATGACGATAACAAAGACCTCAACCATCCTTTCAAGACACAGGATTAAAGTTCATCAAGGAAATACTCAGAATAGTCCCAGATAAAAGAATATTTTCCATGTAGGTGCTACACATCCAGAAGAAAACAAGAAGACCTCCAAAGCAAAAGGAGAGCAAAAACATAAAACCGAAAGCAAACCTAAACTAACCAAAAAAAACAAAAGCAAGGCAGAAAGGGAAACCTACTCTAACCAAAGCAAAACAAAGCAGATGGAAACAGAAAGGAAACCTACTCTAACTATGTACAGGAAAAGAGCTGAAAAAAACTCAAGACTTGAAATAATGCTTCAAATACTGCCCATTGATAGGTAGTGGGATATCCTCCCCAGTGAGAGTTTTCAAGAGGAAAGCATTATCTCCTAGGATTTCTGAAATTTGGTAAGGGCCAAGCCAAAGTTTGTCAAATTTACCATGCTCCCCCTTATGGTCATGGGCTTTATCCCAATATAGAACCAAGTTAGAAATTTGAAAGGCTTTTACCTTGGCTCTTTTATCAAACCCCCTTTTCACTACACCCTGATGTTTAGCAAAGTTTTCTAAGTCTTCATCTCTTCTTTCTTCAAGGTGTAACAGCTCTTGTAGGTGGGCCTCACACCTATTTCCTTCATCATAATATTCATTAATGAATTGTAAAGTGGGGATCCTTAATTGAATTGGAAATATAGGTTTCAGGCCATACACAAGATGATAAGGGGAGGTCCCTATGGAATTCTTTTGTCTTGTGTGATCTACCCACAAAGCAAATCTAAGTTGAGTGTGCCAATCCTTGGGATTATTCTCTAGTAACTTACGGATGACTGTCAAGAGGTTTTTATTGGAAGACTCAGCCAACCCATTACCTTGTGGATAGTAATTAGATGAAAACTTTATTATAATCCCATGATCAAAGGCCCAATTGGAAAATTTCAACGATGCAAATGCAGGACCGTTATCACAAACCAAAGATAAAGGACATCCAAAGCGATTGATAATACCTGATTCAATGAAATCAATTACCACTTCGGAAGTACACTATTTGCATGCAAGAGCTTCAGTCCATCATGTAAAGTAATCAATAATGGTGAGAATATACCTATGACTAGTAGAATAAGGTGGATTGAATGGACCTACGAAGTCCATCCCCCACTGTGCAAAAGGTTTTACCTCGACAAAGACCAGCTGAAGTGGGAGAGCTGCATACTTTTCTTTGGTTGCTGTCGTCTGGAACACATGGAAATTTTTGACATGACTGTCTGTATCCTTGAACAATGTAGGCCAATAATAACCAGCCCTCAAAATTTGATTTGCAGTAGAATGTGCAGATCCATGGCCAATACCATATCTATCGTGAAATTCAATTGTGACTCTCTCAGCTTCCTGTCTCCCTAAGCACCTTAGGTAGATACCTTCATGATTTTTCTTATATAGAACAGCTCCCTTCAACATGAAACTGTCACTCCTCAAATGTAATGATCTTCTCTGTACTATATTCAGATGGTTAGGACACCTTTGAGTCAAGAGATAATGAATGATATCTTCATACCATTCGCCAAGAGAAACATCTTCTAGATTGTAATGTTGAGCTGCAAGATCGGGGCCTATTTCTACCATTGTCCTTGTAATTCCTTTTCCTCTTACTAGCTTCATGGGTTGGATCTCAATATCATATTCTTGTAACATGGTTACCCACTTGGCTCTACGTTCCCCTAGCTCATTTTGCATCAACAATAGCTTGACTGCATGATCAGGAACTATTGCAAACACTTTGTTTCTAACAATATGATGTCTAAATTTCTTCACAACTCTAAGCAAGGCATAAGCCTGCTTTTCCATGCTTGGGTACCTTAGTTTAGCATCTTTCAATGGTGCACTCATAAATGCTATGGGATGTTCATTACCTTGATCATATTTTTGAGTCACCATAGTAGCACAGGAGTGATCAGAAGCAAACAAATACATATAGAATTTCCTAGCATAGTCTGGACTCACCAAAACTGGAGCTTCAGCAATAGCCCCTTTTATCTCTACAAATGCTTCCTTAGCTTATGTACTCCATTCAACTTTGGCTTCCTGCTTCAACATTTCATTTAGTGGCTTGACTATTTCTACAAATCCAGTGATGAACATCCTTACAAAGTTGATCTTGCCAAAGAATGACTTCATTTCTTTCTTGCTGGCAGGTGGTGGGATCTTGAGTATAGCTTCCACTCATTTTGGATCAATGGAAATTCCTTTCTCAGAGATAACATGCCCCAACAACTTTCCCTCTGTGACTCCAAAGATGTATTTCTTTGGATTGAGAGATATACCAAATTCCCTGCACTTCTAAAAAACTTTACACAAATCTGTTATATGATCACCTCTCTTCTTGGAAAAGACTGCCAGATCATCCAGATAAATGATTATACACTTACCAATTATGTCCTTAAACACAATGTCCATGGCCCTCTCGAATGTGGCCCTAGCATTAATCAAAACGAAGGGCATTCTTCTATAGGCAAAAGTGCCCCACCTGGTAGTGAAAGTAGTCTTATGCCTATCTTCATACTACACCATAACTTGGTTGTATCCTGAATAGCCATCCAAGAAAGACATCATCTAAGATCCATTGACAATCTGAAGTACCTCATCCAGTGAAGGTATTGGATAATTATCCTTTTATAACGCTCTGTTGAGGTTCCTGAAATCTACACACAACCTGATTTCTCCATTCTTTTTCCTTACTGGAACCAGGTTTGCAACCCAAGTGGAGTGTCTGACTGGGAATATGATTCTTGCATACAACAGCTTCTGCACTTCCTTCTAAATTATGGGTTCCAGTAGAGCATTGATGGGCCTTTGCCTCTATCTGAAAGGCTTTGCTCCTGGATTGAGAGGGATAGTGTGAGTTATAATTAATGTGTCATAGGTCTTCAAGTCTTCATAACTCCAAGCTATCACATCCTGATATCTATGTAATGTGTTAATTATTCCTTTTCTCTCTTCTGGAGTACATACTTTTCCAATGAAGACATTCCTGACATCCTCATGAGTTCCCATATTATACTTTTCACATTGTCCACTGATGGACTCCTTCTTGGAATCCTTTTCCTGATCTCTAACCTTGTCTAGATCAAAAATCCTTTCTAATTGTACCATTCCTCTGGGAATAGTATTGGTCTTCAGATTAATTACCCCGTCCAAATCCATCTATGCTTCTTGGAGTTCAGTTTCATCTATAATTTGAGAAGCAAAAACATTTTTACTTGTGATAAAATCTAAAATATGCTTATCATCTTCAAATACCTAGAAACTGGTGACATTGTCAAGTACTGGGGTCAATTCCACCGTAAACTTCTTTAATCCAAAAAGAGACAAGGGTTGCAATGTACTAGCTGCCTGAGCAAGGGAGTCAGCTATCTGATTTTTACCTTGTGGAATTAACTAAATGTTGAAGGCATCAAATCCTTCAATAAGGTCCCATACTCTATGTCTATAATTGGTCATTCTTTTGTCACAACAAGAGTATTGTATCCTAACTTGCTTAACCACTAACTCAGAATCCCCAAAAACTTGCAAGATCTTAACCTTTTTCTTTAGTGCCATGAGAAACCCATGGACCAAAGGCTCATATTCTGCTACATTATTAGTGCAATGAAATTGAAGTCTATGAGCAGCAAAGAAAGTCTTACCTTTTGGGCTGATTAGCTCAAATCATGCCCTAGCTCCTTGCTTTGATTTGGATCCATCAAATCTTAAAGTCCAACAATTAACAACTGCAGATTTCCTTGTTGTATCTCTTGCACTGTTGTTGCTAGATGGTTCTTCAGAAAGCATCACATTCTATTGCTTAGGGTCTTCTTGGACATTTTGTAAATTAATTTTGACTGCTGGAGTGGGGTTGATACACTTTTGCACTTGTTCCACTACAGTCTAGCATAAGCAACAATCTAGTTCTGAATGAGAGGCATTATGGACCCTGCACCAATTTGGAAAAATCAATTCTTCAAAATTCATTTCCCTAACCAATTGAATCTGATCCTCAATGCATTTCTAAATGAATTCCTGGAAATTATCTAGGAAACTGAGCTGACTATCTTCAAGATCATCTTCATTTTCAACCGGTTCTACCAAGGCTTCAGTACTACTAGATTCTGTTGTGAGATCAATAGGCGCGGTGTGGAACATAAGGACTTTCTCTACATCTGACTCCTCAAAAGGGGCTGCAAGCACATAGTTACCCATACTTACTTCAGATATTAGAATTTCATTGGAGGTGTTCTAATATTCTATAATCATGTACCTCATCCTAGGTTCTCTTTCAATTCTAATCTAGTTTGGTACTCCCTTCCAAGGAAGCCACATATGATAGTTATCTGTTGATACATATCCATTCAAGGCCTTGGTAAAGTCTCTTCCCAGAATCAGGCCATAAGCATTAGGTATATTAGCCACATGTATATTGATAACCTGTTGAATCCTAGGATTAGAAGCAACTTGCATATGAATCATGTTTAATCCCCCTACAACATTAACTTCAGTTCTATCCAATTGTGTAACTTTCTTTTGGGAATCAGCAGGAGTAATAGCCAAAGCTCTACAAACACCAAAGGGCATTACATTGGTGCAAGCACCAGAATCTAACAGACAATTGTGTAAGTGCTTACCAAATATACAAACCGAGATTAGGAATGGAGGAGTCTCTGTTTTCCCTTGAAACAAAGTTAAGAGAGTATCTACTTGAGCAACCTGAGTCTTATCTTTCTCTTTTCCCTTATCTCCAGGAGGCACATGAACTTTATTATGAGACTGATTTTTCCTTCCTATTATTTGATAGCTAGATACTTTATTGATACTTTCACTAATTGATCTATCTTGTGATGTGGAATTTACATTGTAAGCTCCTAGAACTGCATTTCTAATGGTTGGAACTCTCAATAACTCAAATGCAGAGAGACTTACCTTTAGCTTCTTGAGTTCTTCTACAAGATATATAGCCAATTGTTCTTCACTTAGATCAGCAAGAGTCTCTTTTGGATAGTCCACCGCCCTATCTTTGCTTGCTTCAACACTTCTTCCTTTTGACATTTCCATCTGTGCTTGTCCTTCCTTTCACAGATACTGCTTAGACACAAGAGGATACAATGGATTATTGCTGGCATTAGGATCTAGAGGAGTGGTGAAGTTGTTTGGTGGAATGGAGGTAGTGAAGGGGCCTCTAGCCTGTGGATGTCTATGTGGCATGTCTGTCAAATCATACTTCTTAACAGGCCTCTGGAAAGTCTATACCTCTTCAACATAAGCTTCTTCTTCATCCAAGGGGCCATTGTCATTTACAGGATTTTCGTCAAATAACTGTGAAATCTCATCTCCATTGCATACTTGATCTGCTTCTTCCTTCTGTTGGTCAAATTCTTCTTCAGGTACATTTTATGTGCTCTATGGAAAAGGAGCATGATTCAGTACCAACACTGGTGAATCATAGGGAGTGGATGGCACCATTTCCTGACTACTCGAATTGTTCTCCACTTCATACTGGAAGATTGAAGTTTTTGTCTGGAACTCTTGACAATCTAATTCAGAATGTTGACTTGTTTTATGAAGCCTACACCATCCTAATAAAGCAGCTTCAACTAAATATACACCACTAGGAGGCTTCTCTTGATTGACTGGATGATTGACTGGTTGAACCAATGGGGAGGGAAATCCTCCATTGTTAGGCCTCGTGTTCCAAGTCTTGTTCTGTCTAGGTGGTTGTTGTCTGTCGAACCCTTGTCCACCAACTTTCTCTCTATCAAATTTTTGGCTTGAGGATTGTCCTTTATCATAATTTTGTCCTCTGTAACTATTATATCCTCTTTCATTACTATATCCTCTTTCATTGTTATATCCTCTTTCATTGTTATATCCTCTGTCATTGCTATATCCTCTTTCAAGATGCTGCCCCCTCTCAAAATGTTGTCCTTGTTGATTTTCTCAACTTTCTCTACTCTAATTGGACTACATATTTCTCTGAGCAGCTTGCAGCTGACTGTTCTAGTTCCTCAAATAAGTTACCTCCATATTCATCTTTTTCACTTGTTCGGTCAAGTCATCCAGTCTCTCTTGGTCAAGATTTCTATAAGGAGGTTGTCTCATATTATTTTGGGGATATCCTACTGCATTGTTGGTATTTAATGACTGGTTCAAAACTTCAAAATTCTACATATATGGGGGATAGCTAGCATGGGATTGTGGATGCAGAGGTTGATTTGCACTTTGCTAGGAATAACTGACTATAGGTGGAATTTGACTCACTGGAGGCCCTGGGTGAGAGACCATAGGCAACTGAGGAACCAGATTCATGATGGGAGTATGATTGGTGAGAGCCTGATTGAGAGTTGGGACTTGTCCAAGGTGAGCAGCGGGTCCTAATGATGATAAAGGTCCAAACAAACGTTGTCTTAAGGCAATGCTAACCTTTACAGCCTTTGCATATGCATCAAGTAGGGTATTAGGAGGATTTTTTTTCCATTTCATGAAGGTGGTTGTTAGGCTGTCAAGACCTTCATAATAGACTTCTAAAGTAGTGGCTTCATCAACAGTATAGGGGGCCTGCATTCAGGTATAAGCACAATGAAACCTATTGTTAAAGGACCCTATAGGCTCATGGACTTCTCTTCTAACATTAGTGAACTAAAGATAGAGCTCATTGGGACTAATGGAAATCCTAAACTTCTACAGGAATGCAGTTTCTAATTCTGTCCAATGTTGGATAGACCTAGCAGGTAAGCGATTATACCAATAGAATGCATCTTCCCCTAAGCAGTAAGGAAAGATCCTACATGCTGCATCCTCATGATTGATTCCTCTATCCTTAAGGCTAGTCTGAAAGATCCTGATATGTTCCTCAGTAGTTCTATTGGGATCATTAACATGGAACTTTGAACAAAAGTGCTTAGGGTTCTTGGGCATGACATTGTAATTAGTGAAACTCAATGGAGATGGGTTATTAGCTAGGAAAGCCATTGGTGGAGGTGGGGGTGGTAATGGTTGATTTATGGCTGGCTGAGGTTGTTGGATGGGAATGTCCTCAGACTCAAATGAAGATGAACTTGATGAAGATGAGAATGATGGAGATAATGAAGGTAGTTGGGTGGATGATGATTCTCCCCTTCTTCTGGTCCTTCTTGACCTAGTAGGAGCTAGTAATTCTTGAAATTCGTCCTCTCTTGGAGTAGAGTTGGCTCTTCTTCTGAATCTTTCAGGAGAGATGGCAGACAGAAATCGATTGAGCTTTCTTATTCAGGCCCTCCTTCTAGTGCCAATATGTTGATGATATTTTATGCACAACAACAACAACTCAGACATAATATGAAATCCTATCTCTCTTGAAAGGTAAATCTCTATCAGCAAGCCTCAAGAGATAACCCCAAGGTCTCTAATGTCAAGTCTTGACAATGCATAAACAACTTAGTGATAAATGTGAAAATGTTGGTAATCACAAAGGGACCTTACTACAAGCAAATATTGAATCTTGAACTTATCAGATCTAGCAATGTGATGATACCTCAATCCTAAATCTAACCCAATGATAAAGAAATAACAAAAGATTAGGGTTTCAGAGAGATATCTAAATTTAACTACTCCTAAGATTAATAATGTAAATGATGAAATACTTGAAATGGACCAATCCCTCATAAACTAATTCCTGCTTAACCCATATGAACCTGCAATCTCACAAAAATAGTGCAATCTTCTAAGGTATTAATATTTTCAAATCATGAACATTCATCCAAGACAACCCTATTGCAATTGAAATGAATAAATCTCCACAATTGAACTAAGCACAATGAATATAAAAGTCCAGGCTAACTTTGCAAAGCAACTAACAATCAGCTAGCTGCAAAAAGTATGGACTAGGGACTACTGCAAACACTTCAAGCATTAAATCATAAACACCATTGAATCAGATCTAACATACATCTAATAACCTTGAGCAATTTGAAAGATAGAACCAAAAGAACCATGCAAGATAAGTCAACACAAAAGAGATCACCAAAAAATCACAATGTCTTCAATTGTATTGAATCACCAAATTTAAGCAACAATCCCAATGTTTTGTTACAGCACTTGCTCAAAATGAACTAACTTCTACCTCTGCTCTACTACCTAATTCGCTCCAGCTCAAAACTATCTATTTGTGTATCTATTCTATGTTCTCTATTCTATATCTTACAAATGAGGTGAAATGCCACATTTATAGGAATCCCCAAAGCATGTCGGCCTAGCTGGGGTTAACAATCATAAAATAGCCACAAACAAGTTGGACCAACAAATTTTTACAATAATAAATGGCCATAAAATAGGTCGGCCCAAGGAGAATTCAAAATAAAATAAAATATGCATTAAATGCTTGAATTCAATCCAGGTCAGCCTGGGATCCTCAATATAATTTGAACCAATCCACAAGTTTCAATGTAGCCCCATATTAACTGCTTCCTTCCATTCTTATCCTGAGCACACCTCACCAAGTCGACCAAGGGGTGGAGCAACCAATACTTGAATTTCTTCTTTAATCAAATTAATTTCATCTCTAGAACTTCCTTGACGACCCAGTTAAATTCAGCCTACACTCAGCAAAAACCACCATTAATAATATTCATTATAACATGAAGATCAAGATGAGCCCAACATCAATAATATATTCATCATCCAAATAAATTCAAACACAAATCGAAATCAACTCAAAAACATCATTAAATTGTGATCTACACACTTCGGGATTTCAAGCCCCCCGCGAAATCCAGGCCAAAGGGAAAATTCAAAAAAATCCAAGCCAAGCGGATTCCAGTGGAAAAAACATGAAAACACCCATAAGTAACATAATCCAATCATTATCAATCAAGAAACAGCATGAGAGATCTTAAAATAGCTCAAATTGATCATAAAATGCATAGTCATTCGTTAACAAATCATGTTATCTCACAATTCTTTGTTTTCAACCAAATTCTAGAGAAATCCGCATGGGACGGATTTCCGCGAATGAAGTGATAGCCTGCAGATTTTTGAAAAAAAAAGGAACAAAGGACTTTCAGGAAAATCCAGAGGGAGCGTAAATCTGTGAAGCATGCAAAACTCTGAAAAACTGTGAAATTTGGGAAAAACAGGAGAAAACAGAAAGTCGGGAAAATCCGCCAACGCAGGAAAATCCTAAAGCTAAAAGAAAACCCGAATATCGGCAATCTCACACGATCTCACTCAAATTGATAGAAGATCACAAATTTGAGGGCCCTGACATGGAACCAACTTAACCTGAACCTCCTACAGATCTTCTTTGAATCCTAGGCTCATTCAAAAGCAAGTTAAGATGCAATGGGGATGCCCTAGGCATGAAACCCTAAATTTTGACCATTAACGCATAGAGCAAGCAAATCAATGAATCGAAATGCCCAAATCACAAAATCCCAAATTCAAAAGCAATACACAACGAAAGATGGGAGCAAATGGTGCGAAATTTTCCTAAACTTAACTACACTCACCGCAGAGATCGAACCAACGTGCAATAATGAAGCCAACGGAACAAGCTGGAGAAGTTCGGAAACTCAATGAGAGAACGGACTTCCAAAAAAATCCGGCCCACACGGAATTCTATGAAGACCAAAAATTCATGAACCATCGCGTTTAGCCAGAGTCTGAATGAAATCTGGGAAAATCTGAATGGGGCAGAAAATCCCGAAACAGTGCAAAAACCTGAACTTGGCCCAAAACATAATATTTTCAATATGCAACTTAGGGAAAACACTTAGGCAAGCAAGATAAACACTTAATCTCATGCCAAGGCCGCGCAAATCCTCAAAATCAAAGGGCCAAAGGAACACGAGAAAAAGCAAAAGAGGGTCCCTACTTTTAGCGGAGCGTGTGTGAGAAAACTGCACAACAATCTCTTTGTCTATATGCTTCAATTTATTCTTTTGTAAGCTTTATCTTACATTTTTGCTTCTAATGACTGCTGCTCCCCATTATACCTCATAAAAGATGCTAAAAAATCATTGCTTATGAAAAAATTGAATAGAAGATGCTCCAAAAAGTTGATCTTTGTTTCTTCCTATCTAAAATTGTGTGTGTGTCGCCATCAAATAAAATGTAGGGTCTGTTGGAATGCACAAAATGGCCCACATGGGGCTTTTCTATGGCCCACAAATCCGATATCCATTATAATCTAATATTTGATTCATTTGAAAAGAAATTAAAATGTTTTGTAACGGTATGATTTTAGTTCTAGAAATCGGATATTTGAATCAAATCGGAAATCCAATTTGTGTACACATAGACCAAAGGGTTAATTGTAGATGGTAGAGGGTTTAAAGGTTAAGGGTTTAGGGTTTAGGGTATATGGTAGATGGTTTAAGGGTTAAGGTTTTAGGGTTAAGGGTTAAGGGTTTAGGGTTAAGGGTTTATGGTAGAGGGTTATAAGGGTTTAGGGTTTCAAGGTTAAGGGTATAGGGGAGAGAGATAGATGGAGTGAGTGTGTGAGAGAGTGACCTAAGAAAGTGGGAGAGGGTGGAAGAGGGTGGGGGAGTGGGATAGAGTGGGAGAGAGGGTGGGAGAGGGTGGGAGAGAGTGGGAGAGGGTGGTAGAGAGTGGGAGAGAGAGGGAGGAGGAGTGGAAGAGTGCAAGAGAGGAGAGAGTGGGAGAGAGGGTGGGAGAGAGGGAGAGAGTGGGAGAGTGGGAGAGAGTGGGAGATAATGGGAGAGTGTAAGAGAATTGGAGAGAGAGGGAGAGAGTGGCAAAGAGTGGCAAAGGGTGGCAGAGGGTGAGATAGAGTGTGAGAGAGTTGGAGAGTGGGAGAGAGTGGGAGAGAGGGAGGGAGAGAGTGGGAGAGTGGGAGAGAGGGTGGGAGAGAGTGGGAGAGAGTGGGAGAGGGTGGTAGAGAGGGTGGTAGAGGGGTAAAAGCACAAAGTTGTGTCACACTTTCAGCCAACTTATCAGCACAACTGAATTTAAGTAATTCTAACTAAAAATCAATTTTGGTCAAACATATGATCTAGTAAGATTCATTCTAGCTAAGTTAGATGCTTCCACAACTTTTTCAACTAAAATTGTTGGCTAAAAATGTATGGAGCATCACTTTGAGTCCAATTTACCAAAAAAATTAAATTATTTCAAAATCTTGAAGTTTCAATAACTCTTGCTAATGTAAACAACATTTTTTTTTAAATATAAAAATACCCTTTTGTAGATCCATAAGTGTAGTTTTCAAAAATATATTTATTTTAATAGTTTAAGTATTTTTTATATTTTATTTTTTATTTTTACTAAAAGTAGGTTTTCAGCACAAAATATAAGGTTGATTACTATGCCGAGGAAAAATACTAAAACTTATTAAAAAAAATATGATGCACTAGATAAAAGAATCTAGTTTAAGATGGTATAATCTTGTTTCCATTTTAGATAAATATTTAATATGAAAGTTGGCGTCTGATGAAAACAATTATTTTTTTATTCATGCAAATTTTAATATTTATTTAAAAATATATATTTATCAAAATTGGGAAAAAATATATCCATGCACTAAAATTTCAAGTTATAAATACACACAAATTTTGGAAGAAAAAAAATAAAATTTACTATAAAAAGTTTGACGTCCCATGCAACCTCATTTTTCAGCATTTTATCAGCAACTAAATTATAGTTTTAATTTATTAAAAACTAGTTTAAAATAATTTCTTATATTTTTTTAAAAAATACAAACATAAAATATACTAAAAAATACATATTTTACTAGTTTACATCATTTCAAAATTCAAAACATATATGCCACTTTTAGTGATTCAAGTTTAAAAATTGGATCAGCATTGGCCAAACCTTTTATAAAGTGTGACACAACTTTGTGCTTTTACCGGGAATATTCGAGCCAACTTAGTTGTGATTCAAGGGAACATAGATCTCATAAAAAATGAGACTAGAATCCCTCCTCATCTCGCACGGTTTGCATCTACGATGCAAACTATTGTCGATTCTGTTTGATCTATCGATGCGGACCTAGATAGGTTCCATCAATGGAGAGAAGAGAGGAGACAATTCTATGCAGATGGGTTGTCATATAAAGAAATCAATAACCTAAAAATCACTAAACAAGCTATGTGCCAATATTTTGTGAACCCCCAAACAAACGAACCAATACCACCCACAAAAAAAAGAATTTCAATTTTATGGTGTAGGCACCCGTAGATAGCTGCAAATTTTTGGGATAGATGGTGGATGGTGTTTGATACTCCACCACATGGCAACAGTGAGGAATTGCCCTTATATTTTTTAGAAAGTTATGTAGAGGTGAGTTTGAGTTAGATTAAAAAAGCCCAACTATTTTTGATCTGGGAATGTTTGGGAGCTGGAGCGTGGCGTATGCCCCAACATAGACTAAACAGCGTGTCGATCCTCGATGGCGATGCTCCAGTTGCTCCTCTTGTTCCTCCTCCTTCTCCTGGTATTCCTGCTGCATTTCAGTAGCAAACCATGTTATCTACACTAGGAGCATTGAGTTCACTTTCAGGACATCTCACTCAGTAGACTACACACGTGGCCACTGAAGTGGCCAATACAGAGCATGGAGGCTCGGGCTATAGGGATACTTAGACATCCACTTCAGGTGAGGCACATGCATCTGGGGCGGGATCATACCTAAATTTACTATATTCTGAGGATCGTCCCACACAGGTATGTTCATCTTTTGAACTTAAATTTAATTCAAGCTTGAAATGTAAAAAATTCATGTAAATAATAACATCAAACTATATATATAATATAATATTAATTCAATAATTTTGTGTTTGGTGTATAGACACATGATGACGTGATGCCCGAAACTCAATATCATCATCGTGTGTATATGTCGAGTGCTGTAGATTTGGGCTCACCTTTTCAACAGGTACTTGAACCAAAATATATTAAATAATTTGTGTGTCCATATATATATAATTTAATTTGAATTTGTACACATGTGTGAATTGATATATTATATCTAGATGCAGGGAAGTCATACTATTCCTAGTAATGATGAGCCACAAGTTACAGTGGTGAGCGCTCCTGAGACATCATCAGCTCAGGTGTGTGCTTTCAAAAGTTTGTTAAGTTTAAATTAAATACACATCATAGATCTAATTTAATTTTTACATTTACATACACATGTGTGAATGATCTATATGAACTGTTGTACATCTATATGTAGGGATTTGATGAGATAACCATGGCGGGCCGCGCACCTGAGACATCATTGACATCTATTCATGGGCAATCTCAGGTGCGTGATCATGAGGTCATATCATTCGAGGTTGTAAACTTTACTTTAAATCTCCTATACAATTTTT